>JAGSMT010000153.1:0-600000 GCA_029286875.1 Lamproptera curius
AAAAATTTCCAAGTATAATTTTTTTTTTTTTTTTTTTTTACGCAATAACACAAGCATTGAACGGTCAACGCACAATGATATATGGGCTTATACGGAGCGCCATATTTAAATAGCAGAAAAGTCTCGTACTCGAAACAAATCGCCATGTTTGACGAGACAGTGTACCGCGATAACGCAATTATTAAAATCCGGAGATATCAATTTATGTGCAAATATAACGGGGTATATCTTCAAATAACAGGTATGAATCTTTATCAAAACAAATCGGCAAATACAAGTTGATAATTTACCGCCATAACACAAGCATTGAACGGTCAACGCACAATAATATATGGGCTTATACGGAGCGCCATATTTAAATAGCAGAAATGACTCGTAATCAAAACAAATCGGCATGTTTAGGATGAGAGTGTACCGCGATAACGCAATTATTAAAATCCAGAGATATCAATTTATTTGCGAATATAACGGGGTATATCTTCAAATAACAGGTATGAATCTTGATCAAAACAAATCGGCAAAAACAAGTTGATAAATAACCGCAATAACACAAATATTGAACGGACAACGCAAAATGTTAAATGGGCTAATACGGAGCGCTATATTTAAATAGCAGATATGACTCGTAATGGAAACAAATGGGCATGTTTGAGATGACAGTGTACCGCGATAACGCAATTATGAAAATCCAGGGATATCAATGTATGTGCGAATATAACGGTATATCTTCAATAACAGTTATGAATCTTGATCAAAAGAAATCGGCAAATACAGGTTGATAGTTTACCGCAATAACACAAGTATTGAACGGTCAACGCAAAATGTTATATGGGCTTATACGAAGCGCTATAATTGAATAGCAGAAACGACTCGTAATCGAACCAAATCGGCATGTTTGAGTAGAGTGTACCGCGACAGCGCAACTATTAAATTCCTGGGATGTCCATTTATGACCGATTATATCGAGGAATATATTAAAACAACAGGTATGAATCTTGATCAAAAGAAATCGGCAAATACAAGTTGATAGTTTACCGCAATAACACAAGTATTGAACGGTCAACGCAAAATGTTAAATGAGCTTATACGAAGAGCTGTATTTAAATAGCAGAAATGACTCGTAATCGAACAAAATCGGCATGTTATAGTAGAGAGTGTACCGCGATAATGCAATTATTAAAATCTTGAGAAATCAATTTATGTGCGAATATAACGAGGTATATCTTCAAATAACAGATATGAATCTTGATCAAAACTAATCGGCTAAAACAAGTTGATAAATAACCGCAATAACAGAAGTATTTAACGGTTAACGCAAAATGTTAAATGGGCTTATATGGAGCGCTATTTTTAAATAGCAGATATGACTCGTAATCGAACCAAATCGGCATGTTTGAGTAGAGAGTGTACGGCGACAGCGCAATTTTTAAATTCCTAGAATGTCCATTTATGACCGATTATATCGAGGAATATATTAAAACAACAGGTATGAATCTTGATCAAAAGAAATCGGCAAATACAAGTTGATAATTTACCGCAATAACACAAGTATTGAACGGTCAACGCAAAATGTTATATGGGCTTATACGGAGCGCTATATTTAAATAGCAGAAATGACTCGTAACCGAAACAAATCGGCATGTTTGAGTAGAGAGTGTACCGCAATAGCGCAATTATTAAAATCCTGGGATGTTCATTTGTGACCGATTATATCGAGGAATATATAATAACATCAGCTATGAATCTTGATCAAAACAAATCGGCAAATACAAGTTGATAAATAACCGCAATAACACAAGTATTGAACGGTTAACGCAAAATGTTAAATAGGCTTATACGGAGCGCTATATTTAAATAGCAGATATGACTCGTAATCGAAACAAATCGGCATGTTTGAGATGACAGTGTACCGCGATAACGCAATTATTAAAATCCAGAGATATCAATGTATGTGCGAATATAACGGGGTATATCTTCAAATAACAGGTATGAATCTTGATCAAAACAAATCGGCAAATACAAGTTGATAATTTACCGCAATAACACAAGTATTGAACGGTCAACGCAAAATGTTATATGGGCTTATACGAAGCGCTATATTTGAATAGCAGAAACGACTCGTAATCGAACCAAATCGGCATGTTTGAGTAGAGTGTACCGCGATAGCTCAATTATTAAAATCCTGGGATGTCCATTTATGACCGATTATATCGAGGAATATATTAAAACATCTGGTATGAATCTTGATCAAAACAAATCGGCAAATACAAGTTGATAATTTACCGCAATATCACAAGTATTGAACAGACAACGCAAAATGTTAAAAGACTTATACGGAGCGCTATATATAAATAGCAGAAATGAACCGTAATCGAAACAAATCGGCATGTTTGAGTAGAAAGTGTACCGCGATAATGCAATTATTAAAATCTTGAGAAATCAATTTATGTGCGAATATAACGGGGTATATCTTCAAATAACAGGTATGAATCTTGATCAAAACAAATCGGCAAATACAAGTTGATAAATAACCGCAATAACACAAGTATTGAACGGTCAACGCAAAATGTTATATGGGCTTATACGGAGCGCTATATTTAAATAGCAGATATGACTCGTAATCGAACCAAATCGGCATGTTTGAGTAGACAGTGTACCGCGATAACGCAATTATTAAAATCCTGGGATGTCTATTTATGAACCATTATATCGAGGGAAATATTTAAACAATAGAAAAAGATCTTTATCAAAACAAATCGGCAAGTACAGGTTGATAATGTACCGCAATAACACAAGTATTGAACGGTTATCGCAAAATGTTATATGGGCTTATACGGAGTGCTGTATTTAAATAGCAGAAATGACTCGTAAACGAAACAAATTGGCATGTTTGAGCAGACAGTATACCGCGATAATGCAATTATTTAAATTCTGGGATGTCCATTTATGAACGATTACATCAAGGGATATATTTAAAAAACATTTATGAAAATTAATCAAAACAAATCGGCAAGTACAAGTTGATAATTTACCGCAAAGGCACAAAGATTGAACGGTCAAGGCATATAGTTATATGGGCTTATACGGAGCGTTATAATTAAGAAGCAGAAATGACTCGTAATCGAAAGAAATCGGCATGTTTGAGTTGACAGTGTACCGCGATAACGCAATTAATAAAAATCTTGAGATATCAATTTATGAGCGATTATATCAAGTGACATATTTAAAAAACAGGTATGGATTTTGATCAAAACAAATCGGCAAGTACAAGTTGATAATTCACCGCAATAACACAAGTATTGAACGGTCAACGCAAAATGTTATATGGGCTTATACGGAGCGCTATATTTAAAAAGCAGAAATGACTCGTAATCGAAACAAATCGGCATGTTTGAGTAGACAGTGTACCGCGATAACGCAATTATTAAAATCCTGGGATGTCCATTTATGAACGATTATATCGAGGGATATATTTAAACAACAGAAATGAATCTTGATCAAAACAAATCAGCAAGTACAAGTTGATAATTTACCGCAATAACAGAAGTATTGCACGGTCAACGCAAAATATTATATAGGCATATACGGAGCGTTAGAATTAAAAAGCAGAAACGACTCGTAATCGAAACAAATAGACATGTTTGAGCAGACAGTGTACCGCGATAGCGCTAATATTAAAATCCTGGGATGTCCATTTATGACCGATTGTATCGAGAAATATATTAAAACAACAGGTATTTATCTTGATCAAAACAAATCGACAAGTACAAGTCCATAATTTACGCATAACACAAGTATTGAACAGTCAACGAAATATGTTATATGGGCGTATACGGAGCGCTGTATTTAAAAAGCAGAAATGACTCGTAATCGAAACAATATGTATGTTTGAGTAGAAAGTGTACCGCGATAACGCAATTATTAAAACCTGGATGTCCATTTATGAATGATTATATCGAGAGATAAATTTGAACAAAAGAAATTAATCTAGATCAAAACAAATCGGCAAGTAAGTTGATAATTTACCGCAATAACACAAGTACTGAACGGTTAAGGTATACAGTTATAAGGCTTATACGAAGCGCTGTATTTAAATAGCAGAAATGACTCGTAATCGAAACAAATCGGCATGTTTGAGTAGACAGTGTACTGCGATAACTTAATTATTAAAATCCAGGGATGTCCATTTATGAACGATTATATCGAGGGATATACAGGTTGGCCCATAATTCCTTTTATATGAAAAAAAATATTAAAATAAAACTAATTACATTATGAATTAAATTTTTATTTACAAAAAAAGCTTAAAAAACGGGAATTCTTTTTTGAAAATGACATCTTTTAAATGTAATCCGTTGCGATCACGGCACTCTTGCGAATGACGTCTCAAATTGTCGATGACTGCGCGGCACGTCAGTGCTGAAATGCTTGTCATTTCTCTGCGGAGTTTTCTTTTAGGGCTTCAATTGACCGCGGGTTTGTTCGCATACTTTAGCCTTAAGGTAGCCCCACAAAAAAATCCATCGGCGTCAGATCTGGACTACGTGGAGGCCAGGAAATGTCCCTCTTAGTGATCACTTCTCAGAAAAGTTGACGGAATCGGACATAGCAGTGTTAGAGGTGTGAAGTGGCCCCATCCTGTTGAAACCACGTCCGGCATTAAAGCCTGAAAAGTTTGCAATCCTGGTATGAAAAACTCTTCGATCATAGCCACATATCCGACGTAACAGTAACTGCGCGCCTCTGCCATTCTCAAAGGCTAAGGCCCTAGGATACCATGGGCTGACATAGCGCCCAAACAGTCACTTTGACTATGTAAGGGCTTCTGATGCTTAAGTTTTGGATTTATGGGGCTTCAATAGCGGAATTTTGTTTCATTAACATGCCGTTAAGATGGAAATGAGCCTCGTCAGAGAACATTATGTCATTGAAGGAAGTACCGATTCAACATTTCATTCGCATAATTTTGTCTTTGAATACCGCGCTTCTTTTAATTCTTGAGTCAACTGAATTTTGTAAAGGTGCATATAGAATCTTTCTTCAAAATCCGTTGTAACGATGTCCTGATACGTTTAATGCTCTGGCGTGCTTACGAGTGGACTGTGTTGGATTTTCGCGAATAGACTGTGTCACTATGTCTATGTTTTGTTCCGTACGTGACGTCCTTGGGCGACCCAACCGCGGTTTATCTAACTTCGAACCGGTCTCCTCGAACTTAGCAACCCAGTTCTTAATCGTTTGAAGATTTGGAGTGTCGTCAGTTGGAACCTTTGTGTTCCGAAATTTACGCCGCGCAACGGTTGCAGAATTGTCGTTTTTATAAAACTCGCGCACAAAAACGCACGGTCGCCGAACGCTCCATCGCGACAATATTCCCAAAACCAAGTTACTCCCCGGCTCCTGCACCGCTCACGCAAGTCCTGTTCATTTTAGTCAAATTCACTTTTCAAAGGACCATAGGCAAGTACAAGTTGATAATTTACAGAAATAACAAAATTATTGAACGGTCAAGGCATTCAGTTATATGGGCTTATACGGAACGTTATAATTAAAAAGCAGAAATGACTCGTAATCGAAACAAATCGGCATGTTTGAGTTGACAGTGTACCGCGATAACGCAATTATTACAATCCTTTGATGTCCATTTATGAGCGATTTTATCGAGGGATATATTTAAACAACAGGTATAAATCTTGATCAAACCAAATCGGCAAGTACAAGTTGATAAATTATCGCAATAACACAAGTATTGAACGGTCAAGGCGTACAGTTATATGGGCTTATACGGAGCGATATATTTAAATAGCAGAAATGACTCCAAATCAAATCAAATCGGCATGTTTGAGTAGACAGTGTACCGCGATAACGCAATTATTAAAATTCTGGGATGTCCATTTATGAACGATTATATCGAGGGAAATATATAAAGAACAGATATGAATCTTGATCAAAACAAATGGGCAAGTACAAGTTGATAACTTACCGCAATAACACAAGTATTGAACGGTCAACGCATACAGTTATACGGGCTTATACGGAGCGATATATTTAAATAGCAGAAATGACTCGAAATCGAATCAAATCGGCAAGTACAGGTTGATAATTTACTTCAGTAACACAAGTATTGAACGATGAAGGCATTCATTTATATAGGCTTATATCGAGCGTTTTATTTTAATACCAGATATAAATCGTAATCAAAACAAACCGGCATGTACAAATTGATAAATTACCGCAAAAATGTTATTCTTTAAATCTTGGGATGTCCATTTATGTGCGATTTTATCGGGGGATACATTTACTCAACAGAAATTAATATTGATCAAAACAAATAGACATGTACAAATTAATAGTTTAACGCAATAACACAAGTATTGTATGGTCAATACATACAATTACACGAGCTTACATCGAGCGTTTTATTTAAACACCAGAATTGAATTGTGATCGAATCAAATACGCATGTTTACGTTGACAATATAACACATTAATGCAATTATTAAAATCGTGGGATTTCTTTTTTTGAGCGATTATATCGGGGGATATATTAAAACAACAGAAATGAATTTTGATCAAAACAAATAGGCATGTACAAGTTGATAGTTTAACGCAATAACTCGAGTATTAAACGGATAAGACATACAGTTATAAGGGGTTATATCAAGCGTATTATTCAAAGTTGATGTACTCGTAAGTGATACGTCCTGATCATAGGAATGTATTGCAATCAATAGTTGTGAAATATAAAACTCATCATAAATTCGGTGGTAGTATTAATAGGAGTAAGGAATGTGATGTAATATAAATACATTCTGAAAGCTGATTTTGTTGATTGCATTTGTTATTTATATAAATAGTTGTTCGATTTTTTGTCTTAAATAGGCTCCGAAATTGTTAAACCGATATTAAATATTCCATGAATAATAAAAGTTAAGCTGCCTTTTACCCCAAAATTCGTTCACAAAATTAAAAAAAAGACGGACATAGCTGCGGACGGACATTTAGTGTTCAATATTTTGAAATTAAAGTTAATTTATTCATCTACTTCTTATGCCTTGACTTTTCACAACTTATAGTTAAATGGATTGTAAATTCCGACTGTCAAGCAGAGTGACAATTATCTGATTTCCATAAACCATTACTTACTGCATAATTATTGTATAATTTTTATTGTAACCACTGACCTGATTTTACTTGACATGACTTGATAAAACCATAAGTACCATTTTTTATGAAAAAACATTTCCGACTTCACACCGTACATAACCATTTTTCGGAATATAGGACGGTAACAACGCGCTCTGTGCACAAAACCGTCACATGATTTCTGCCTGGGCTGGTCTGAGCCCCGCCACGACAGACTCACCTCGGGGAGCAACTGCTCCTGGCCACATCTCCACCCTTTAACGGAGCAGAGACGCAGCAATCCTGTCAGTTTCTGTCCGCTCCGGCCAAAGGCGGTGGCCCTCAGATATGGGGGGGGGCATATCTGAGGGCCGTGCCTCTATCCGCAACCTGGGGACGCGCCGGATTGAAGACCTGACAACTCCACACCGGAACCTAACCTTTTTTTTTGCCGTTGGAAAAATCCAGTTACGTATTCCCGCCGCCAGAGTGAGGGGCAAGGGATGGGGGCTCCCAAACCACCAACAAGATGAAGCGGACGGCAAACTAAAAACCAACGGTTGTTCCTTTCTCGTGTCGTTGTAGCCGGGCCGCGGGCGCTGATGACAGTCTTTGGCGACCCCGGGGACGTGGCCTCGCTTCTCCTCGGCTTTTTCTCCGGGTGTTGACACCCGAACGGCACTTAGGCGCCGTGCCGGAACAAACAGCAGAGCTCCCTCTTGAGCCTTCCTCTGGGCGGCGGCACCCTGTTGCCGGCCGCCAGGGGCCCAATGTCAGGGAAGGTTGTGCGTACGCCACCTCGGCGCCCAGGCTCTTCTTGCGATAGCCAGGGCGCTCGGGCCTCCCGTCCTCCCGCGGCTTCCTCAGGCCATCACGTCCTCGCAGAAAGCAAGGACGGCGCCCCACGAACTTTCGCCTCTAACATCGTGCGCACTACGGCAGGAAGGAAGCGGTCGCCCACGACACTGTCTCCGTTGCTCGACCCAGGCTGGGCACTTCCAGCGTGTTGGGCCGTTCCTCGGCACATACGCTGCAGTGGTGGCACTTCCCAGGGTTCCACCGGACACGGCAAGGTACCTCCCGAAACAGCCGTGCAGTGTAACCGCGCGCAACGGAATTTAGGAAGCCGTGTCCTCTTTCTAGCAACACTTAAGAATGGGGCGTATGGTTTACTATTTGACGGCCGGCGCTGGGGTGCTCCAGCCGCAGCTCCCACTCCGTATTTCAAGGGAGCGCAATTTTGTCTCTGCGCACCCTTATCTCTTCTGGGCTGGCCACAGCCCCGAGACCCCTCCTCGCGCCAGAAGAAGAGTGACGCGAGGATTTCTGCGTTCAGGTCCCGGGGGAGCCAGCCATCAGGACGCCGCCTCGCAAGAGATGGTCTGATAGCCCCGTACGGCCCGGATTACCAACACCTCTGGTTCTCTTTAATACCGCAGTATTTTGGTTCGGCCCAACGGTGTCCCGAGGACCATGGACCTGACGACCGGCGGCAGGCGGCGACAGGAGCGCTGGGTCCTCCGGTGTTGGAGAGCAGTCTGCCGAGAGCCGCCGCTGCTCCGCCACCTGAAGCGAGGCGCTCAAAATGGGCGCAAAACCTCCATCGGCGGTTCAGGACTAGGCCGAGATATTTCATCGTCGGTTGAATCGGACGCGGCGCCGCAAACGATGATGTGGGCGTCCGCAGGTGGCGCGTCCGAGGCCCGTAAAAGCAAGGGCCTCAGATTTTCGAGCGCCACCTGTTCTACGCCGGTCGCCCAATCACTTGAGCGACCCCGGCAGTGGCGAGTTTTTGGGCCGGCTGGTCGTCCTCACTGGACGACTCTTTCTGAGTGCCGGCCGTGTCCTCTCTTGTGCGCTTTCGGTAAAATTTAAGTGCACACCCTCGCGCTTTCACCATCGGAGAGCCGGCCCTCACCTGGTCCGCGCCTCTCCTTTCAATTGATCCTTCCGAAAAGATTTCGGTGTCAGTTTTCTCGCCATTGTCGTCGTTTTTGTCGATCCTACTTCTTGATATTTTGTTTATTTTTGATTTTCCATATTAAATCCCACGAATATTAGGTAAAGGAAGTCCACCGGGCTAGGGACCATGTAGCACCGGTAACCCTAAATACGCCTGGGGGGCGGGAAGTTCCCAGTAACCAACTACCAACTAGGAAACAACAACGAAAATTTGTTTAGTCCCCGCAGGATTCGAACCCACGAACTCCAGTTTCTAAAGCACACGGCCATACCACAAGGCTACGGAGGCAGTCACAAAAAAATAAAAAAAAACAAAAAAAAACACTATTAACCTGTTCACGGTACGTTTCTCTAGCGGATTTGCCTTTAACAAAGGAAAACATTAAAATAGCGCGTTTTATTCATGTTTACACTTCCATAACTATTCGAATGCAATATCCAAACTAATCAAGCATAGCGTTGTTTTGTAGGTTACGTGGAGACATTTCAAATAATGTATTATATTACCAGATATGAGCTCTGTAGCGCTTTGTTGTTTGGCGGAAGGAAGATGTTTGACAACCTATTAAATGAAAAGCACAACTTTGTTGTAACTTATTGTTTTTTATTTCTTCTAATTCTACAATTAATAAGATGCTATTAATAGTGACTAGACAAATAATAACAAAATACTTTCTCATTATATTTTTATACATACATATTATTTGATACTTTTAAAACGGCAAAACCATCGTTTTATGCAATCTTATGTCAATCTCATTCCACAAGTTAATGAAATGCATTAAGTAACATGTGAAAACGTAACTTGTAACATCGTACATAACTTTAGTACTTAAAGAAAGTTTAACAAAAGAAGTAGCAGCTAATATTTAGCTCCTGGTGAGGTATTCGTTGGCGATTGTCTTCCAATCGGTGTCGTCCCCGTCGGGGCTGGGCTTACTCTTCCTGATCTTCCGCAGCAGTTCCCATCCGTTGGCTTTCTCGGTAGAACTGACGTACGTGTTGTTCGGATCTTGCTCCAGGGTATATGCGCCCAAAATTAAACTTTGCACCAGTCTCGCTGATATCAAAGTCTGAAAAGTGTAATTTTTATTTATATCTCTGGTGTAAAGAGGCTTTATCAGTTAAGGTGACTAGTGGAATTTTTTTTAAACCACCTTTCACAATGCAGAATAAACGGCAGGAATTATATTGGTATAGCAACTTTGGTATGTTATATTGGTAGAGGCTTTTGTAAGAAATCGGAGGTTGTGGGTTCTAATCCTGTGGGGACTCAAAATAAATAGTCGGTCCACCCATAAACCGCATAGAACCGCGTGGTGGGATACGATCTAAAAACTCCTTAATGGATAAGGTGTGCATAAGAGTGAGGAATATGTCCAGCAGTGGATTAACACTGGCTGATGATGATGATAGCAACTTTTAGCATTAAAAAATACCATTTGAAATTAAATCATACATCAGTGGTATTCTTATTTTTTGATACAGGTTCATCATTCATGAAAAAATTGTAATTCTTTTTTTTAACACTTCGCGTTAAAAGTGTAAAAGGCGTTTTTCTAGACGACTAACCTTATGACGTATTTAAAGTTTTGTAAATTTTCAAAAGTATACTAGAAATATTTTAAACAGGCTTTTAAAACTAAGATGGTTACGAAAAAGCAAACCTTAAGCAGACGATACTCGTCATCGGGCAGTCGCCTCGTCACCGTGTATCCAGCGAGCACGAGCCCTCCAGTACTGGGCTGCCCAGTGAGCAGCATCGCGTACGTCATGCTGATGGCCAACTCGAAGATGTAGTACGAATACTGGATATCCCCGAAGTCTATAATGCCCGTCACGCGATAGTCGGTGTCGCTGCGAATTGTGATAAGTCAAATTCAAATATCATGATATAATATTAAACAATTACACAATGACAGTTGCAAATTTTGCCACTAGTTATGAATAGAAATAATGAAGAAAAAAAAAAGAAAGTATATCTTTAGTACAATATTACTTTTCTTTGAGATTGATCAAAGCATGCACGTTCATTACTCCCTCAATTCATCATTGTTTACCTCTTTTTCTACAAATACCCAATTGTGGAATTTGTTATTCATCATCACACGTTGACCCACACTGTTAGAACATAATAGGATTTACCATATAACTTTGCCATGTTACTTTTCTTTAATTATTTTAAGTATACTTGATTATTCACGTTCATGCAGCTTTTGGCAAAGAAATAGCATAAAGTATTAAGTTAACTATAAACGTATAGCGAAGTAACGTCCAGCCCTTTAGAATAGAGTAAGCCAAGGTAACTTCTATTTCTCCTACATCCGGCTTACCTCAACACTATCCCATTAAGTATTTCTCGGCAAACCTTCAGAACCGACTTGTTTATTTGCCTACATTTAAACAAATAGGCCCATTATTTCGACGCAACATATGAGATTGCCATCTTTTGGCGTCATCGAGTTTGACATTTAAATATGTTTACGTAAAACAATAGGAATTTATCTTACCTGCCTCCGGCCTTTCTGTCTACAATAATGTTCATCTCATTCACATCTCCATGAATGACGCCCTTTTCCAACTCGTCGAGACGCGGCACCACAGCATATTTGAACTCTTCAATGACCTGTGTCAGTTTTAATAAATCATCATCATCATCATCAGCCTGTGATAGTTGACTGCTAAGCATAGGCCTCCCTTAATACACCCCATCATTTAGGAGGTTTTTGGACTGTATCCCAACACGCTGATCCAATGCGGGTTGGTGGGTGGACCGACTTTTTTCATGCCAGTTTTATTAAATACTATTACCAAAACCTAACCATATAGTCCCAAAGAAACCAATGATTGTTACATAAATATCAGATATACGGTGTAACATTACTTGGTAAATAACAATCTTCAATTGGTTAATGAGTTTATTATAAATATCACAGCCTGGTAATGGAATGCTCGCTCCAGGTTTTGGTGTCAATGTTGCATAATATGTTATTCAAATTGTTTGTTAGTTTATTCAAAAGATGAATAAAAATATCCCGTTGAGTTTCTTTCGCCGGTTCTTCTCAGGTCTTAGGCGTCCTTTTCCAAGCCGGTGGTAACGTGTTTGACAATAAATAAGCATGTATTAAAGAAAGATATTTAAACTTGAATTTCAGAAACTATAAAAATCTCACCTCTTCGGCCAAATCCAATTTCTCAGCGTCCTTGATGACATATTTGAACTTTTCCAAGTCGGGAACTTTTGACAGCATCCAAATGTGTTCTCGACCCGAAAGCCCAGAATGGTTGAAATTCTGCGAATCACGGTCAGTTTGATCAGAAATACCCTTTAATTTTATCTACACCATGCGTTTTTTATAGTAGCACTGCATTATATTTATTAGATTTCTTATATTTGATTATGTAGCGAGATTAATACAGTTATGTATTGTTTTAATTGCGGAGACCTTTTACGGTAGCGCCAAATAAAAACATACGGCAAATTTATCAACATGCAAAATTTTCGCGCGACTAATAAGTTTCAGTATAATTACTTTTTTTTAATGTGGATAAAAATTCTTTCTCTCCTAATTTTAAACAGATTTGGGGCAGAATTATCATCTTAACCTTGTTTGGGTGTACTTCCGTTTAGCCCATACCTCAGATCGATCTAAATTTTGGAAAACATATGGATTTTAATTATCTTAACGATCATTGAAAAAGACCTATGTCCAGCAGTCGGATAAAGGCTGCTAATGATGATGATGATGATGATATGGATTTTGACCTAACCTAGTTGATTGAGTACGATATTCTTCATTTGCGTGTCAAAATTCATGTGTACCAAAATTCAGATCGATCTGAAATATGGGTAAACGGAACTTTTAAAGTACATGTATGTTAACATTTCTGTACGTTTAATAACTTTGTTGATTCAGATTTCAGCAAATGAAATAAATATTAAATTTATGTTTAAAAAAATTCCACTGATATTGTTACAGAGCAACAATCCATTTTCACCTTGAGCATGCAATGTCGGCGGTTAGTGTCGGCCATTCGGCATTGTTGCGGTAATCGGTGTGACAGGTTATTTGTGGCAGACGAATGATTGTGCCCAACGAGTGTGGACCTAATGTATAATTCACTTCTGATTGTTAAATATCAAACGGACTTGGCATAATAATGTTTACCGAAAAACGCACCTAACATCCAAAATGAAAAGACAACTGCAGAAGATACCACCATAATTTGCTTTCTAAATAATTAAGTATTAAAAAGTTAAGAGCCTGACAATCAATACCATGTCTAATATTATTATCTCATGATAAACTACAAACAGGGCTCGTTCATCGCATAAAAGTATATTCAATAACTTAAACAATTGAGACTTTCTTAGGACATTACACTAATAATGTGTTCTATAAACGGATAAATTTACGTGAATTGGTATTGGTGCTGAGACGTTTCGGATCTAAGGGAGTTATCCCACACATCCTCATGAAGGGAGGTCCTTCATGGTTAGGTCCCACTGCACTTCACGTGAGTTAAGTCGTTTTAATAAAACATTATTCAATAAACAACGTAAGTTGTAATAATATCAAGTTAACAACATCTTTAATCTTTTACTAATTATTATCTGTATTGTCTATTTCACTTATGTATTCGTTATTAAATTCCATCAGTTCACATTTCTCTGAGCTTGTTATCTCGCTCAAAGATAAGGTCCTTAATTGAATTGCTATCTGTTGGTTTTAAGCTTAAACGCTATCAGCAGGAGCAAAGTTTTAGTTGCGGTAGTCGAGTTGATTGCTTACTGCCTACCACAATACAATTGCTATCATCCTTATTGATTCTTATTACGACTATGATTTATAATTGCCGATGAGCAGATATACCTACGGTGCTATAATCCGACAAGCAAAATTAAAAATATACTTTAAGTTTATAAATATTTAAATGAATTTGTAAAAAATTGTCATACGCATAATACAAATACTAGGAATAAGCATAATTTAGTTCTTCAAAAAAAAGGCGGCGAAGACCAATGAAATCTTTATAGAACAATGTATACTATACTATAACAAAATCTCTACAGAAAACATTTAGCTATCTCTAAATAAATTCAAAATAGTTGTACCAGCAACTATATTGTTAAAGAAATTATTGCTAAATTGACTATTGATAGATAACATACCCTGGTAATGGAAAGTTCGCTCCGGGCTATTTTAAATGTTAGAATATGATGTTCTATGTATAAATTTTGTAAAAGTAATGAAAAATGGAAAATTTTGTACCGGTAGATTATTTGGCAATTAAAAAGAAATGTAAGCTTCAGAATCAATATATATAGCTTTTAATATTAAAAAATAATGGAAATACGCTTTGCAGTCCTCTTTCCTAGCATCAACAATACGCAATAGGCAGCATAAAACTTAGTATGAACACAAAATTGCTTACAAAAAATATGATTACAGATATAAAAAGTATTTTATGTATGAAGTGTAGTAAAAACTATTGTAAAATAATAAAATTACAATTTGCGCTTTATCCCGAAAATTAAAAAAATAATCACATTTTTCTATGATAATACTAAAAACGGACTAGGATTACCACATTGTAAAAATAGCGCATTGCTTTCACCAATGTTAAATAAAGAATTAGGCTTGGGATACAATACAACTATTACATTTTTTGCTTCCTACCTGCAGCTTGTTGTCCAAGTTGGCTATGAACTCTCCCACTTGGTAGAAGAGGGCATCCGAGCTGGGCACGTCCTTGAGTAGCTCCCAGGCACGTACTCCAAAAGCCTGACGACATGCTGACGACCGCTCAGGCTCTCCAGCGAGTGAAGATGGCCGAAGACATTCCTCACAGGGCGAGGGCAGCGCACCGACCTGGTGACTAAGGATAAATCGATTTAGCATAGCTAGAAATTATCTATTATATTATTATCACTTCTAAGCCAATTTTAAAATTAGACTATTGGTGTCATTTTAAATGCGAGAATGGTATAGCATGAGTTGCTCATGAACCATTTGTTTTTTGATGATTTTACCAAATACAGCATGATTTTCGAATATATTTGTTATTTTTATTATATTATTATGGTTTGTTGTTACATCTAATTACTGTCAAATAGCCTCATTTTAGTGATCGACTGAAAATCTTCTTCACGAGATTTGATAATTAGCTACATTTGGAAAAGTCGTATCCTTAATCATTTTAAAAACAATTTGCTTACGGAGAAAGTTCATAATCTCGTTCTGCGCCTCGACAACGCTCAGGTTTTGCGAGTCCATCGAGTTCATTATCTTGAGGACGTATCCATGGGGGCTGTGGTTTACTATGAGGGGATTCTTGACGTTTGGGTCTTCCGTGATGCGGTAGTTCTTGTCGTCGTAGCCGGCCAGCTCGGTCAGCTCCAGCACCGAGATCCCGTACAGCCTCTCCACGAGCAGCTTCACACCCTCGTGGTCTATCACCGGCCTGATCATCGCTCCAGGCTCCAGCACCAAGCTAGACTTGCGATCTGTCATTTTCTTTTCAACTTCTGAATTTGCTGGAATTAAAAGAGATATAAAATTTGCATTTCCTAACGTTGTTTACCTCAGTGACGATATTTAGTTCTTTTTTTTCTAAATATTAGGTACTCTATCTAAGATTAATCTTCCAATGAATCTCATTTAGTAAATGTCCCCGTACAATGTTATCGAACTGTATTTGTTTTCCGAACAGAAACATGTTATAAAAGAGCGTCTAAATTCCAAACTTCCTTACAATACTACCTTTTAATAAAAAAAAACTCCAAGCAGAATAAAATAACGTCATTAGGACATAAAATAAAGTCAAATTATGAGTTCCATACAAAACAATTTACAATCCATTGTAGTCTTATTGCATTACAGACGCACTCATAATATATTTTTCTGTCGTCGTAGCTATGCATTATTAACTGCTATAAAACAACCGAAGTACAATTGCTCTAAACCGCTATGTGAAGATTTGTATACGATAAATTCGTTGAACAAGTCCATAGCGTTTATTACGTATATATATGGTGAGAAAAGATTTTCCTTCGTTATTTCGTTGTTAATAGTTTCAATACCTACAGGTTTCTAGGCCTGTAGGTATTGAAAGACGTAAACATGTATATTACACAATGACATTATTAATATAGACATTTGACACTAAACAATAAAGTTTAATGATAATGGATATGAAAATTTCACTAATTTTATACCATAGTTCATTGACAGTTCGGATGTCATCGTATTTCGGTTTAGATCCGAGGTTTCCCGAGGAAAAGTTTCTAACTACATCTATAAGAAATAAATTAAATGGACTTGTTCAATTGATCCTCGTCTAGTGACGCCATCTAGTGGATGTTTAAAAGAGACGCCGTCACATGATGGCTCGGTTGGTAACGCATGTGTCCCATATATTATCAAGTTTTCCATATATTAGTATATTAAACATGAACAGAACGCGGAATAAAATGTTATTTTATACAAATGCTTACTAAAATGTAACACCAAAACAATAAAAATTATTTTATAAAAAATATTTTGTTTAAGTCTTTCTAGCTTAAAATGACCTGTGTGATATCTAAAAATATTACATATTAAATTCATTATGCTAATAAAATATGTTACATTTTGTCATAACTTTAATTATAATTTACTACGAGATTATAACATTAAACGATTGATGATAACAAAACGCTTCTTTCACGATAAATGTTAATGAGTGGAGAAACTTATACGAAATGCATATATTATATTAATCTCACCTTTGGAAGAAACCGTTTCAGCTCCGCTCAGCGACTGCGCGTCTGTTTGTCGAACGCCGCGGTACAAATAACTTGTGCAACTTGCTGTCTGATAAAAGAGATGAGTCGCCAGTACGTAAACTGATAGCAAGCGTAGTCTATTGCTATGAGAATAATTACGATTCAATATAAATATTTTAATTGAAACTATTTGTAAATAACTTTTTAAGCAAAATCTACTTTTTTAATAAAAAACTAGTTTTCCTTTACTTTTCACACACGCGGTAATAGATATTTGTGATAATGGTTATAGAAAGTATTTGTGCTTAAAAAAATTAATAAGTTGTAATGTTCCAATATAAATTTCACTTTTGTGTAGCAATTAATGAAATAATTCGTAACTCATTAGAGATCAAATGCTCAATAAATACCATACGTAATTGTTCCCCAGCATCAGATGATTGTCGTGATTGTACAATTCGCATCTACTCGTAGTGTCATCGTCTCGGAAGTATATTTGGAACATTTTGCGTATTCTAAAAAGTCCTAACTGTAGGCGAATAAATTAATTCGATGCCAATGCGTAAAAAGTTAACATAGATATAATGAGAAAAGATAAATAATTTTTATTTATACCTAAATAAAAATTAATTCCTATGATATCACATTTAATATGGCCGCCCTTTATCGAAAATGTGTTTTTCTTCTCATTTATCTGTTAAACAATACAATCCATCTATCTTATCTGTGCGTCAATAACCTTTTCTCTTGCACTACGCATATTTTCTTCTTATTTTAACCATTCACATAAGATGATCATCATATCAGCCCAACAAAGTCCACTGCTGGACATAGGCCTCCCCCATAAGCCGCCAAAAGGCACGGTCCTGCGCCAACTGCATCCACCGACTTCCTGCACATTTGCACTGATCGTCGCTCCATTTCGTTGGGGCTCATCTTACACTGCGATGGCCAGTACGAGGCTGCCAGTTAAGGAACCTTTCTTCCCCATTGGTAATTGGTTCTACGGGATAGTGGCCTGCAGCCCAATACCACTTTAGCTTGCTTACTTTGCGAGCTATGTCCGCTATATCCATATGATAATTTTACTTTTAGATCTCTGCTAATACATGCAGAGTTAATTTGTTATTCGATTGCCTTAAGGCGTAGATCTGTGCAACTTATCGCTTCCTTTAAATATAATGAGCATTGAGTATCTTCAAAAAATTCAAAGGCCTATGTCCTGCTGTGGGCTAATACAGTCTGATGATGAAGATGGTGATTTTTAAAAAATAATCTCTAATATCTATAGTCAAAAATGAAGCCACTTTATATTAAGATCTCACAACAACGCTGTAATAATTATCTCTTGCGTCGTAATGTGTTTGTTTTGTATTGTTTGAAAGGAAACTTCGCGAGAGATCAATCAAAATGGTGACAGGAGATAAAGGACGAACAGAGGTCGGTGACTTAGCCAAATAATACGAAACTCACGATCAATCAATGGGAAGATCTAAAGGATTGGAATGACGAAGCTAGTTTAGAGGTCATTATTATTGACGCATCGATCTTAATGGTAATATTTAAAATATTTATGCAACGCCGAATAATATTTATATTTTTACCGAGTAAACGTTTTTAAAACTTAATTATAGTAAATATTACTTTGACATTGGACATATTTTAGGGTTAGACTTTTTTAAATGAATGCATGCTTACGTTTGATTCTTAGTTTAAGTTATTTACGTTTAACACTTAGTTTAAGTTAGTCATAATTTTTGTCTCTTTTTACATTAGTTGTACTTCCAGTTGTGTTTATATAACACTTTACTTTTATAATTATATTAAATAAAAACACTCCACAACAAAATCGACTCTCTCTTGTCGTTGTTAATTAAAATATAATATAGTTAATATAATTAATCCAAATTTAATTTCAAATATCTTTATTTAATAGAATCGTAACAATCGCTTATTGACTGTCAAGGACGCTACCACCAGTTCAGAATGGGGCGCCTCAGACCGAAGAAGAACCGATAGAAAGATTCCTCGATATACGCGTACGAACTCGAAACAAAAAACCAGTCACGAGTTTGGGTGATCGAAAATGAGTTAAAGCCAACAAAAATTGTTCGTTCACGGAGTGTTGCAAAAAAAAAAATGGCCACGTTCGTCTCCAAAACGGGCCATATTGCGACTATTCCTCTTGGAGGAAAAACAACGGTTAATACAGATTGGTATGCTTCAATTTGTTTGCAACAGGTCGTTTCTGACCTCCTTAATGAGAACTGCAACCGCTGCATCATCCTTCATCACGACAATACGTGTTCTTACATCGCGCACAGAACAAAAGAGTTTTTAGAGCAAGAAAACATATAATTATTAAACTTCCAATGGAATGGTTGCTTTAATGATTGGATTCATCGTATGAAAACACGTGTCAAATTTCTCGGAGACTACTTCGAAAAGCAATAAATACATTTTTAAATAGAAATGCTGTGTCTCTTCCTTGATACCCCAAATTTTCAGTCTCACCCTCGTCAATGTGTCGTATGTTTCATTAGAACATTTATGTTTAATAAAATTATTGTTTGGTAATAATAAACTATTGTTTAATTAGCAAGAGAATGCCTCCGTTGTCTTAATATTTAACCACACAATATTTGTGTTTCCATGAAAATTATCCCAATAAATTAACATTATTGTATTTTTGAGATTTTTATCTTAAATATCGTTTAAGGCAGCCTTTGTAACATTAGTGCAAAGTAGTGGGAGGAGTCCGACGTGATGGCACAGTGGTGGCATGCGCGTAAGCTGCGCGCGGTTCTGGATAGAACTTGGATATTGCAACATCACTTTATTTTTCTATAATAAAAGAATTTTTCTAAAGTAAAATTAAGTTAATAAACCAAGTTACTCCTTATTACATAAGCTATGTGCCAGTGAAAGTCAGGTCCTAATCAGTCCAGCCGTTCCAGAGTTTAGCCGGAACAAACAGACAATCAGCCTAACAAAAAATTAAAAAAAAATTGTATTTTGATATATGTACTGTACCTACATTCATATGCATGTAGTAGAAAGCGGTTATTTTATTATTACAAACGGACAATCCAATTTTATTTATTTGTATGTATAGATGCCAATAACATCAATTTTATTATGACTTGTGTGTGCTAATAGCTAACAATTATTATTTTAAAACATATACAAACTATTATTTAGTTTTTAATTTCTTAATGTGGGGTAATAAGAGTAACGTTCCCTTTTTAGTTCCCTTTTCTAGTTTATAAAGTCTTTCAAGGAATTGTTGCAGGTGTTGTCTATTAACATTTCTCCGACTCCCAATTAAGATAATTAAGGTAGCGTTAGAGCAATGGATATCAGTCAATATATTTTTTAATTTTAAATAAAACCCGATTTTTTAAAAACTAAGCAATACGCCATTATTTTCAAAGATAAATTTAAAGGATTTTTTCTAATTTAGGCTCTGTAAAGCTCTTAAAAACTTAAATCTGGCGTCGGTTCTGAAGTTTTGCATTCGTTTTAAACACGTTATCGCTTAAATTTCTTTCGTGTATTGGTACCTTTCAAAATGCTTATCGCTGTTCGCAAAAATAATAATGTTTACATTTTATGGGATTAGTCGTCCTGACATTTAGAACAACTGTAGCGTTCCACACATTAAAGCTGATTTATGTTGTGATCATTATTAAGAATTTTTACAATTGTTATTACTCTAAAAATACATGGCTATGGCATAAATAGTAATTTTATCGCGTTTTACTTAATTACAATTATTTAATAATATCAGACGTTTTTCTATTATTTATCATGTATACTATTCGTAAGCAACAGAAAGAGTTACATGCCTTAATTTATAATTTCACAACATTTTTTTAAACCTGTTACTTATGCCTTTTCATAATTATGTTAGTTGACTTCGTCTGCGGGTAATTTATAAAATAATCCAGTTAGTTTTTGTTTGTTACCAAAAAGCCTAACTTACTCCCAGTTACATAAGCTATCTTCCAGTTAAAGTCCCGTCAAAATCGTACTAACCATTCTAGAGATTAGCCAGAACAAACAGACAGACCTACAAACATTTTTTTGTAAAGGTATTGTTTTGTTATATATATCGCTTTTATATCACATTTAAAAACTTTTTTTAAGTTACAGACATATAATTTTGTATATTCAAAATATTTTTTATGACCTCTATGAAGTACAATTTAAACTTTTTAGAATTCTATTTAGTAAGTCTGTTATTGTTTAAGACTGTCGTCAGTAGATGGCGCTAACCGTGTAACTCGCTACTCGCCACTAGATGACCCTCACATCGCAACTTTAATTAATAGATCAGTTAAAAAATATTTATGTTACGTTTATCTCGGAATCTTTTTGTTTTAAAATGATATTTATGAAATATACGAAGTTTTTTTAATTATTTGCTTTGTTTAAATATTTTTCAACGTCTTTTGCTACGTTAGATAAAAAATAAATAAAAATTAAATTTATCAATGTCATCGGTGCAATTCAGCACTTTAATAATAAAAAATACTTAAATATGTGCTACGACCACAATTTTGTGAAATAGTACGAAACATAAAAGCCATTTCAGTGCAATTATAAATAGCACAGAGCTTTTTTAATAATTCATTGTCCCTTCGTTATATAATAGTTGAACACAAACCAAATAAACGCGCAATTCGCGCATTCCCACAAAATCGGTCGTCATTTAATAATCAAACATTATCACCTCAGCTAATTATTCCATTCACAAGATAAAAGAGTTTTCTGCTCTTTCAAAATTGAAACATCTTTATTCAACATAGGAGCGGTACCCTTATTGATTGTCAAAAATCTATCACCGGTTCGGAAAAGGACGCCTCTGATCTGAGAAGAACCGGCGAAAGAAACTCGGCCTAAAATTACCATATTATAGATTTTCAGCTGAAGCAAGCTTGTTTGTGATTTATCAACAATAACGGTTTTGCGCTACCTTTATAGAAGGTATATAAAGACGGCAATCAACATTACAGTGCATTCATAATTAAATCCAATTTAACGGTTTAATCCTTTAAAATATTTCCCTGTCATATAGAAAAATGCGAGTTAAATTTAAAAAAATAACGCAGAGAGTTATTATATAGAGAAACATTAAAATACAGACATGTCCCATCATATTCTGCCCACGATTATGGACCCTGGAAAGAGTCTGAAAAAACGGGAATAAGTATAAAGAATTAACGCGAAGAATCCGTAAAAATCCGTTAATTTGTACGCTAATCGCATAAATAAAAGGAATAATTATGCATTCATGAGCAAAAAACCGCGCAGGCATACAAATGTTTGATCATCGATTTCCAAGAAGTCTGATACAGTCGTAACTGCGTGAAATCTATGCTGAATAAAATGACATATAAATTGAGTGGCCTCTATTTGATGTTTCCTCCACCATCGCCCATCAGCCGCCAATTAAACTAAACAGCCTAATCCAAATTGATCCGTTGCGTTGCAAGGCGACCACTGAACTTGCGCCCTCGCCCGACACGCGACAAGCTAGTTGGGGGCGGCGGGGTGTCAATGGGTGCCAACGGGTGAGAACGTGTTTTTTTTAAATCCACCCGAGTGCCGCGTGCCTCTGACACCGGAAGGGTTTAACATTGTTGACCCCTTCCGTGGGCCCATTCGGGAATTATCAACATTGTGCCCGCGAACCAATTAATTCCTCGTTGATAGATTCGTTTCTTGATGCGGTTCCATTCGAATGAGAGCGTTCGAGTTTTGTGTGAAACGCTCGATTACTTGCAAGAGCTTTTGTTATATCTTATTTAAATGTTCAAATGTGTTGAAACTATCAGACACTCGAAGAATGTATACACCGACTGAACAACAACCTCGACTTCTTTATTAGCAAATAGTACCATATAGATTAAGATAAAAATAGAATTAATCAAAATAATTATTGAAGTAAGTTTAGTTTGTAGATTACTTTTTTTTTAATATTTTCATGTTTATATTTGGATCAAAAAGTATTTTATATTCGTTTAATAGCAAACGCTTATTTAAAGTAATGTTGAAGAATAGTTAGATGAAATCATTCGTAAAGATTTAGAAAACTAAAGGTTCAAGAATATGCAATGCTGATTCATATTTTGGACTATCCGGAATAAACTGTAAATTGATGACAATTAAAAAAATTGCGGCTGCTTGGTTCCAATCATTTCTTTATTGTATGAATATCTTTAAAAATCACTCTACTATAATAAGACTGACACGTGTAACTATATTAGAAACCACATTTCTCCTGTGTTTAAACATTGACAGAAAAACTTTCTATTGATGCGTGCATTATAACTCATGCTTTTAGTCATACTTACCTCATATACACAACAAAAGCATCGTTCATAACGCGTCTTACGTGAATCCAAAGTCATTGTTAAACAGCAAGCTATGTTATAAAATGTACAAGTTAGCATAAATGTTAACATATCATGATAAATATACATTTTAATGTATACTGACAAATAAATTGTACAGTATGTTGCAAAACCACAATACAAAACTGTTTAGTTCCCATCACATGAAACTTCTGCTTAGAATTTTATTGTCTTTATCATGTTTTTATTGCATGTGCTTATGCAATAGTGATGATGTAAAACAATGCTTGCTGTAAACCGTGAGTGGTGCCCTCAATTCAATCACTTAACCTATAGTTAACTAAATTAGTCTAAAAAAAAAACGTGAACCAAGTGATTCATAGCAACGAAGCGGACGTATGGAGTTGTGACTAGTCAACTCACTAAAGATTGCCTTACTCACGTAACTCCTGTACCTTCACTTTTAGCAAGAAGTTTCGGTCACCTGGTTCTTGGGGATGGTAGCTTCCCGCCAACTCTGTGTTAGATGAAGCTTGCCAAAGACATGGGTTTACGAATATACAATGTTTACCTCTTTTTCAAATCTAAATTGTACAATTCATCACTAAACTTTAATTTGAATTGTATTTAAAATCATCACGATTGTAAACCGTCAGTTTTTTATTACAATCGCTATAATGACAAAATATGTATACAATTTTCTGTAAAGACAACGTTTTACTTTTAGTGTTATTTGTCCAAAATTATTGCCATCTAATTACATATTTCGCTTCCTGTCCATTACAAGAGATGCTTCCCATTAGATATAGTATACAGAATGACTTATGCCGTTTTCCTGTTGAATGTGATTGTGGCAGTTGGTTGTTTACAGAGAGCATTAGTCGTACGCTTTGATCATCACTTTGTGTTAAGGACTCGCGACCTCCTTATCGTGTCCCACGAGGGTCCAGCCGTTCGGCAACTGCGCCCACATATGGGCCACACGTGGCGGGGGCTCAGCTTGCGCTGGTCGCAAATTATACTTTGACAAATCTTGTTTCACGCTTCGCGTGCGTTCACAAAGTCTCTTCCACTTGTCAAGCTTTTATTAACAGGCGAGTTGGCTCGTTTCACGCAATTTTGAACCTTATCCGTTTCATGTTAAGACAGGGGGTGTGATTTCGGGTGGCGAGCGTGTGTTGGCCGCGATCTCCTCAGGCAAAACACTCTCTAGATAGGAATCTTGTTAAAGGAAACGTCTTTTTCAGCTTCCATTGTCTACAATTACTTGGCCTTTGTCGTCTGAAATGTACATCCCTCCCGCTCCGATCTCCGAATGGGGCTATCTCCGTCCCTCTCTCGGCCCCACCTTTGAAATCCAATTCTGCGATTTCCGTCCGACTCTGTTATTCCAACGTTTTCTTTTTTAATTGTTTTTCGCCTTTGTACGAGTTCGCCCTCCGAGAGGAGACCACGCCTCTCTCGCGGCGGACACAAGTCACACGACACACGATTGTCACTTCGTGTCACCACTTTACAACGTT
This sequence comes from Lamproptera curius, assembly GCA_029286875.1. Lineage (NCBI taxonomy): Eukaryota > Metazoa > Arthropoda > Insecta > Lepidoptera > Papilionidae > Lamproptera > Lamproptera curius. The sequence goes on from JAGSMT010000153.1 coordinate 24,738, forward strand.
CATGAATGTACAAATTGATAAAACGAAAATGGAAGGAAGTTTTTGCTCTTACTTAAATCATAACACATATAATAAATACTTGAATACTTCTGAAATTGAAGAATCTAAATTTTCAAACTCAATGATATTGGTTTCATTTCCATAATAAAAAAATAGCAGTGTTTTTCCATATAAAATAAAATATAACATACTCAAAAAGGTTGCAGAATCTAGCTTTGCGTACCGCCAATTCTATCCTCCGATATAACGGAGATGCCGAGGGGAGATGTTTCGTAGGCCGCTCTTCCTATCAACCGTCACTGGGTCAAGGCTAGAAGTGAGACCAATAAAGTATAATATTTTTTTTCATCCCATACGAAAGCAGACGAGCAGTAGCGGACGCTGGCTAAGGCCTTTCCGGAACACAGTAGTGTTTTCACACTACTGCTTTGAGACAGAAACAGGTATCCCTGTGGTACCGCAATCCGTGGTGGACCCATAAACCAGAAGGTGAAAAAGAACCAAGGAACATCTACTCTGGTTACCATCGTTAAGAGATAGTGTAAACATTTCAATAAACGCGTCAAATACGCGTTAAGATGAAACATTGTGGTGAGTAAAGTCGACGAGGCCGTTACAAACCAACATGGATTTAGTTTTATTTGTTTTATACTTTAATATAATATAGTTTCATCACTCAAACGTTGTTGCTAGTAAAAAAGTAACATGATCCATACATTGCTCATCGCTGGATAATAAAAGTCGGTCCCAATTTCCATGACTTCAATTGATTGATATTAATGACAATGATGCAGATATTCATAAATATATAAAACTTATTATTGTACTGTATGTATGTTCATAAACATAAAAATTATTTTGTAAAACATTGTGACACACATAATATAAATACTAGGAATAAGCATAATTATGTTCTTCCAAAAACTAGGCTCCGAGGAACAATGAAATCTTTCATGGGACAATGTATACTCTTCTACAATAAAATACCAGAAAACGTTCAGCTTTTATCTATAAATAAATTTAAAAAAGTTTTAAAGGAACGTTTGTGTGTTAAAGAATATTATTGTTGTAATGACTACTTGATAGATAACACACCTTGGTAATGAACTGTTCGCTCTAGGCTATTTCAAAGTAGTAAAATGTAAGGTTTTACGTAAAAATGTCGTAAAATTTATTGAAGAAAAAAAAAAAAAGTCCCGCTGAGTTTCTTACGCCGGTTCTTCTCAGTTCAGAGGCTTCCATTTCCGAACCGGTGGTAGATTATTTGACAATCAATAAGAAAGTGTAATGCTTCCATATTGAATAAAGATATTTGACTTTGACTTTGACTTAATTACAATATTAGTCTTACCTTAACGTTTTCTTTGGTAGTCAAAACATCAACCATTGTACTCAAAATCAATAATTCCATGACAATAAATATAAACATGCTTTATTGACTTAACTATTTTCACAATATCGAAATGACATCAAGATGAGATTAAGCTTTTTGAAATCCCTTCTAAAGCTGTGTAATTTTTTTGCAATTTAGAAAACTCCGCTACCATTCGCCCTAGACAATAAAAGGCAGGAGAACATCTCAATGGCCGTTCCTTTAGAATATTTGGCGATAATTTGTAAATAAAAAGGTTTAAGTATAACTTCTTAAAGCTCGCTCTCTGCCACCAACACACACCCTCCGACCCCCTTTTGCGTTCAGGGTTGCCATTTCGGCACTAATGGCTTATAGATGACCTAAATATTACCCGAATTCACTTCTATTCTACTCAAGCTACTGTTAAGTAAATTCTTCGTACGTATTTAGTATTAACAAAAAATAATGGAAGTAATAAAATATACTTTAATATTTATTTTGTTTTAAATGTTGGATGATACAAATAATGTGTTGGCGCAATAAATATATTTTTTAAAGTTACATCAAGTGTACCTATATCACAAATTATATAGTGTAATGTTACAAATTCGTAAACAGTATGTCACCGACCAACCCGCATTGGACCACCGTGGTGGGATACGGTCCAAGACCCCCTAATTGATAGGGGTATATTAGGGGAAGCCATGTCCAGCAGTGGACTATCAAAGGCTGATGATGATGAAACAGTATGTACTAAAAAATCCAAATTATTTTATCTTCAATTAAATTTTCGGTACCTTTAAACTGAAAAACATTTATAATTACATGTAGATACTTTCCCGTGCAATATAGTAAAATTTGATAAAAAATCGAGTCAATAGCACAGTTCGTGACAGCCCTGACTATACCAGTTGACCTCCCCAACGCGTTTGGGAGAAATAAAAAAGTAATAAAACACAGCCGCAAATATCGGAGGAAGGGTTCGAATCCGGGGCACATTCGCCGCAAGGAATCCTGGACATTTGCATTTCTATGGACGCCTCACACTCCTGAGGGGAAGGCCTTCGACGAAGGAAAATCATCTCCATTATCCTTTAGGCACCAAGCGTAATGTCACAACGTAGATATTGTACAGATAACTATTATAAGATTAATGTGCATGTAAGTAAGTTTTATTTAATTACAAATTTTATGGTATATACAATTTTATTTTCAAATCTTGCATTTTCATATTTTAATACTGCTTCTGATCCAATTGACATTTTTATAATAGGCATATGCAATCATGAAGAAATCTATAGACATTCAGGGATAAAGAAATATCGTCAACAATTTTCCTTTTTGCTCAAAGAGAAAAAATACGTGGTCTATATTTAAACGAAACTATAATTTACTGAATATAAAAAAATCTATGATTGGTGCATATATCTCTATCGATAGCTCAATTACTTGTATGTCTATTTTTTCTATAATAAAGTAGATAATGAGTACATATCACAAACTATTAAAATTCACCACTACAAGCGTTACGCTCATTGAATACTTTCGTTTGCCAAATGACCAAGTTTCACGCGAAATACTAGATTCGTTTCCACTGCAAAAGCACTCAAACTTGAAAGCTTAGAGCTCAAGTGTTCAATTTCGGCTCTGAATGGAGTCCAAAAGGCTTTGATGCCAGTTTTTGTACGAGGCCATTGTTCAATATAACTAGTTGCGTAGTTGGTTCCGTTCCAAACTTTTGTAGCCCTCCTAGTAAGTTTTTAATAGACACTTGTAAAATACAGAATGAACAAAATAACATCGATGCTTGCATCAATACCATGTTGTGGTGTTGTTTTAAAAACATTTATTAACATATGTTATTACATAACTATGAATATTCAGCCACCAACCCGCATTGGACCAGCGTGGTGGTACGGTCCAAAATCCCTAATGGATGGAGGTGTATTAGGGAGGCCTATGTCCAGCAGTGGACTATCACAGGCTGATGATGATGATGAATATTCAGAGAATAATAATTACGTCTTTAATAGAAAACAGCAGTGATGATTGATGCTAGTCCCCAGGCCACAGCAATGTGCGATGAAAAACGAGCGTCCTAGGACTAAATTACAAAAATATGGCACCAGAGTTTTGTAATGATGTCATTTATAAAATTTATGCTGCAACTTCTTTTTTCTTCTTGACCTCAATTCAAAGTTTGCTATCAGCACCGGCTTTGCGATGGATTGAAGTTTAGTAAAAATAACAGTATGAATTCATGGGATAATTTTAAAGTAGGTCCATCATTGTCAAACAAAAATATCATCAGCCTGTGTTAGTGCACTATTGGACATAGGCCTCCCCTAATGCACGCTTTCTCCATTACGAGTTTTTGGACCGTGTCCCACCACGCTGGTGCAATGCGGGTTGGTGGGTGGATCGACTTTTTAAGTGTCCAACCGACGCATGGGTCATCTTACCTTTTAGACAATTGGGTGATCGATCCAAATTGCCCTGACCACTAGGAAGCAACTATGAAAATTTATTTAGTCTCCACAGGATTCGAACCTACGACCTTCGGTTTCTAAAGCACACGGCCTTACCTTAATATTATGTTGGGTTATACTTCCAGAAACATAATCATTATGCACATGTCTGTGTTCAACATTGAAGCATTACATTTACCTATTGATAGTCAAGAACGTTGCCACCAGTTTGGGAAAGGACGCCTCTGACCTGAGAGCAACTGGCAGAAGAGAAGACCCCTGTCGTTCATTGATTGTGGCTAATGCAGGCTGTAAGTACAGTCTAAGACAAGGCTAGCTCGAAGGGCAGCCCGTACCGCCATCTCCAATGGACAGTAACCAAAAGAGGTCTCCACGCCACTTCAATCTAGTCCTAGGACGCCGCCAAATGTTGCACGCAGCCGCACTTGGGACGATATTTAATTAACCTACATTTTGCAGCATTGTAGTATAAAGGAACGTTTCCGTTAAAGATTATTATAACATAAATGAATATATTTAATAAGTTATAAGTGATAACACTACCTGGTAATGGAATGCTAGCTCCAGTCTATTTCAAATTCAAAATACTTATAGAATGTGTTTGCTAATATAAATATATGATTATCGTAAAGATAACAAAAAGTCCCGCTGAGTTTCATTTGCCGGCTCTTCTCAGGTCGGAGGCGTCCTATTCCGAACTAGTGATGGCGTCCTTAACAATCAATAAGCGAGCGTTACAATTCTTCAATGTTTAAAAAAGATATTTGAATTTGAATATGTATTTTGATCTCACTACTATTTGTTCCCTCCTCAATTTCTTTTGTCAAACTGGGAATGTTTAGCTGAACTAAAATCGACTGATCTAGAGCTCGATTGTAGAGAAAATATTTTGAAACCAGTTTCGTTTCGCATAAAGTTTGCAATTTACTCATTGATAAGAATCAGTAGTTAAATTCCTAAGTTCCATAATATGGCTCAATTAACCTGTAAATTTTAGTCTAAATGAATTTCTGAATGGACCATTTTTCTTCTTTATAATTTCATTGTTGTTTTATTGATAAAAGTTACTTAAGTTTGTTTTAAATATTCATAGATTTTAATTTTTTTCACGCGTTTAATACGTTACCTCTTAATATAAATACTATTCAGCTTTTCGTTAAGACATTTGCTTATTTCTAGAAGTAAGTTGTTTAAAACTAAAAAAATATATAAATTTAATAATCTAACATTTTACAGGTATATACTTTCATTTGGGACCTACTTAGGCTTAAAATTAGACGAAACAGCAGTTATTATCTTGATTAGACATTACGTTTTAAAATTGGCTAAATTATATCGACAAACCAAATGTAATGATAGAAATTTTCTACTTATGAACCTAAATAAAATTCTACTTATAATAACTAAATAAACTTTTAGTCCACTAACATGTAGCGTATAAATCCGCCCCTGCATTACCACCATGCTAGTATTTTGTTTGTCGGCAGCTTTGTCGCATATCATGCGTTTTAGTCCCATCTCTCTGTCCCCCTCTCGCTTAGGCCGAAAGAGAGAGAGGCAACGGTCACGGGACATGGCCATAGGCCAATATTTGACCACTTATGAGCGAGCGAGCGAGTCCACGGCGCACAACTAGTGTTTGCACTCGAACAAGTGATATTTTGTCTTTGTTTGCTCCCACTACGTTTAAGAGTTGCTCTTTATGCGCTTTCTAGACGTTTCTTCTCTTTTTATTGAGCCGAGTTGCACTTTTGGTAACATTGTCACCTTTCAATGTCAGTTTTGCAATTAGGAGAGGCAGGCTCTTTTGCATTATCAAGTTGACAGCTTTGATTTGCTCATTGTAAACTGCTTACAATCGCTGCAGTTGCCAGTTATTTTGATACTGATTAGTCGGGAAATGAATTATAATTCTGGTTGTGTAACACCACAATTGGCAACTCCTTTGACCTTACCAAGGCCATTGACTGGGTGATCCATAAGATATCAATTAAAAAATTAAATTTTTATCGTGCGCGTGGATATGTACTAGGATGATTATGTTTACTTAAAAATATAATGTAATAAATGGTGAACTTATCGGGATCCATTGTGCAAATAGGATTACTCCAAGGATCGATTTTATGAACTTTATTTTTTTTTTGATTTATCAATTGACTCGCATATCAATGGTAGAGACCTTGTCGGAAATAGCCCGATTTGCTGTCGTCATTTGTATACTGTTTAATTTAAAAAACAAATTACAATTACTTAAAAATTACTCAAAAACTTAGTTTCAGCACCAAATATTTATGCTTGTTTCAGCTCTTCTTAAAATGTTTTTTAAAGAATATTGAAGGAAATATTAATTTTTTAAAATATTCCAAGATTATACCAAACTACTAAATTGGTTCACTTTACGTATTTTCACATAATTATTATGTTTCTTTTATTTTCATAAAACATTGCCGTGAGTAACATAATGTTTTACTACAAAAAATTCAGCCAGGAAAGTGTGCAACCTTATGGGTTTTTCTTGATCTTTGTTATAGAAATCATCATCATCATCATCAGCCCTTATCAGTCCACTGCTGGCCATAGGCCTCCCCTAATGCACGCCACCGGTTCCGATTCTTCAGCTATTCTCATCCATCCTACATTGGCTACTTTGCGAATGTTCTTTCTTCACTCAATCGTGGCGCAGGGCGTTCCACGCTACGTTAACATACTACATGCCTTGTTTTTTTAAAATAAGGTAGCGTATAAAAAGCGTTAGCAGTCTTTATTATATTACTCCTTGTGAGTAAGGAAAATATGATAATGATTTTGAGGCTAAAAGAGAAGGCTATTTAAGAAAGAGCTAAATAAGCTTTGCGAGCGGGATCTAGCCAAAGTTTTGCAACCACATTTACAATGTTAGTGTAATGTACATGCCTTACAAAAATTGCCGAATTGGTCTTGTATTACTATTTAATTAAATCTTTAAAAATAATTCATACGATTCACAATTAAATCGAATTTAATTTCAATAAGCCGTTTTAAGTAATTACCGTAAGAATTACTTAAAGTGACTTGTGGTATATTTGTACATTGAAATTCCGACCGCCGCGTGTCGCAACAAATTGAAAGGTTCCCTCTAGTAGTTATGCGGACAACACATATTTGCTCTGGAGGCTAATGCTTCTACACCAATTTGGCAGAGTTAAGTGAAACCATTCGACTGCGGAGACTCGATTAGAAACCAAATAACGATATTTTGATCTGACACACACTCGCTCGTTTGAAACCTTATTCCTTAACGCATAAGGGATATAATTATGCACAGTTCTTACTTAAACACCGACAAAGTTATCCTCTACACTCGTAAAAAAGTAGGTTCCTCTTAAAAGAACGAGATAAGTTCCAAAATGATGGAATCGGCGGGCGTTACGTGATTTGTCGCTCAAACGTGCTCCTAACGAATGGAAATTCAAGTTTCTAAAATGTCCAAATATTGTGTCTCGTCGGTTTGCCTTTCTGCGCGTGTGAGCGAGCGTCCGCGCGAACAAACACGCGCCGCTGCGAGGCGATCGAGCGAGCAGGGATCGTGTTACACGCACCCCGTACACTCGAAACCAGAAGTATATACTAATCACATTTCTAACAACCAAAATTAAGTTAGAAATGTAATGACATACAATGACTTAGGGATATGGCGACCCCACCGCCCACCTGATGGAGGATCTGCCTTCGTCATTATCATCATCTTGAGCTTGAAATAGTCCACTGTAGGACGTAGGCCTCCCCTAATACACCCCTATCCATTAGGGAGTTTTGGACCGTGTCCACCACCATGCTGGTCCAATGCGGGTTGGTGGGTGGACAGACTTTTTACATGCCATCCGACGCATGGATCGTCTCACTTTTCAGACAATTGGGGGCCCAAATTGCCCTAACCAACTAGGAAACAACATTAAATTTTTTTTCAGTCCCCGCATGACCTCCGCTTTCTAAAGTACACACCCATAGGTACCAATAGACTACGGACGTAGTCCGATGTACGTAGGATCTGCCTTACAATAGGAGTAAGACAGATCCGCAGTACAAGTGCAATCAGTCAATTGCCAATCTGCCTGCTCAGTGTGGTAATTGTGAGCAACTGTTTTTAATGGAAGACGTCTTGGCTGTAAGGATAGCGGTGGAGGAGCCTGCTCTAAGCTGTCTAGAAAAGCCCGCTTCAGATGCACCTAGGAGGGTGCAGCGGATAGGAAAGAAGTGGTAAACGCGCTGCCATCCCTGTCCTATGCAGCCAAGATGCAGTCGCGGGGGAAGCGGTGTGTCCGTATTCCGTAGGCCGTTCTCGCTTTCGTGCGTGACTCTACGGGGCTGCACCCGGTGTGGAGGGGCTATGGGTGGAGGGGACATTCGGAATGGTGTCGTCGCCTTCTGTGGCCAAAACGGTGCTAGCGGCAAAGCCCAACACCGAGGCCGCCGCTGGGCTGGGAGTCTTGTCTCTGCATGGGCTAGGATCTTCTGGCTCCAATGGTGCCCGAATAAAAGATTCTGGGGAATCTTTTCCCTATTTATAGTGGCTGAGAAGAAGGGTGCGTTAGTCACGACGCGACCAGAGGCCGGCAGAAATGGGTCGAAGGGCTGAGATGGGGCTGCTTAGGCGGCTAGCGATGGTCACAGAATCTCTAAGGCGCCAAGAAGGAACAACGTGGTAGTTTTAGTCGGTACGAGTGTAACGTAACCCGTCTTTGCCCCCGCGATACTAATCGTATAGCGAAATTAAAAAGAAGGGTTACTCATCTATGCTGGAACGACAAGGCTCTAAATGGTCTAAACTACAATTTATGTATTGATAAAATATTTGCCAATATGGCCCAAAAAATTGTTGCTTGAATACCCTTCCCGAGAACCAGACTGAAGCATTGAAGATTTAGTGTCTAAAATTACTTAAAATCTAAGTTTAACTTTTTAAAGTATTAATAACGCAACTGTACACTCACTGTCCTCTCATTTGCGTCACAAGTTATAATAACACAGCGCCGCTTGTGTGCGTGATGTACATCGGCCGCTCTCGATAGATGTTCGCTGTAATAACTCCCTAATGTATTTCCATTCTTTCAAATGGTTATTAGTTCTAGTTGGTACGGTCGGACCAACAATAGCGAGATAATTGTTAATTTTTGTTTCTTATACATTGGAAATATCGCATCAAATCCAAGTATTTCTAAACACTTTTTGAAAGGCTTGATATTTTATTTAGCCAGGTGGTATGGGCGTGTGCTTTAGAAACCGGAGGTCGTGGGTTTGAATACTGCGGGGACCAACCAAATTTTCATTGTTGTTTCCTAGTTGGTTAGAGCCATTTGGGCCGATCATCCAATTGTCTGAAAAGTAAGATGATCCATGCGTCGGATGGGCTTGTGAAAAGTCGGTCCACCCACCAACCCGTTTTGGACCAGCGTGGTGAGGTACGGTCCAAAACCCCCTTATGGAGAATACGTGCATTAGGGGAGGCCTAAGTCCAGCAGTGAACTAACACAGGCTAATGATGATGATGATGATTTTTTAAATGTGATTAGATAAATTTTACTTCATAAATATGCAACTTCTATAGAACAACTCTCGCTTTGACCAAACTCGATTCATGCAATTCTTATATATTGAATAGTTTGTTAGGAGTACCTACTTTCGGTTTCAAATTATTAGATTGAGTGCTTAAGTTTTACTTAACGAAGTTTAAGATAAATCTGTGTCCGCTTTCCTTACCAATCGAAGCATTAATTATTGTTATAACAAATATCTTTGCGATAACACAATATTTTAACGTTGTTTTCGTTTCTTATGTTCGTCTCTTCGATCATTTACAAAAAGACATGGTAAGTCCCCTTTTACAAGGCGTTTACCGTCTGGAGCGGTACCACTGCGGTGCCCTTTTCCATTGCAAAGCGGTAGTGTGAAAAATACCACTGTATTCCGGTTTGAAGGGCGTAAACGAGACGTAACATCCTATGTCTAGTATGTATTGGTGATGCCACTGGCATTGCCGATGTCCATGGGCGTCGATGACCAATTCCCATCAGTGACTCGACTGCTCGTCTGCCTTCGTTGGCAATGAAAACAATAGAAAAATTTGTGAGCCAATATACAATCAATATATCAAGAGTATTTAAACTGTTTTGCCGACAGTACGTCTCGAGTTAGCGCGTATTAACGGACAAACAGTTGCCCAATTATCACAGATTACGTATAATCGATCTCGAGTGTCCACAGGTTAATGAAATAGACGCCTTTTTATAATTCAATATATATCTAATTAACGCATACTAGAACTATTATTTATTGAACGTGCCTGGAATTTGGAAGGAGTTGAATGCATTATGGAATGTTGGTACTGTTGTGGTTATTTAATTTTTATTCAACGCATGTCATCATCGTCATCATCAGTCAGTGTTAGGACATAGGCCTCCCCTTACGCACGCCTTATCCATCAGAGGATTTTAGGACGTATCCCACCACATTGGTCCAATGCTGGTTGGTGGGTGGACCGACTTTTACATCCGACGCATGGATTTGATGGATGAGGATGTTAAAACCCATCTTTTCCCCACAACCTCCTGTTTATAATGCAATAATACCATACTAAAAATTATTTATACTGATCTCTGCAAGACAGGTTACTGACATAGTACAGGATCATCAAATTAGGAATAATACGTTTAAGTGCTCACTCCTTTTCACTTGCATGTATTGTTTATATATGCAAGTTGTGATCGTACTGTATGAATTATTCTCACTGTGCATCAATGCTGTACTTTAAGTTTAGATAAAGATTTTTATTATTATCGTAATACCGGTGATCGTAATATCGGAGGCGGTGGTATAAGTAAAGTAAAGTCTTCTAATGCTTTTGTGTATCCTGATATACTCCACGTGGCCATTTCTACTGCATAATGTTCACAACAACCTTGTCCTGGTCAGGGTCGTTTCGATCGATTTAAGTAGAACTCGACACCGATGAATGAATGCGAAAAAAAATACTTATGAAAAAGCTTCTATTGAGCAATTGTTTAGTTAAATGGTGCAGTTCGAGGTAATGGGATAGTGTCGGTAAGTGGATATTGCTTTGTGGCCAATTGTGTTTTGGCAACAGGGGCCTGATTGTGGAGTTTTTTTGTAGCCAAAACTTTGGTAAAAATGTTTATTCTTTTTAATGCATAAATAGAACGAAAGAACAAAAAATTTCCATAAACATAGGATATGTAGCAACAAAATTTATTGACTTTTAAATACCATTGTAAGTCTGAAGGTTTCTCTAATTCTCTATTGATATACTAGTTCTAATTAGAATCAATTTGATAATTAAGGCTAAGCTTTTATTATGTTCTATATTCAGCTATAACAGTGGTTTCATTACATATAGTTGTTGGTAAATACCATTATTTGTACCTAAGTTATTTCAAACTGACTATCCCGAGCATAACATTCTTTATTCCCCTTAAATTTTCCTAGTCCATATTTGGGTCGACGCCTGATCCATCCCGATTCACTGGAGTAACTGTTTTAATAAAGAGAAGTTGGCATGTGACCTCCACAATTCGAAGGATGAATTGCACTCGATCGATGAATAAGTTGTCAGAAAATTTAAAGGGACTGTCGTCCTAAATTGCAAAAGGTGGTCTCGAAAATGGGGACCGACGTTTTGCACGGCATTATGTGATCAGGCCTTATTGCCTGAAAACAAAGATAGCACGGAGTTTTCCCCGCCGGTCATCAATTCTACGACATTCGATTTGCAAAGCAATCTTTACCTCTCAAAAGTGGCACATTAATAATCAAATCTCGCTATTTAGGCTAACTGACTCTTGATATTTTTTTATGGCATACGCAGGCAGACGAGCAGTCGGCCACCTGATGGAAAGTGGTCACCGACGCCCATAGACATTGCAATATCAGTGGTATCGCCAACGCACTGCCTACCGTGAGACATAGGGTGTTAAGTCTCGTTTACCCAGTAAATACGCTGGCTACGGTGCCTTCAAACCGGAACACAGAAGTGTTTTCCACTACTGCTTCGCGGCAGAAATAGGCACCGTGGTGGTATCACCAGACGGTCTCCTGTAAACAGGGGACCTAACACAGGTAAATTGATTTTTACTTATGATTCTTTCGTAGTTAGCTACTAGTTGCATAGTTAATAAATATTGTTTTGTTATATAAACCTTTAATAATAAAATAAAACAAGAAGTGCTTTTATGTTAAAGATAAGAAGTGCTATCGCTAAGAAACTTTGGTTTGTTTAAGGTCTCTTAATAATTGCAGACAAAAGATTTTTTCTATCATCGAACAGTTTCTTTTAACTGTGGACAGTAGCAAGTACAATGAATGGTGCATTTTGGGCGGTTATTTGGGCAATTTGCGATTTCGCACGCGAGTAACTCCGCGCGCCTCGGCTAGCTATGATTGGATTAGTACGCACCGACAACTTTAGCATTTTTTGCTATATCCACCTTTTGTGAATGCTTATATGGAGATAATGCTGTATTGTTAACTTGACGTGAATTTGTTTCTTTTAATACATTTTAATGATTACAAAAACACGATGCAGTCTATATTTGTACTAAATTTTGTTTCACCACTTTTCATCATTATCAGCCCGTGATGGTCTTAATGTTCGCTACCGCTTCCGATCTTCGGCTATTCTCATCCAGTCTACTACGCGAATGTCGTCACTCCATCTTGCCGCAGGGCATCCTACACTACGTTTGCCGAGCCTCGGACTCCACTCCAGAACTTTCCGACTCCAGCGGTCGTCAGTTCTGCGGCTTATATGACCGGCCCACTGCCACTTCAGTTTTGTTTACCTTTATCTATTTCTACATCGATTGATCCACGGATAATGCACTTTATACATCTCAGCATAAAAAAAAGGTACCGTTAGCTAATATTATTCAAACTATTTAAACACATGCGCTGTTGGTTTGTTTAGACCATCATGACTCTATTGAAAGTTGGTCTAATAACGTCTGCCGCATGTCAGTCCTTTCGACAACTCAATCCATCGCCCAAACAGATTTCAATAACAATCACACAATGGCCGCCTTACAAACTATCTCCCACGCAAAATACTTAAAAAATAACAAGGTCTTCTACTACCTTATACAGGTATTATAGCACTTATTTGTATTAAAATAGGGAACACGACGACCGCAAACACCCGCCCTCGACGGTTAAACTAAATATTTTATTCGGTAGCACAAAGGTTATAATGAAATTCTTTTTATTCGGTCGATTCTGCAATGATTTGCTAACAATGAGTAATTGATACGCGTTCACCGGTTTCGAATGACCCTGCGACCATCTCGACAAGAGCCCCATGCCTGTTCATCCCCTATCAGGGGTCCTTATAATAAGATATCCGTATGAGTTCCCGCGGTGCTTCCTAATCTGGTCGACGATTAAATTTTACCTGCTATTATGTCGAAATCATTGAGTGCTTTAAGTGTGTTTTTTGTCGCTTTTTCTCCTTTAGACGATTAATAATGTATTGCGGTGCGCCACAGCTGAACCTCTCCAGTATTAAATGACAGTATCTTTGTCTGAAATGGGACAAAAACTTAACCCGTTGTCATTTCGCTGAGATTTCTAAGGTTATTCATTTCAAATGATCGTGAGCGTATTGAGGTTTTTGATGGAGAAGTAAAAACTGTTTTCTTAAAGACTAGAAAGAGGTAACGGAAGGGGAAGTCGTTGGTTGTTTCTCAATCGAATTCGAAACGAGTAATGATGCCTGGTCTTATCGTACTTTCCTATCAATATTGATATGACAATATACATCGTCTTAAACACTGCATTACAGTTCCTGTGTTGAGCGTAAAAGTAATACAAAACAAATATTATCTAGTATGTGTTGAATATTGAGCCCTCGGATATTAACTGTTGGTTATCAAGCTTCTAATTAAACAGTTAACCGTTTTAACCAAATCAAATATCAATTACATTACAATTAAACTGTCATACGCACGGGATATAAAATAACATAATTGAGTGCATTATTTTGTATACGGCGATTGTGTTCGGAACAATTTCGTTCCCTCCAGAGCATAAATTACGTTTGAAGCGCTTTTAACCGAGAAAAATATAATTACCATTAAACTCATACACTGGAATTCCAAAAATACAAATATGCCCTCTATTGGATGTTTTAACATACTTTCTTAATTGTTCCGCATATTTGTTCCTGTTAAAAAACAGTTTGAAGCCCTTTGGAAGTAAAACAAGTCAACTTCCCCTATAATTCTGTGAATGACAAACAGACAAACATAATGCCTAACCTAGTTGGATTTATTCAATACTTATTTCGAGGCCCTATGTTTGGCCGTAATAAAATAATGGAAATAATAAAACAATTACAAGTCCAACATTCTGAATTTGGGATACATTCAAAGGACGTGCGGCAAGGGATTGTGCGTAACATATTAGGCCTTTGTGAGGCTCTAGTACAAATGGAGTAACTACATACCTGAGAGCTCACATCGTATGGAGCCATCGATCGTCTGGACTAATGGGGTATAATTGGCTTAAAATTAAAACGTACTACATGTGCACTTGAACGACCCCGACTCTCATATTCCAGGAGTATAAGAATAAACTTAGACCTTAGTGAGATTCCTGAAGTACTTAAAAATTAACCTTCGTTTGTAAACTGAATATTACTAGATTTACTATATTCAGGTATAAGAAATTGTCAAACACGTTCTCTGTTGATTTCAAACGTCGCTTTATCAATCGGACATAGTTGATTATTTTTGGTTATGTAGATCATATTTGGAAGGTTATAATCTATCCAATTACTTTCAAATTAGACATGAAGTGAATGAATCAAGTAACCATAAAGAAGCCAGGACAGGGCGTGGCGTATGTGTCTTCTTCTTTTAAATATAATGCCTTCCAACAATACTTGGTGATTCTGCCAATTCAGGTTGGTAAAAAAAGACAACATTATTAAAAATGAGTAAGGCTTGGTTAATATTGCGTTGTTATCACTCAGTGATTGACATCTCGGTGGCATTTCATCAATGACAACGCTAGATGTATGACATTAATTATATTTCTTTTGATTAGCATAGAATTCAATCTAGGAATAGTTGAAAATAAAAAAGGAACCTAAACCCTTAAGTCTGCGTCTACGCGATTAAGAAACTCGCAACCGTCAGCATCAGCCTCTGATAGTCCACTGCTGGACATAGGCCTCCCCTAATACACCCCTATTCATTAGAGGGTTTTTGGACCGTTTTCCACCACGCTGGTCCAATGCGGGTTGGACCGACTTTTTACACGCTCATCCGACGCATGGATCAACTTACTTATCAGACAGTTGGGTGCTCGGCCCAAATTGCTGTAAAAAGCTCTTTTATAAATTCAGTTTTATTCTTTTTTGTTTAAATTTTTTAAATGAAATGATGAATTCTGAAATACTGTTTTTATCAATTCTAAGAACGTGTCGTGAACATATTGTTTATACCGATTACATAATTGTTTAAATTGAATAATCTTCAAGATCAACGATTAGAGTTACCTCAGAGAAGAAAAATGATAAGATCATATTTTGGATCTTTTCATTTTTATTCTAAATTATAACGTTTGTTCTACACAAGTTTTGTTTTTAAATGTTAGTTATTCATTGTGTACTTATGTTAATCATCGTTCATAGATTAATACAATGAGGAAAATTCCTTGAATACTTACTTTGATTGTTTAAGATTGAGCATACCTACCACGAAATTAAAATTCACTGCTAATGTCTTAAAAGTTAGCATACTTACTCTTAAAATAGATTAATAATTAAATATGCACGAGTTTTAATTGGTTAATGGTTAAAATATATTTTTGTTAACAATATACTCGTATAATTTAATAAATCGAGTATTGACTACATAAACAAAACATTAGTCTAATATAACTGACAAAAGTAAAAACTCAAAAAACACGAAGGCAGTAGAGCATTGGGGCCACCTGAAGTTAAGTGCTCTCCGATGCCCAAAGACATCGGCAATACCAGGAGAATCACCAATGTGCTGCCTACCGTGAGACATAGGATGTTTCCTCTCGTTTACCCAGTAAGTACGCTAGCTACGGTCCCCTTTAAACCGGAACGCAGTAGTGTTTTCACACTGCCGCTTTGCGGCAGAATTAGACACCGCAATGGTACAGCCCCTGACAGCCCCCTGTGAGAAGGGGACTTGCAACGCACCTTTAAAGTTTTTCAAGACAATTTATCGTTATTTTATTTATTAGCATGCGCATCACTTGAATATAATAATATATAAAATGCTGCAATATCACGAAAGGATTGAGTGCGCCTTCTACACAAACATTACCCACGTCTGAAGCACTGTCAACAAGCGATAATCTCAACAAAGGCACCTGCGATTAGTATTATCCTTTACCGCTTTTGTCGTTGCGTGGGAGAGATCCAGAGATATGTTGGCCCACCACACGGGATATTGTGCAGCGAGTATAACAAACAGCCCCAACCACCGAAACTGCCCCAAATCACAATCTAATCTGAGAATCTTTGCTTTGGTTGCCTTTTTGTTGCTGTTTTTACTGCATTTGATTTTGGGTGCTCGCTTGTAACTAATACTATTATGATAAAGGATTGTGTCGTTTTTTTTGACGGTTTTGCGGTAAAGATCGAAGCTTTATATGTATCTATTGTTGTTTATATTTTTAACTAGCTGTTACTCGCAACTTTGTCTAGGAGAGATGTCCGCAAGGTGTATTGAAATGTACTGTATGGTATAATACAAATGAGAAGTTTCTATAGTATGTTAGTTTTAAGGCTGTTGCTTATATTATTCCAAAAACATTGAGATACAGACATATACCATCTCAGTCTGCCCGTGATCTGAATGCTGGAAAGAATCCGAAACGTCGGGAACAAATATATATAACTAAATCGGAAAATCCGTAAATTAATATATATTATACATATCAAATATATGATAATCGTGTAAATAAAAGAAATAATTATATTTAATTATTCCAATCAACAGCAGTAAACTGAATAACATAATTTCGTTTAAAAAGTTGAAACTATATAAGCTTTCCCGCCTTAAACGTTTGCCACTGGGACACAAGTTACAATAAAGACTATTATTATTAGAATACAAAAATATCATTAAAATATAAACAAATATTTGCCGTCTATTAAATTGCATTTCTCGCATTGATTAGATTTGCGTTCGCTTTAAAATAAAATGTCCAAAACAGATGTCACGATTGCGTCTGCGATCACATCGGAGATTAATCCAATGCATTGGAATTACACACGTATCTTATGCATGGTTAGAATTAAAATTGTGCAATTGAATTCCAAAATGTATTCCAAATGAAATAGTGCACCCCCTCATTTGTTGTCGAGTTCGCTAATCACAGATTAAAAAGCGCGCGCAAAACACGTGCCCGCAACAAGATGGCCGCCGCGGTTTAATTGTCTGTGCTCTTTTAAATCGACCATAGATGGGGCTTGCTTTTTTAATGATTGTTAAATTTTAATTCTTGTGGGAAACGGTTTTAGACACGATTACTGCAGGAGCAAAACAAACATTGTAATGATGGCAGGTATTTTTATTACTTTTTGTTCTGCTAAAATCACCATAGTTTAATTTTTTCTTCCACGTTGGGTGACTTTATTGAAAAGAAAAGGTATCATATATCGTCACATTTTTATGAATTGATTTCAGATAGATTTAATTTTTTTAAACGATCTCGTTTGTATGAAAAATAACACAAACAAAAATCTGAATTTAAAAGATTCTTATTATTAATTAAATACGCAGTGTATAATAATTTTAAATTAAGTTATTACCATTAAGAGAAAACAGTTAAAAAGCGATAAAGTAAATACTAGCTACTGGCAAAATATTCCAGTGGCCAACGCTTAGAAACTGAAAAAAAAACTCCAAAGATACAGCGGAAGATTTTTTTACTTCCGAATACTTTTTCTGGCAAAATGAAAAGGGGCGCCTGCGAGTTAGTGCGCAACTTTATGTATAACTCAACTGTACATTTCTGCTCCACTCCGGTTTTGGAACGGTTCTATGCAATCGTCAGAAAACCTAGATTTATTATAGCGACTAGTTTTATATTTTGAAGACACTATAAACGGAATCAAAATACCGAGTCTAGTGCTTATTCTACATACACTATATATTTAGATTGTTAAACATAGTATATTTGAGTTATAAATAGTGTTAGGTAGTTAATTGGATACTCATAGTGAAATATCTTTATGCGATATGGTCGTTAACTGCCTCCGTAGCCTAGTGGTATGGACGTGTGCTTTAGAAACCGGAGGTCCTGGGTTCGAATCCTGCGGGGACACAACAAATTTTCATTGTTGTTTCCTAGTTGGTTAGGGCAATTTGGGCCGATCACCCAGTTGTCTGAAAAGTAAGATGATCCATGCGTCGGATGGGCATGTAAAACGTCGGTCCACCCACCAACCCGCATTGGACCAGCGTGGGGGGATACAGTCCAAACCCCCCAATGGAAAGGGGTGTCTTAGGGGAGGCCTATGTCCAGCAGTGGACTATCAAAGGCTGATGATGCATGATATGGTCGCTTTACACTTTCATATTGATTGTCACATAATCTTAACCAACGTTTAGGAAACGGAAGCCTTCGGCCTGAAAAGAATAGTTTTTGTAAATTTGTTCAGTTTCAGTTTGCCCATGAATGAGGATTTCAGATTACATATTCATAATGATCGTATTTCTAGAGCGTTGCTATAAAAAAATATAAATAGTTACCTCTGATTCAAAAAAGGATCCAGTGTATTGATTTATTTTTTCGTTCTCTTAAATCATATTATACTATGTCCTGAAAAATGTGGTAGTCCTTCCTTCGTTAGCTTTCTGTATAAAAGAAACAGCATAAATAGTTAATAAATTAGTCGTAAACAAAAGCGATGGATGGTAATTTCTTTAGTGTTGTAATTTTATTCAACATTATTTTTGTTTGTTTAAATTCAGTTTTTGAGGACGTAATGTGAAACTAATGCTTACTTCAAGAAACTACAAAATTTTAACGAATTCATTGCTGTTTGAAATGGCTCGAAATGATAATAAACTCTGATATAATGAATTATTTCCTTAATAAGCAGTAAAAGAATTAGATTATTAACTGATGTGGAGACAGCTCGTTTAGTATATTTCAGCTATTTTCATAGTATTTTGTCTTATTGCATTCTACTGTGGGGAAATGCGGCAGATACTAATACGATCTTTGTCCTCCAAAAACGTGCAATTTGTGCAGTCTACCTCGGCCCCAAAAATCATTAAGAAAGTTGTGCACTGAAATAAAAATAAATATTTGAAAATTTAATGTATGTGCAAAAAAATAGAGATGATTTCCTAAGACATTTGATGCACATAACATAGATACAAGGAACAAACATAATTTAATTCTTCTAGCAACTAGACTACGAAGAATAAGTAAGTCTTTATGGGACAATGTATACGTTTTACAACAAAATCCCAGTAAACGTTCAGAATTTAACTATTAATAAATTTAAAAAGGTAGTCAAGGAACGTTTATGTGTTAAAGGTTATTACGATATTAATGAATTTTTAATGATAACACAACCTGGTAATGGAATGCTCGCTCCAGATCCTGTTTCAAAATTGCACAACATGTTATGGCTTCAAATTATTTTTATTTTTAAAAGATGACATAAAAATGGCCCTCTGAGTATCTTTCGCCGGTTCTTCTCAGGTCTGAGGCGTCCTTTTCGAACCGGTGGTAGTGTGTTTGACAATCAATAAGCAAATGTAAACTTCTATATTGAATAAAGATATTTGAATTTGAATTATATGTCGGATAGTTAAATTTACTGCTTCATTTTTGCATAGCACTTAAAATTTCTGCCATAACTCAATACTTGCTTTTAACTTTACTACTTCGATAACATTTTTCGCACTGAAGTGAGACAGCATTATCGTTCAATGCCCAAGTGCAAGAGGGACAAAATAAAAAAACTGTGATTCATTTCCAATTGCTAAATTCGATTTATATCGCAATATTTTCTCAATTTCTCCGTTAGTTGTTTCTAGTTAAGAAGTCTTCAGTTTCAGATTCTGTTAAATGATTCTATCCTGCAATATTGATTGAAAATTTTTATTTAGTTGCTATATAAAGGGTCATTGAGAGAGGCCTATGTCCAGTAGTGGACGGATAAAGGCAGCTAATGATGATGATGCTACCTATATAGAGAATTTCCACCTTTCTGAAACTGTTGTTTTAAATAAACATTTTAACAATAATATTAACGTTACATAAAACTAGATTTAAAGTACGTGAATTAGGTGTAGGAAAGCGATATGAACTCCAAGATATGACATTTTTCTCACGATTCACGCTATATGCTACTTGTCTAAGCGTTTCGTTGTCATGATTCATAACAACTACTTCTAGTTTTAGCGAATTGGCTAAAGCATAGAGAAATACATCAACAATTATATATTTATCAAATCCACTTATTTACGGATTTTTCACGTTATTTAAATATATTTATTCCCGACGTTTCGGATTCTTTTCAGCATCCATGATCACGGGCAGACTAAGTTGGTATATGTCTGTATCTCTGTATGTTTTTCGAATAACCGTCAGTTTTTATTTAAAAAAAATTGACATATGTTTCTATTTCTTAATTTTTAATGTTGGTTTGACAAAAAAGTATTTATGTTGTTCTTCGGTTTTGTAGTTTTTTATACTCTGCGTTTAATTTTTTAAATTATTGGATCCCAGGAAGGTGGCAAAGACCATTTTCTCTATTAAAATTTGGATATTTTTTAATTTCTATTGCTTCCCGAATCATCCTTGGTATAAATCGATGTTCATTAGCCAGTATTTTTGGTTCATCATATCTAATATAATGATTGGGCTTGTCTAGAACATGGTCGCAAATTGCAGATTTCTTGTAGCGTCGGTGCTTAACATCAGCTATATGTTCTTTTACTCTGGTTTTTACTGGTCTCTTTGTCTGTCAAATGTAAGAGAGACCACAATCACAGTCTAGTTTGTACACACCCGGTACCTGTAGAGGAAATATCTGTCCCAAAATAGTATGTACAATTCGCGAAAACTATAAAATGCTTTTTTTCGTTTTAAATTACATTAAGTTCTGAACTTTCAGGATAATGGACTTTGGCAAAGGTTTAAAATATCAAAGATATATTCTATATATTCGGGAATTGATAAAATACAGTAAATTTCGTAAAACTTCATTTATTATCACAATTTTGTATAAAATTAGCATGTAATGCCGTAGCTTTACTTATTCTTCAAATATGATGTAGCATTTTATGCCTACTAATTATTAAGGACTTATAAGCAGGTGGTATCGCTCACTTAAATGATTTTCCTGGTTTCTTGTCTATTTGTTAATTTATTGGCCTACGTTCACTTTTAATTATTTAATTTTTTTATTCATCTGACCATGATTCAATAATAGACTAAGGATTTTATCACCTTGAATTAATTTAACAATTTCTTCGACGTTTAATGTACTTTGCAGGATCCATAGTCACAGGCAGACTGCGATGTTGTTCATCTGTCTCAGGTTTTTACCCGGCCACCGTCATTTCTTCGTTTTAGCTTATGATATCTTGAAGTCTTGTAGTAATATTATGTTTGTGTTTAATTTTATGAATAATTTAACAAGCATTATTAATTAGAATATTGTAAAATTTATATACATTACATTCCTTACAGTTAAAGTATCATATAAATACTTAATTACACCACTATCCCATCATAATTAATTTCAATCCTATACCGCGTATAAGCTACAGGCGCATCGGTTATTTATCGCGCGGGCAATGCAATCGTGTACATGGATGCAATAAATCGACAACAAGCGCCGTCGGCACTTCAATATCGGAAATAAAATTAATTAATATCGGACGCGTTCAGGCCACAATCAGCCGGAAAACGTGTCGGAGGGACGGGGGTTGAGGGGAGGGGGTAGAGAAATTGAGGGGCGGAAGAGGGGAGGGGAAATAATAAAAATAATTAGCGGAGTATGCCCGTGACAGGGGTCGTGAGGTGTGACACAATATAAATAAAAAACAGTTCATATCGACAACTCTGGTATAATTAACTGCCTCGACTACATTGCTACAAAAGCCCATTTGAAACAGTAATGGTAACGTCTAATACGTAGACTCGTCTCTAATACTCATATTGCATTGGATTTTAGTATTCTATTTATCCTCATAGTATAAAATAACCGCTTTCTCTCCATATCCTTGCATGCTAAATCTTTGAATACCAACAATTTTAATGCGGTTTTCAAGATTTTATAGTATAATTCAAGCACAATGTTGCAGAAACGCGATCAGAATTATCATTTCCAGATTACAGATATCAGTATCGCACCCGTGCGGAGCCGGGGCGGGTCGCCAGTAAGATGTACAGTATTCAACGCACCGAAGTATAGTTAGCAAGATCGAAAACCAGAGTTAATCTTCGTTTTATAGGTACTTGAAATTATGGTAATCATCAAGCAGTAGGTGGCAGGATCAAAGATGATCAGCTAATAGACGATAGTGCCCTTTCGGATGGCATCAGAAGTACTAGAAGTAAAAGCTAATTTTATGCGTCTAATGCAAACGTTTGTGTATAATAGGTATAGCTTATTAATCAATACCTACCATGCATTTGCACATGTATCCTATACCCTGATATAATTACATAACCACGTAGGATACTAGATTGTTTCTCTGCAGCGTTGTGAGTTTTGCAGATTTTTGTCTGCAATATAAACCAAAGAAACAGTTAATGTCTGAATAACCAGTTATTTAATATATATTATACGGGATAAACGTGATCTTAGGCACGAGTGTACTGGTTTCCTCTCTGTCTTTACTGTTCTTTACTCTGTCTTTTATGTTTTACCGATTATTAAGGAATGATTATGTTTAGGAAGACGAAGCGTCGGTCGACTCCCGATCAATGTCGATCTCCGTGCTGCAGCCGGTTCAAGTTGGCTGCGAGTAGCAGGGGATCGGCCTTCTTGGCGTTCAATGAGAAATGCCCATGTCCAGCAGTGGACTGTTAGAAGCTGATGATGATTATGATGATGAGACATGTCCTTACTGTCTCATAGTCTGTTTCTCAAATTACAGCACAGATTTGTATTACCCCAAGAATGTGTACCCAAACTCATTCTCTCCTATCACTCAATTAATGTCATCTTTTCTCCGTAATCGTATTTGTCAAACTATTTAGATTAATTTATATCAAACTTATTTTTACAATTGTCAGAGACGGTTATGACGGTCTGAGACGAGTTTTGCCTTGTCCGTCTGTCGCACAAATTATCTTTTTTTTTTCAAGAGATTGGGTTACACTTATTGTAGCCCTTTTCCATTAGGAAACTGTTATACTACAACGTTAGCTACCCAATAGTGACAAGGAAAACTAGCATTCATACAACAAATAATAAAGCCTCACCTTACCTTAAATAATAATAACGGATGGGCATGTAAAAGTCGGTCCACCCACCAACCCGCATTGGACCAGCGTGGTGGGATACGGTCCAAACCCCCAATGGAAAGGGTGTATTAGGGAGGCCTATGTCCAGCAGTGGACTATCAAAGGCTGATGATGCATTACCTTAAAACCAAAACAAAGTGGACAAGCCGATAAATGTTAGTAATACATTAAGATAGTTTCGTTATTTTACATATCTGAAATTATTATTTAATGGAGAAATAAGCAACAAACCTAATCTTAATATAACTACTAAAGTTACTTGTCGACCTAAAGATACTATAAACTTGTTATAGGTAAAACAAAAATCTTTTACAGACAAACAACCCTTCAGTCTGGCGGTGACCATGAATCCTGCATAGTATCTGAAACGTCGGGAACATTGTTAAACAAATTAAACGCGTTAAAATCCTTAGTCTTTTATTCAATCATCTTAATAAAGTCGACTTTGACTTTATACCGGTTAGGATTAAGTTATGAAATGTGATAGCTAATTGTCATTGATATATAATAACTTAATCCTAACCGGTATAGGCTAGGATAAAGTTATAATTTTTTCAATGACTTATACATCACATGATTCTATTCTAAATAGTGAGACAAATCTATAGCCTATGACATTATCTTACATGTCACTAGCACATTACTACATGAGACACGGCTTAGGCTTCCCTAACGCATACAAAGGACGAATCAGATTAGCCTCCTAAAGAGACAATGCAACGCCAAAGGAGGCTTTGAACTGTTATCTAGCGCCCCCATTGGTCTAGGTCTAGACGATATTGATGCACTAATGTGTTTACAGCTAGAGATGGGCACATTCAAATACTGGCTTCACAAACCTCATCTCTGTTTCTGACGAAGTGGAATAAACATAAGACTCGAGGGTACTTAACTTCTGGTAAAAATACATTATTCACTTTGAATACTTATTGCAAATTGCATATTACACAATTGGTAAATTTAAATAGCACGTAATTAAGCTATATGAACTTTTAAAAAGAAGTTTTATCATGAAGTCGTAATCAAATATCATAGGAAAAGTTTATGCAGGCAGCAATAATCAGTTTAGCCCTACAATCGAAAGGTGTTTTGTTAACTGCTTTCAAAAAATACAATAAATAGGTAGATAGAGCAAAGTGCCCTATCTGAATACAAGAAAAAGACCGATTGCCCAATTGCCTGAAAAGTACAATGTGTAAAAAGTAACTGCCGGATTACAAAAGTGTTTTTGAGTATCGTGAAGAAATACCTTATATTTAGTAACATTAATTGTGCATATTTTGTGCATAAAGTTAAAAAAACTGTATAGAGACCCTTTGGGTTATGGAGGTCAGATCCCAGTTGATCCATACAATAATTGTTATTTAAATAAATTTGATATTCGTCGATTGATATTGTAATATTTTATTGATCGGATGGATAAGAAAAGAACATTCATTGTTCTTTTCTTATCCTTATAATATGGTCGTGGGTTTTAACTCTGCGGTAAAATAACTTTCTGTTTTCATAGCCTGCAGACTTATCAAGCAAAATGTGCCAATCATCAAAAAAAATAAGTCTACACCTTAAATCTCATAACATTTTGCAAAACAGGCATAACAAGGTATTATAGAATGAAATGCAAGGCTTTTGTAATCAATTCTAATAAGAACTTTCACACTCGGCCATATTAGTCTTACATCTACTGACATTGTCATCTCAAAGCTCGCATGTATATCCGAAGCTGCAATCGATTGGACCATAGACATGCGCGTGACAAAGTGACACGTCGACATGCCGAGGGGGTGGGGGTGACGTGGAGTGACGTCACGGCTTTTGTCCTCCAGCCGATGACGTCACTGGTGTCAAGTGACCAGTTGGCTTACGACTAGATTGGCTCTCCTTTGATGCTTAGATCAGGCAGACGATTATTGTACTGCAATGTCGCTAATTAAACTCTGATTTCAATAACTAGTGTTCTAG
Source organism: Lamproptera curius (assembly GCA_029286875.1). Lineage (NCBI taxonomy): Eukaryota > Metazoa > Arthropoda > Insecta > Lepidoptera > Papilionidae > Lamproptera > Lamproptera curius. The sequence continues at coordinate 50,073 of JAGSMT010000153.1, forward strand.
TTCTTTCATTATCATCATCATTGGAGTGTGTTAGCCCACTGCTGGACATAGGCCACCTCTAATGAACTCATTCTCTATTAGGGGGTTTTTGACCGTATCCCACCAGTCAGGTCCAATGCGGGTTGGTGTGTGGACTGACTTTATACATGCCCATCCAACGCATTGATCGTCTTACTTTTCATATAATGGGGTGATCGGCCCAAATTGTCCTAACCGACCAGAAAACGATTACACAAAGTAGTATCCCAGCGGAATTCGAACCCACGTCCTCCGGTTTTTAAAGCAAGGTCTAATATCGCTAGATCACAGACGCGGATCCTAGTCTCGCTCTTTAGGAGAACTTATATTATAAATAAAATCCAAATCTGTATTTAGTTTGGACCCGAAATATATGTCAACAAATCTTATTTTAAACACTAGTGTCGCCAGAAACGAAGGCGTCCTTATTGATTGAATGCGGCCATCTTCAATTGCCACACGATAAAGTTTTCATACTACCGTTTTGCGGCAGAAATAGGCACCACTGTGGTATCACCCCAGACGGTCTCGGGTAAAAAGAGGACCAGAGCACTCTAGTAGTTTTAGTAGGTGGTACTTCTAAAACTACTGGAATGCCTGTGCTTTTGTTCTTGCATCATTCTTGACTTGACAGTGATATCTATAGCTAAAATATATATACAAGTATTACAAAATACTAATTTTAATTTTTAAACTGCCTCCGCTAGGCTATAGCGGTATGGGCGTGTGTGCTTTAGAAACCGGAGGTCGTGGGTTCGAATCCTGCGGGGACTCGACAAATTTTCATTGTCGTTTCTTAGTTAGTTAGGGCAATTTGGACCGATCACCCAACTGTCTGAAAAGTAAGATGATCCATGCGTCGGATTGGCTTGTACAAAATCGGTTCACCCACCAACCCGCATTGGATCAGCGTGGTGGGTTACGATCTAAAACCTCCTAAATTGAGGAGGCGTGCATCAGGAGAGGCCTATATCCAGAAGAGGACTAACATGGTGATGATGATGAATTTTAATTTGGTTGCTAATGGACAGATCTCAGTTTTCTCTTAAATTTCTTTCATCGTCGTCATTTCAGTCTGTTAGGCCCACTGCAGAGCAAAAACCTCCCTCGTAAGCCGTCATACTTTTATGTATCATATCTGTATTTATTATTTAAAAAACAATATGAAATAGTCAATTTACATATCAGCCTTACGTAAAACAGCCATTATGTAAAACACGGGGAACAAAAATATCAAAGTTTTCTTTATATTTCAATTTGCTATGTACTTATACTTACAATCCAAGCCCGCTGCAAACAAAATGTGATGGGAAATGAAAGATCAGGTTTCCATCGAAATTTGCATTTATTGAGCATTATCCATGTGTACATTTACAACAGACCAATCATCGTTCAATATTTACAATTTAGCATACGCATTGGTTATTCAATTACTTCTATGTTTATTTTTCATTTGACACCAAGTTCAAAAGTCTTCATTTTAATTTATTCTATACTTCCATCATTTAAACACATTTGAGTAATATCTTCTATACACATATTAAAACTAGTCACAAGTTCAAAAATCTCACCGTCTCACATTAAAGTATGCTAAATAAGAATCTTCTATTTTCTATTGTCATGCTATTTATACATATATACTTAAGCTATGTTTCATTATATTTCCTAAGTTTCTTAAACTATATCTTGAGAGTAAGGTGTCCATAGCTTTAATTACAAAGCACTAACCCTAGCTGTTTTATTATATGAGTCAATTATTTACATTTTATTCTAAACTACGTATATTTTATGACGAAATATCACTAGGGAATGTCTAAGATACACTTTGCATTGATTTCTATTGTATTTTTGCTAAACACTTTCGAATACAATCTGAGGAGAGAGAGGAAGATGGCTTGTCGTTTCGTCAGACAAGGTACACAATTTTTCAAATTAAAGTATTTGTTTCATAGATTTGTTTGTACATGCAAAAAAAAATATGTTTTGTAAATAACATATCAAGAAAATGGAATGGAAATTTTAAAACAACGAGTAGTTGAGTGAACGAACGTCCAACGTCAATAAGAAATCATCCATAACTGGTATAAATTATCACAACTGTTTTTACAATTTACTGGCCAACTCGTAAGACAATATTGTAATATACATAAAATTTTACTAAAATACAAGCATTGAACTCTTACATATGTATATTTGTTTTAATTTCAGCTATATTGTCACCCAAACAATAGTTTGAACCAAATTAGTTGCATAACATGATTTCCTTTAGGATTTCAGAAGACATGATTCACATCAACACTAAATCCTGAACAAGTCTTTGTTCCTTCAATTATTTTAGCCACAATTCAAGTAGCCTATATAAGACATTGAGGTACTCCGCGGACCTTACAGCACAGTCCAGCGGCTAAATAGGCCCTAATCGGAGAAACCTTCGTTGTTTGTGTTATCCGACGTGGGGGAGGTGCCCGGTGAGGGCACTTGCATCTGTCTGCCATACATCATGTCGGTTGGGGGTAGGAATGGTGGTAGATAATCGGGCGGTGGTCGAATGACCGTCGGAAGGTAACCAGTGCCGCTGTAAGGCGGTGTTAGGAACCGTCTGGAGGGAGAGAATTTGAAACTCTGATTGGAGAGAGGCGAAAAAGCCGATTTGGACTGGTATTGATAGGGTTCCGGACTGATGTAAGAATCTGCCCCGTTCACCATAGAGTCCATGGCGGCGACCACATCGCCTTTGCATCGCGCTAATATCGCTTCGATTTCCTGTCGGCTGCGTCTAGGAAACACCTTAATAAGGACGTCAATTCGGTGATTTCTGCGGTACGGGTTCTTCGGACTCACCTGATCTTTGTCTGTATTTGTATTTGAAGTCGCTGTCCCATTTCTCTTCGCGTTTAACGTCATCCCTCATTGAAAGGTTCTCAGGAGTGAGTGAAGGCTGTTCTTCGAGCTCTTCCTCCACGTTCAGATCGTGGTCTGAGGGTGATGGCGGTGGCGGTGTGGGGGAGGGCGATCTGACGGGGCTCTTCGGCTCTTGGGAGCATTCGGTGCGAGGGGACGGGCTGGACGCCTCGGAGACGCGTGCGCGTTTCTGAACTGAGGACAAATAATATCAGTTAGTAATGTTGTAAATATACATTGTGCCTGTGTGAATATTAGGTCACAAAATATCTATAAATATTCAGCCGTCATCGTGTCAAAAAATTTAGTTTTCTAATAAGTAGTATATAAATATTTAGTATGTAAATAAAATATATGAAACCAACTTTAAATGTACACCTACAACAGACCACAAAGACAAAATCATAAGTAAACATTGTTTAATGTAGCTTTTTGTAGAAAGTCTTCAATTTTATTAACAAACAGGGCACATATATAACAATATACATTTCTTTTACCGTTTCGTTAATTAGCAGTGTCGCAACGACCATTTGACATTCAATTAATTAAATACACTCTCACTGTCAACGTACACACATTAATTGTTCAATTGAAGGACGTAAACATAAAACCGGTGCTTATACATTGAAAGCTGTGAATATATTGTTTCTAATGCTTTTGTTGGCAGGCAGCCCCACGGGACGATTGTGTTGCCAGCAATTAAGAACCGTTTCCAGTCGCTTGTGAGAATTTAATGGCCCGACTTATTGTTGTTTCGAGCGGGGGCTGCCATCCACCTCCCCACACTGAGAGCTCCAGCTCGAATGTGCATCGATCAAGCGAAATATTCCGTTGGTGCATTAAAAACGGTTTAAAAATGAAATCAATATAGCGTAGCTGTCGTTTTTTCACATGTTATGCTCTTTAATGTTTTCATTTAAAATGTAACGACAAATTTCACCTGGCTGTATGTATTTTGATTGGCGCAACACTATATTTTATACCCAAAAATCATACTTAACAATGTATATTTTTACTTTGAATAAATCTCTACCTAAGATATTTAATCTGTACTTAATGACATAAGGAGGAAAGATCTGTATTCCTGTGTAATTGTATTTATAAATTAACTCAATATAACTATTGCGCCGATTTAAAAACAATATTTTACCTTTGTTTGTGAGAGTAAATGTAGCCTATTTACTCTCACTGTAACATCATCGTTATCATCAGCCTGTGTTAGTCCACTGCTGGACCCCTAATGCACATTTTCTCTACTAGACTACTTTCTAGACCGTATGTGGGATACGGTTCAAAAACGCTGGTTGAATACGGGTTAGTGGGTGTACCGACTTTTTACATGCCCATCCGACACATGTCTGCTCACTATAACATAGGGGCCTTACTAAAATTTAACTAATGTAACCCTAGATGCAAAAAAGTTGTATTGCAAAGTGAAATGGAAAGTTCATTGCTGCATTCTGAAACACTTATAACAAGTCTTCAAAATCTGTTATCGCTAGAAGTCTACTCCTGCAAAATTTTTCCCATAGCGAGATGTAAATCTCGATAATTCCAGTATAGACTGCATTACTGGAGTTATTACAGAGGTGACATGAGCCCAACTGTGCATTATCGACGTCGTAAATCGTGTACTCAATACGCGAACACGCACCGGCCCACAATCGAAACGGGCAGACGTCATTGTTTGGCAAATGAGTTATAACTGGCCAATGGCCAATGGACTTCGCAGTCTACTGGTTCAACTATATATGTGTCTAGTATTATCTGTATGTGTAACACCTAAATTTACTATTGTCATAGATCTATAATCGAATATTGTCAGCTTTAGCCAAATATTCTATTAAAGTAAAGCAGCTGACTTATTAAGGTAAACGGACCCAAGAAGCTCCAAGAAGCTTGTAAAAGGAGCAACTAGTGCGAACAATCTTCAAAATATTTTTGAATAAGGGTAGAGATGTTTAAAATAAAACCACAGACATTCTATGACATTTCTATTTTTTTGTAAGAACTGTTGTTTATGTAGCTTTAATCGGTGATAACGTGGGTCTGCAACGGCAAACAAAATAATTAGTGGAGAAGTTTAGCGTTAATTGTCGCGTAAGGGTTTTATTTTACTTATTTAACTTGCTGACGACTGATAAATTTTTTATGACCTTTATGGCTCATGATTGTATATTTACTGACGAAATATAACACCTGATTTTCATCTAACTTTCAAGGGCAAGCTACCATTATCTATATAAATGTATATAGTTAATGAGCATTAGCAGTATAAGCGGACATACACTCTTTCCTAATTTCCTCCGACCTATAATTTTAAGAATTTGTTTTGCAAAATGGGTGTACACGTTACACGTTTTACAGACAAATTGAAAATAAATTCAAATGCATTTACTTGCACATTGACTTACACATAATTGCCTTAAATTAGATTTTGTCAGACCATAGAATATTGCCTGTAAAAGTTTAAAAAATTACAAAAGTCATGACATAGAAATTTCAGCAGTAAATCGTAAAAGGTACCAAACCAATGGTATACATAATGGTAACGTCGGCCATTTTGTGCAGGCATTTAACAATAACAAAGAGCGAACAAGATGGCGGAACAAAAAGCGCGCGCACTCGACGGGCAGATGTCCGATTTGAATGTGAACGAATAACAACCAATAAAACATCGCACAAACATCGCCCCCTCGCATAATGATATTCAAAATGCTCAGTATTTCCTTTTATAAGAACAAAACAGAACTTGCATTGTACAAATAAGTTTGAAAAGGGTATTATTTTGATGGAATCTGTTTGCTCCTCGAGCATTGTGATGTGCGGTTGAGAAAAAATCACAAGAAGCTTCATTATGTGTCCTATCCTTTTTGATCCTTGGTAGCGTTCGAATAATACGATTGTCCTATTCAGTGTTCGTTTTGTTTCTTGGGAAATGATCAGTTTCTTGATACATATCGTTCGTATATGTAATCTGTTCATCTGTCTTAGGCTTTGCATTCTTTGCACGTTAAAAATATTATTACCTTAAATTACCTAACAAGGATACCGTCAGCATTCGTTTAATAAAAATAAAGCAATAGGATTTTTAGATTTAACGGTTATGGAATAAAAAAGCCTTACTTGTACCTTATATCTTACTTGTATCAAACACTCCCTGGGTTGTTATTCTCGTTATGTAATGGTGACAGCAAATATCGAATAGCCATATTATGAAGTTGAAATTATCTATTTTTGATTATATTTGCACCCGTAATATCGTTTTAATATTAGTTTCTATCTTTGACATATTTTAATGCAAATTGCATTTAGTTAACAGTTTCAAATCTGTTTTTTAAAAAGATATTGCATAAGTCAGTGGTTCGCTGTAAGTTTTATCTTTTCGACAATTTATTTCTTTAACTATATAATTATAAGCGAACGTCAGCAATAGTCTATCTTACATTTCATTGTATTCTTCATTTACCACAAGCTTCTTGAATAATCAAATAGTTAAAAAAACATTTAACAAAAACCATACAGTCGAGTTGCACAACTGCGTAGCGCAATAGTGCGTTGTACAAATGCGGCATACAATGTAAGTTGTGGGCAATAAATCGCTGGCACAATGCTCGCCGCGCGGCGACGCCCGCCATTGTACGGGAGAGATATAGTGCTATCTGCTACTGACGACGGTATGGACATTGCATTGTTGTATGTAGCTAGAGTTGCCAGAATAACATCCACGGTTGCTAATAAATAAAGGCGGCCGATCTGCTGCGGACTTTTTATTTGTTACCTGACCGTTAGCTTTAATCATACCAGTTACTTTATGTAGCATCAAAACGAAGTGGCGAGAAACGTATGACTCTGATATAAGTTGAGTATCGCTCAGTGATTGATATCACAGGGACAATTCTTTAAGAAAAACGATGACGCTACGGGTTAGACTGCTTACAACATTTCCATGTGCTGTTGTATGCAAGAATACATTATTATAACTAAGGAACACTTTAAAGTCAGAAACAGCGCGTGGAGAAATTGAGATAAACTAATCATACCCTGTAACGGAAGGTCAAAAATATTTTAATGATATTTAATTATTAGTCAATAATTTAAAACACCACCGAAATTCAACTATAGCTACAAATCTTAAAGTTTTACATGTAAATGGAAATGAAAAAGCTTAAAAAATATTATACGGCGTAATTAATGAAGTACATTATTGTTAATATAATATTAATAAAATCTTTGTTGTTGTTTGTAGTGCTGATTCCGATGCTCAAAGTTAGCAAATAAGAATTTTAATTTATTAGCGATTGACATAATCTATTTGAAATTATTACAAAACAGTTTCATTTTAAGTGAAGAAGTGTGTGTGGAAGCCTATAGCATAAAACCCGCCACTGTACTATTATTTAATTAATTGTAAATACATAAAAATATTGAATTTTGCAAACACCTCTTGACCCCTTCTTTATCACTAGCAGCCCGTCCACGAATCTATTCGACTATTCGTGTTATTTTTATATTTTTGAATTGGTATTATTGGAATGAAAATATTTTACTCACGAATGAAATCAAACACAACGTACAAATCTATCCTCTTGTTAATATCAGTATGGATTAGGTAAGCTAATTCGCTTCAATCAAATGTAATGAGCCTGTCATTAGATTTCCAGAGGGTAGGTCACCCTAACAGGGGCCGGTCAGTTTAGCAAACAACGGCCCGTTTGTGGCCACAGTTTAGTCCGCTAATTAGCAAGCACTTTAGTCATAATTAAGAGTTTTCAAAGCCTAAAACACCCCCTTCCTCCCCAACTCACTCAAATGTACATCTAGTGTGTCCGTGCCCGATGCCCGACGTTTACCCTCAATCACTCTTTATACCTTTAATATATATTTGTTGGGTTAAATTGGATGTTTTATAAACCTTTTATGTTGAAAGCAACCTAGTTTTTTATTAATAAATAGTTTCAAAACGCTTTTATAATAACTACATAGATAGTTGATGTTTATTCCAGCTGTTTCGTTATATAGGCATAAAATAAAATATAAGTTTATAAGCTATAATACATAACTCGTTATATATACTTGTAACGAATATGTATAACGTATACTCGGTACAAGTAAAGAATAAACTTTAGCATTTATAATATTAGTACAATTTCGTGTTCTCATCTTGATATTCATCCAAAAAGGTACAGTTGGGGTGTCTGTTTGTGACATTAAAATAAGTGTTTTTAAATGAATACATTATGATATATAACCGGTCATCATCATCATCAGCCTGTGATAGTCCGCTGCTGAACATAGCCTAGCCTAGCCTCCCCTAATATTCATCATTAGAGGGTTTTGGACCGTATCCCACCATTGGTGGGTGGGGTGGGGGCGGGTATAACCGGCACATATTATAAAACAACATTTATTAAACTTTTTATCTGTAGGTCTGCCTGTTCTGGCTAATCTCTTGAACTACTGGTTCTTGAATTAAGTGGAAAATAACCGATATAACTGGAAGAGTTTCTTACAAAAAAAACTAACATAATTACTTTTTTTTTATATTAACACGCAGTCGAAGTCGGGGACGATTTATTAAAAAGGTACGAAAAGAAATTATTGTTCAAGAACGCCTCATCATAAGATAAATGTTATTTGTCTAACCAAATAGAAGTAGTATCCCCAGTTGAAAATATTATTTATGTAATTAAGGCTATTTACCGATTTTATTACAAAAAAACCTATTGCTAAAATAAACATTGTTCATGAAAACAACCACGGACTTGTTGAAAGCTTCAAAAATACGGAATATCATGTTCTTAATATAGAATACAAAGTGTTGTGTATATTATTAGAAGTAAAGTAATATTTAAAATTATTTTGTCATCGCATCTCACTCTGCTACATATTTTGTGTAATGTTGTAAAATTTTGTTAGAGATTTTTATTTCTTTATTTTAATTATAAAAGATGATTACAAACGTGCGTTACAATTATCGAAGTGTGAATAATTAACGTTTGACAAATTCAATATAGACGGAAGAAAACAGAAAAGTATATATAACAAAGAAAACAAGTTTTATTGTACATAAAAGTTATGATTAAAAATTACTGTTTTGAATTGTTTTTCGGCTCTGGTGAACAATTAAATTTTTATCAGTTGCCACGTTTCTTTTTTCTTCCGTCGAAATATTAATTAATATCATCATAATCAGCCTGTGTCACTCCACTGCTGGACATAGGTCTCTCCTATTGCTCGCCTTCTCCATTAGAGGGTTTCTGGACCGTATCCCACCACGCTGGTGCAGTGCGGGTTGGCTGGTAGACCGACTTTTTACTTGCCCATCCGACACATAGATCGTCTTACTTTTTAGTCAATTAGACGATCGCCCCAAACCTTCGTAACCAACCATAAAACAACGATAACACAAAATTGTTTCCCCGCGGGACTCGAACCGGGTTTATAAGTCAAGGGCCGATACCGTTAGACCACGGAGATGGTGTTAATTAATTAATATACACATTAATATGTATTTGTACAACTGCCTCCGTAGCCTAGTGGTATAGGCGTGTGCTTTAGAAACCGGAGGTCGTGGGTTCAAATCTTGCGGGGACTCAACAAATTTTTATTATTGTTTCTTAGTAGGTTAGGGCAATTTGGGTCGATGACTCAATTATCTGAAAAGTGAGATGATCCATGCGTCGGATGGGCATGTAAAAAGTCGGTCCACCCACCAACCCGCATTGGACCAGCGTGGTAGGATACGGTCCTAAACCCCCTAATGGATAGGGGTGTATTAGGGAAGGCCTATGTCCAGCAGTGGACTATCACAGGCTGGTGATGATGATGTATTTGTTTAATAAAAACGTACGTTTTATCCAGACTTGAAACCACTGTAGCACTAAAACACTGTTGTCCTCAATAACGTGGGCTAATTGCTTTCCACTGTCGGTCATTGTTAGTTTTGAACGCAGCACGCGAAAGCGGTAGTACCGAAAGGCGCGCTCTGAAGAGCAACCAAAATAAAAGGCAACATGCAAACATGGCGGAGGCCATGTTGGCGCTAAAAATAAAACTCGCCGAGGTTTGGATTTTTTTATTTTTTTTGGTTTTTTCATTGACTTTCCCCGTTGCTGCCAATTGGGGACGGCGTTTGCTATATTGGACGCTTTGACGTTTATAAAAAAAGAGTTATAGATGACCGAACACGTCTACAGCGCGTACCATTTGTGCTGAATGTCATTTTGAGCAGCGTTTGTATTTGTTATTTCTCTGGATGTACGCTCCTCTTTATCCATATTAATATTATACTTGCGGCATTAGCTCTGTCTGTCTGTCTGCCCGTCTTTACCGTCTAAATCATTCGATTAAATAATTTCGCGGTATAAAAATGGTTGAACGGTCTGAAATAGGGGATGAAAACTGTAACGGAAAATCGTCATTGTCGAAAATGCAACGATAAAATTTCGCTACATACTTAAAACAAGCCATAAGAGTTTTTTTTTTTAATTTCATAGTTTTATCATTTTCTCATCATAGTCGAAGCTAAAGCCATGAAACTTTGTGTCTAATAATAGATACATACAATGAAGACACTGTAAAAATACTGTAATTACAGTATATTTATATGACATTACGAATACACGAAGTCGTGTATTGCAATCTAGGTAATTTTATAGGTAAATTTCGATTTACTTTTAATTTTTGTGTTCAATAACGATAATTATTAAGCAAAGAATGGTAAGTTATATATTATTTTCAAATAATGAAGTCAACAGACTAAGGTGTCGTTCGTCTGTCAAAGTTCTTTACGCGGCCACCGTCGTTTCTGTATCATAAAGACTAATTGAATGTGATACACCGTTTACTTACATAGCTTTTACTTTGAGACTTGCTATAAGAGTTCGTATTGGACCAGCGTGGTGGGTTACGGTCCAAACCCCCCAATAGAAATGGGTGTATTAGGCGAGGCCTATGTCCACTAGTGGAGTATCAAAGGCTGATGATGCATGCATGATGCATAGGAGTTCATTCCTTATGGTAGGTATAACAATGGACGGTAAGTATAACCAACCTAGGGGTCCTAAATTAGTGTATATCAGTAAATTTGATTGAACATTAAAGAGTGGTGGAGGGACACAGACAATAGATGGTGCGCACTGTATTAAACACAGTAGGACATTACTAGGGTTACCATTTTTTGAAAAATTTAATGCAGAAAGTTGCTTCAAATATTATCACAAAAGTATAAATCAATCAGAGAGTATGTATTAATTTTGTAATAAAAAATATTTTATTTAATTTTGTTTATATTTACCATCTACCATGTAGCCATTACAGCAATAATATTCTTAAACAAAATTTCAGTTACTTTCCAATTGTCATATTTATTCTTCACTGATATGTTTCTAGAACTTTTAATTTATATGTTGATTGTATGATTAATGAGAATGCAAAATAAGAATAATAATTCTTTGTACGGTTTAGAATATATATATGTATATATATATATATAATTAAGTATTATTAACCTCAATAGCATCTATGATGACTGATCATCTAAAAACCTACGATATTTAACATAAATTTAATTAAATAAGTGAACTGCGTAATCAAATATAATTACAGACTTCTCACCGACAGCCCTACAAACAAGTAACCGTGCGATTTCATCGCAATAGAATACTAATTCACGAATCAAACCTGCGACCCTGCCTTCAGATCCTCACCTCTCTTCGAAACCACTCTAATCCCGAACTAATAGACTTCCAAATCGAATATCATTGCAATAATGAAACGGGGTAACAATCGCTTTTATTGCCACCCGCCGATCCGAACTTTCGGACGAAGCTCGCGCGTATAACTCAATTTAAACCATATTTTAACTGAATAAGGTTAGAATTTAACCCATTTGGTCACACAATAGGTGTCGGGAACAGCTCATAGCACTATTGTATCGAAGGGTAGAGGTAGAGGGGCGTTTTATTAATTTTTGAACCCATTGATGTACGGAGGGATTAGTGGGGCAAATAAATTAATTTTACTCCGCCAAGGGTTGTTCCATTTAATTCGTTTACAGTTAATCCGTACAGGAGACGCGCACGCCTGTGCGCTAATAACGGACAGATCGTTTCAATGACATATTATATTACAATGTTTATTGGTATCATGATTAACTGTTGGTACTTACAGGTAAGGTTATTTATGGTTTCAAAAATAAGGGTTTAAATCCATCTTGTATGCTATAAATATGTTTATTAGCAATCAAATGCAAGAATGATAAATATTTACACATTTTACGGTAATTTTCTGCGGTTTCTTTATTATTTTAAGATGTCAATTATTACTAAACCTTGATCGTTCAGGTAAAATAGTAATTGAATTGATATAAAATATTTTGTCAAACTCTAAAGACATTTGTACTAAGATACATTCCAATTATAAACCCGCGCGATTTAACAAATGAATTAGACGTTTTAGCACCAATCAAATTGTTATTACGTAATTTGCAATTCTCGTCTCACTTTGAAATAATTACCATGATGAGACATGTCATCCCTTAGATAGTTTTAAGTCAATGCCTTTAAACAAAGAGTACGTTATTGTAATTAATCGTAACTCACTCTACACCTTTACTGATATCTAAAATTCAAACGCAAATAACGACATAATCATTTGAATCCCTGTAATTATAAGTACTCTTGATACGTTTAATTTTCTATAACAGTCCATCCAATCTAATACGCAAGTCGTTTTAACAAGCATACAACCAAATCCATCGGAAACACAAGTGCACACTTTCGGAGAAAGCCCGGAGCCTCCCGACCCTCCGCCGTGTAAGCCGACACGCATCTAATCAATGTAGATTGAAAAAAACTCCGCCACTTGTGCAGTTTAATAAAAAAAACTGGCAAGAAGTCGTAGAAGGCGCGGAGATTGGGTTACCGGCGGATGAATAGAACATGTATCGGTTTCATTGGATCGGGGAAAGGGAGAAAAATCTTGTAGAACACTGGAAGCGTCTCGGAAATTACCCTAAAGGTAATCGTTGCTTATTTATCTTATCGAAGATCTAAACGACCAGGTCATATGCAGTAAGGGTCAGTGGGTTGGAAGCGTAAATAAAAATTCGCCTGGTTGGATTCGGTCTTAGTCAATAAGCTAATTTTACTACAACTACAGGGTCATAACTTGCAACTTAACTTATCTATCAAATCATTATTATCATCATCATATTATCAGCAGCCTGAGTTAGTCCACTGCTGGATATAGATCTCGCCTACTGCACACCTTCTCCATTAGGGGGTTTTTGTACCGTATCCCACCACGCTAGTCCAGTGTGGGTTGGTGGGTGGACCGCCATCCGACGCATCATCTCACTTTTCAGACAATTGGGTGTTCGACCCAAATTGCCCTAACTTACTAGGAAACAACGATGAACATTTGTTGAGTCTCCGCAGGATTCGAACCGCCGGTTTCTTAAGCACACGCCCTTACCACTAAACTACGAGGCAGTATCTAACTATCTATCAAATACAGTTTGATGTTTAGCATTGCAAATGTATTACTATCTGACCCGGATGCTTTCGTTTGGCGTAAAATTTATATTCGAGTAATGCTTGTTTAAATTGAAGCCGATACGATAACTCCTGAGGTTACGTATGCAGTCGCTGCTTATAATCTTAATATGCATCCAATTTTATTATAAACAATTGCAGAAGATCGCACCACCGTCGTCAGATTAAAACCTATACACATAAAATAGTGAGATGCGGCGCTTCCATCGAACTCTATCCCCCGCAGATATCAAACGCAGGCCTGACCCCGGGCGTCGCTTACTCAACCATTAACCTCCCTCAAATTGGAGTGCCACAAGAGTCCTTCACACGGGAACACACATATAAGCCAACATCGACCATATCGGTATACGAAAAAAGTCCAAAACGCAACGTCCAGTATCAAAGCAGTGGGCAACATTTTCCATATTATTGCAAAGCAAGAAAGTTTATAATTGATCCAACCCACACTTACTCTTCCGAGTGATTTCAATAAGCGGTCATCGGCTGTACGAGTGTTCCCATTCAGTTCCATACAAAAGGACATCATTCATACAAAGTTGTTGTGAAACATCTCATTATTGTGCACTCACCGATATTTGATGGACCGCTGGGTTTATTTTTGAATGTATTATTAAAAAAATATTTTGCATAATGTAATAAAGCAAGAATGTATTAATATGGATTGAAAATAATAAAAGATAATGCAAACAATGGACGGAAAAAATATAATTTACAACTGATAATGTTAATTTTAAAAACGTTTCATTTATACCTACGTTTATGGATGTCACAATTGTGGCTATGCGTAGGTATATAGAATTTTGTTAATTCCTTTTTTTTTTATAAAAATTAATTAGATGTCTTTTATCAAGCACTCAGTTGCTCTAGAAAGTATGCATTCTATTAGACTCCTAAACAAAGTTTTACGACAAACGAAAACAATGCTACAAGCCACGATTGCCACTTCACGTTACACGTAAACTCACAAATGCATCCGTACGCGTTTAGACTTAAACATCTAAACCGTCCCAAATAAAACTAATTGCATTCATTGAAAACAAGTTAAAAAAGCTAAATCCGCAATTAATTTGCGAAACTCAAAAGCCGACTGAAAACGTTGATATGATGTTAAAAGGTCCATCATCCAACCCTTCGCCATAGAAACGGCAAGTCCGTTACGTACAATGAAGTCAGGTTGCATCCGTACTCATGAGTGGACGCGAGACGGAAGATACGCCTCCCGTACGTACGAGCGAGACGGCGAACACACGAGTGGACTCAAATGGTATCGGAACGCGAAGAGAGAGATACAAATAGTATTTTTTTGCATACGCGCGAAAGGGACGGACGTAATACTCGAACGTCCTCGAGCGATGGAACGAGATCGGAAATGTTTACAGATCCTCAATAAATGTATATCCGTTGCCTTGTCACGGATCCTTTGCACGGTTATTTTTAAAGGTTATTTTATAAAGGTTTTCCTCTTTAAGGCACTCGAAGCTTCCCTGTCGCGATGTATTAAAGTAAATTGAAGGGTATTCGTTATTTCTTTTGCGAGAAATGCTCGGGATTTGATTTTGGGTTAAGTTTCGTCATGACAATATATAAAATGTCACTGTTTACAAATTACTTATGATGTCAATGCACGCAGGTCAATTGCTCATAATATACTTGAAAAAAAATTTAATCAATAAGAGTTATTATGAGTACCTAATAGTGACTTAATTAACATTATCTATAAATTAATTAAAAGCTCACATACTCTATAATGTTCAGTATATAAAATCGACAGATTGGGCAACAATGGCAACACAGGGGGTCGAAATTACACCCAGAAACATAGGGGTTGGGTTTTTGAGTACGTATAGACGTGTGTAATTAAATTTGAGTAAGCTACTGATATTAATTTATTAATACTAATATTATATAGAGAAAATATGTCGCTTTGTTTGTTTATCTTGAATGGGCTCCAAAACTACTAAGCCTATTTAAAATATTCTTTTAATACTAGACAGCTATTTTAACCTCGAGTAATATAGGCCGTGAGGATCAGCAGCTATTTAACATAATGCTTCTACTGCAAAAAAATCTGCCAGGAAAGTGTGCATCTTGGTTTTTGTTACAGAAATATCATCATCATCATCATCATCAGCCTGTGCTAGTGCAGTGGACTATGAGGAGTTAATTCCGTTCGTTGAGTTCGAATCCGGCGGGGACTCAACAAATTTTTATCGTCATTTCCTAGTTGGTTAGGGCAATTTGGGCCGATCAGCCAATTATCTGAAAAGAAAGATGATCCATGGGCATGTAAAAAGTCGGTCCACCTACCAACCCGCATTGGATCAGCGTGGTGGGATACGGTCCAAAAACTCCCTAATGAAAAAGGCGTTCATTAGTGGAGGGCTATGGCCAGCAGTGGATTAACACAGGCTGATGATGATGACTAAAGATATCAAAACCACGACACGTACAGTTTTATAAATGTCTAAAGAAGCGGAAAGCGAACACTATTTTTATTTCCGTATTAAGCAACACTTCCCCATCTTCACTGTTCAGGAAACCATTTTTACAAGCAAAATAAAACCGTGTTATTGCTTTTAGTAATAAGCAAATGTTACAGCTAAAACGTACAAGATATAGCAAGTATCTTTACTCATTAAACTGCGACTATCCCTTAACCGAGAACACCACAAAATGCCCAAGAAATGCTCTGGCGTGCGAAGGTTGTGCCAGGAATGCCAAGCCGCCCCAATAATACTGTAGCCGCGTGCCAACACGACTGCCAATAACTGCCAACCGACGGCCAAGTCACTGGCAGAAGCGGATATAAGAGCGACTGGCAAGCATATACATATTTGAGTAAATAAATTGTTAATTTTTAAAATGTGTTATTCTACTTATTTGAGATAATATATTTTATTGTAGAGCTCACACTGAATAAGCATTCTGAGTTATAATTTTACTCAATTTTGACTTTAATAATGATTTTACTCATTACAGTTATCAGTATTGAGCCAGTTCTCCTCAGGACAAACGTCTATAAGTGCTCAGTAGAGTAGAAACGAAATACATAATACTTAAAATTAAATTTGTACCTTTGTAATATACTGTAAATTTACAAAAACTTATGACGTCTTAGCAAAATAATAAATTAAAACATTCATCTGCTGGTTCATTCGGTAAATTCGGTTTCAATCATTGTCATTAAACTAAATGAACATTATTTCTGAAACATGATAACATTAAAAGTAGTTTGATTAAGTTTAATTTATTTGAATCCATGCCTTTTATTAATTCTACCTAAAATAATAGCACATAGCAATGATATAGTCTATATTATCTCTTGCGCCACAAAATAGTACGCGAAAGAATGCTTCAGCATGCGTACAATATCTTGCTGGGAGGAGGATCGCATTATTTTATATTGCTTCATATCGTCGTCCATACGACACTTTTTATTAACAGTTCTCCAGAGAATATTAATACATATATTGTACGATACATGTTTAATTGAATTTTCTTCTATTGTTGGGTATGAGATGACTAAATTATTGCAGAGTCATGGCATTCTTTACTTGCATGTTTTATATAGGTTGTATATAGTTAAATAAATTATTTATGCTTTATATACCGTCGGTTGTGATATTATTGAAAAATATGGTTAACTCTGTGGAAAAACTAGATATAGTTAAACTCTGTATAATTTAAATTATTTCTTTAGATCCAGAATGTTCATCCTCTGTTCCTAAACTTCGTATAAGATGTTTATGTAATAATTAAAAAGGTCTCATATAGTTTTTATGTTCTGCTGATCATGAAATATTTAATGGATAAGTCTAAAGAAGATTAACAGCATGTTTTCTGTGTAATCCTTATTTTTCGATTTTCATACATTTTGCACAAAATTATTTAGAAAACACATATTCTCTTACATAATCAATAATCTTAATGCACTTTGTAATTAATAATATATTAATTAATATGCTATCAAAAATCCATTGTGAGAATTCAGATCTTCCGGGATTAAAACAATAAAATTATCCTTTAGTTGATAGGTATTTAGCGTATTTTAAGTTATATATATGTATATATATATATGTGTGTTTCTTATGACTAACTTCAGTTTTCAACTAACTAATTTCATAATTTAGTTGTTTCCTTCACGTAGGGCTAAGCTTAGCACTACATAGTATAAAACATAGTAGCTTTCTCTGTCCCTATATCCTTTCGAATGCTCAAATCTTTCAAAGTACACAACGGATTTCGATGTGGTTTCTTAAAAGATATAGTGATTGAAGAAGAAGGTCTATATGTTTAAAACAAGCTTAATATTTCGGGTATATTTCCTATCAGCATAGCTCCCGGGTTGCTAGTATCTTATAAGTCAAAACAACGTTATAATGTCAAACTTATAGCTTATTTATTCATAGATTATTAACCAACTATTGGTTATTTTCTCTGCAATTGCTAGCTTATTTAGCTAGGTATATAAAAACTTAGGTCCACTAACTTAAAAAAAACTGAAAACGTTAAAAGGAATACTTTTTCACGCGCAAGCCATAATTAGCGATGAAATAATTAACATAGCGTCTAGGGAAAGTTGTCCCCCATCTTGGAGGCCGACTTCAAAGAGTCAAGTTCCTTTCACTAAACTAAATAAGTGTAGGAAATTGCTGAAGCCGACTTGCTAAAGATGGATTTTTTCAATTAAATGACGTCAATGACAATTTTAAATTAATAACTAGATACGATATGCTCTTGACTGACGGAAGGATTCGTACTTATTTATTTTATTTACGCGATTATTATACATATCAGATCCACTAATTTACGGATTTTTCGCGTTAGTTATATATATATATATATATATATATATATATTGTTCCCGACGTTTCGGATTCTTTCTAGCATCTATTATCACGGACAGACTAAAATGGTACGCGTTTCTATTTCAGTTTTTGACCAGGTTTCGTGTTTAAATTAAGTCCACGTTGACAGCCATTAAACGTACTATAAGCGGTTTCAATTGGATCTGTAAGTAGTTCAGAAGTTTAAAGAAACGATATGCTGTCAAAATCGAGGAGAGTATTATTGAAAAGTAAAAGTTTTATAAATAACTTCAACTTAAAATCCTTTACTTAACCACAATTCTCCTTACAATAATGCTACGTCTTCTATATGAAGTAATCACGCAAGGTGTCCTTTAAACCAGAACATACAATCTTTTAAAGCTTACAATTGTACTTGACATATGTGTTGTCATATTAATTTTTGTATTAAACCTGTTCATAGACTTTTTTATATTAAAAGTTTCCTTTCAAGCTTTAAATTACTACGGAGAACACGATATTGAGGCATATGTATGTAATTGCATTAAATTGTTAGAAAAACGCTTTAGGGGCGAGAGTGGGGTGTCATAAGATCGTTTTGTGAACACGAGGCTTTCAGAGGGGCGTATCTTGGGACCCTCACAATGGCAATAAACGTCTGATGCGGTGAAACATCTTGGGTATAATAGTACTGAAGAAATATCAACGCTTAATAATAATAATGCCATATACCTTACGTCTGTAATTATATTTAAAAAGACGTATAGGTTACGATTAAGTGGTTTAATACGATTTTTTGGGAATGTTCCTTTTCTTATTCAACTAATTGATGAACTAATGATTGCTTTCATCTGCCTTGCCTGCGTCGGATCTAGGCAAAACTAAGTTTATGATAACGTGAAAAGACATGATGAGTTTTTTTATTCGTTTCCTTAAAATTGCTTAAGTTTATACGATCTAGGAAGGACGTAAGGTAGATCGATCGAATTAATTTTCCTTGTTTTTATATTACATAGAATTATATTGTTATAGAATTTTTTTTTATTGCCTTCGATGGTAAACAAGCAGTCGGGCCACCTGATGGAAAGCGTTCACCGACACCTATAGACATCAGTAATACGGGGTACAAACGCGCTGCCGTGAGACATAGGATGTTAGGTTTCCCAGAAATTGCACTAGCTACGGTGCCCTTAAAACCGGAATGCAGTAGTGTTTCACACTGCAGAAAAAAGCACCGTGTTGGTACCGCCATAGACGGTCCCTGAAGAAAGGGGACCTACCACCTACAGTAAAAGTGTCAGAATGTATGCTCAAATTAACTTTTCACACACAACTACTAAACTGAACCCAGTAAGGGCTAAAGATCGCTTGTGTCAAAGCGAACTAGACGGTTGCAGAATTAAACACGTTCAAAAGCCAAATGAACAGCCGAAAAGCGAAAGAGAAATGTTGGGAGAGGGAGGGAGGGGGGAGAAAGGAAAAGCTCTTTCACTTTACTAATCCGACTTTGCTAAACCATTAGTCGGTTAAATGTATTACAGTCTTAACTTGAATTAACCGTCAGTTAGCGGGGGGCGAGCTCAGGTGACGTTAATTGCTCCAGCCAATGGGTACTGTATCCGCGGGAGAGGCGTTTAACGCGAACGACACGGCTGCGACACGATATTTAACTGCTATATTATATACTAGTTAAATATTACCGTAACGATTCGTCAAAGAATCACCGACATAGTGCAAAGTATTAGCTCGTTGAAGTGGCAGTGGGCCGGTCATATATATAGCCAGAGAAACGGATGGCCGATGGGCCCGTAAGGTTCTAGAGTGGAGGCAACGTTTAAGAAAACGGAATGTTGGTCGACCCCGGACCAGGTGGGATGGCCATCACCGTGCAGTAGCCGGTTCAAGCTGGCAGCAAGTGGTAAGGGATCGGCCGTTTTGAAGTTCATTGAATAAGGCCTATGTCCAGCAGTGGACGGATAAAGGCTACTGATGATGATGATGATGGTGATATTTATACTAGCAGGCAATCCACGACTCTGCTCGTGTTATTTGTAAAGTTTTGAATGACTTTTCTTTCCGTGAAAATTTTCTAGTAATAAAAATGTTTCATATCGATTCTGTAGTCTCGGTGATATTTAAAAAAACACCAAACTGATCTTTCCTCTTTGTAATATTAGTATATATTTCACTGTTATATAATGAATAACATAGTTTAATGCTTCATAAGAAAGAAGACTTGACTATGCTGTCTAAGTGACTTCTTGTTTTATCAGCGAACGGTGAGAAAAATTGTTGATTACTTTCTAGGTAGTTTTCCTAAAATAGACTGACTATGAAATAATCTAACACTTAAATAACTAGTGTCGTAGAGAGATGTAAGAAAAACGTCTCATTCGTAGCATCATAAGAGCGCAGTTTTATAAAAAAGCTCTACCACTTTATACAGAATATTTTTTTCATTTTAACAGAACATATGCCTGCCATATGTGTAGTGAAATCAAATTATAAATAACTTTCTTGTCGTTTAACAATCGCGAACTAGACGTGAGGTGTAAAGAGCAAAGTTAGGGCGTCGGAGGCGCTTTAGCGTCTAGGTGCTGAACACTATTTAGGGCCCTTTGTGACCTAAGCATAGTGCGGCCCCTTTTGTTCGCTCCACTCCTTTTAAACATCTCTCTCGCGTTCAAAAGCAACTCGTTTGTACGCGAGTAACATTCGCTCTACTGAATTACTGTTTGCCGTTTGTTTTTTAAAGAAAATTAATTGCGTTTTAAAAAGACGACGTTTTCTTTTGTCTGTGGTGGAAAAGAGTTTGTTAAACCTGCTCTATGCATAATGTTAGAAAACAATATCTCTTATAAGTTAATATGTTACTTTTATGTTGTTTCAAAAGCATTATTCTTGATTACTTGTTAAAATAAATTGATAAATTTACCGATCAATCGTTTGGTTGCGACGCAACCTCAATAGTACGTGAAGCAATCATCATCATCATCAGCAGCCTGTGTCAGTCCACTGCTGGACATAGGCCTTCCTAATGCACGCCCCCGCTTCCGGCTTCTTCCGCGTGGAATGGAAGAAATGCCCGCGAGGTGTATTGAAAAATACTGTACAGTATTCTGTATTGAGGTGTTTTATTGTACGTGCATATAATTAGACACAACGTTTTATGGCTTTTGCTTCGACGATGATGAATTTCCATATTGATTTTTATCCGCATTTCAACCCCTAGTTAATCCCGGTACAGTTTGAAACTGTAAAATTGCTGAAAAAGCCAACTTATGGCTCGTTTCGAATATCGACACAAAGTTTCATCGTTTTATGTTCAACAGAGATGATTTCCATATGAACTTTCATCCCCTATTTCAACCGTTTGGACCCATTTTTTTTATTAATAGCCTTATGTCTTTTCTGAAACTCTATTCTAAGTATGTACCAACTTTTATCACAATCAGTTAAAAAGGTTTAGACGGTAAAAATGGACATACAGACGGACAGAATTACTTTCGCGTTCATAATATTAGTAAGGATGATGAACACGACACATTTCGAACATAGTATTAGATAAAGTGACGTAGTATTTTTACCTTTATTGGTTGAGCCTTTATTAAAAATTATCAGAAAAATGGATGGTGATAGATTCAGTTGAAGTATTCGCAGATTAGCTTTTCACAGCTTTATTATTTTTAAGTTTACGCATTTTGTCCCCGCTGGTGTATACATAATACAAAATTGTAAATATACCGTTTATTTACGCGATTATTATACATATAAAATTCCACTTTTTTACGATTTTTTACGTTCATTCTTTATCTTTATTTTAAGTCTGCCCGTGAACATAGACGCTGGAAAGACACCGAAACGTAAGGAATGTACATATATAATTAATAAAATTGAGAAATTAGTAAAAAAAGAGGATTTCATATATATAACATAAAAAATCATTGAAAAAAGCAAACCGCGTGTTATTGTGATGTATAATAAAATGCCGTTAGTTTTAAAGTTTCTTCAAAATCCGTTGATAAATTTTTGTTTCGCATCTATAATATTGAAAGAATACAAGGACTCCGTCCAATAGCCGGTTCAAGTTAGCAGCGAGTAAGTGATAAGCCGTCTTGGCGTTCATTGAAAAAGGCTTATGTCCGCAGTGGACTGTTAGAAGCTGATGATGATGATGATAAGAACAGGAGAAGATTACCTCTTACCGAAAATTTAAAATAATCGACTGTAAGACCTTTAAATTTTAATTAAGAATCAAAATCTCCTTTAAAATAGCTGTAATTGTAAGCGATTACCTAAAACACTGCCCTATTTTTTAATGCTTTTACTGCCTCCGTAGCCTAGTGGTATAGGCGTGTGCTTTAGAATCCGGAGGTCGTGGGTTCGAATCCTGCGGGGACTCAACAAATTTTCATTGTTGTTTCCTAGTTGGTCACCCAATTGTCTGAAAAGTAAGATGATCCATGCGTCGGATGGGCATGTAGAAAGTCGGTCCACCCACCAACCCGCATTGGACCAGCGTGGTGGGATACGGTCCAAAACCCCCTAATGGATAGTGGTGTATTAGGGGAGGCCTATGTCCAGCAGTGGACTATCAAAGGCTGATGATGATGATGATTTTTAATGTTACAAGAAACCTAGTACGTATGTGTTACCATTGTTTCAAACTTACAATTATATCCCATGCAGTTATTTTATTTTGCCTGCATATGGAGGTCTTAACAACAAACGAATTGTTTCTCTTACCACTCGAAACACTTGAAATAAACAAGCAATTAGAGTGTTCAATTAGTCACCGCTAAATGGGGGCCCCAAGTGCGAAACGCCAAGTTAGGAATTCGATGGGGTCTTGACTCAAATGGGGGTTTTTCAAGTTAGTCGAACTTCAACATAGTATTTTATCGATTTAAATTTACTAAAGAAGACTAATATTTAAATGAGTATTATACTTATGGAACTAAAGATAAGACTTTGCGACAAAAAATTTGAAATATGGATCTGACTTTTATTTTTGGAAGTTATGCTTCGTTTTGGACGCGTTAAGGAAAAAAATATGAGAATATCTCTTTACGAGTCGCACGCACCGTCACGAAAACCGACACTTTAAGTTGTCTACGGACCTTTTCGCAATGCACGCGCTCAAAGTCACAAACAACGACACCCTGAACTTAGCTATAGTAATTTTGACTATATGCTCGAGGTTCGTCACAAAAAACGACACTCTGAAGTTATTTATAGCCCTATTTACAATGCGTGAGCTCTCGAAACCGACACCCTCAAGTAAGCCATAGACATTTAACGATACACGAGCACACCGTCACGAAAAATCGACCACGAAGTAAACTATGTTCAACTGAAAGCTCTATTCACGATATTTATTTCTACAAACGTGGAAAAAGCGAAAGATACATTGTTATTAGATTAATATATATACATCACCACCAACCTGGTGCCTCGTCGGGCATCTCCGGGTAGTGGTGGGCGACGGCCGACGGCTGCCCGTATAGCAGGTTCAATTCCCGCGCCTCGTTCTCCTCTTGCGCTTGCTGACGACGCAACGCCACCTGCAGACAGAACGACTAACTCAACACCTATGTGACGATATCAACAATGGGTCTACTTAATGTTTAGTCAGTCCTGTTCGTGAGTAATTTAATTATATTAAATATAGTGCTCTTACACCCGGAAGACGGGAATGTTTCTACACTGCTTTGAGAAAGCGTGGCGTCATATCCATCTTTAAAGTATTGTACAAAAGAACTGATAACTATAATAAATAATGAACATAGGAAACTAAACTCAAATTAAGGGACATTTAAAATTTACTTCATTTTTTTTAACAAAAAAAAGAAAAACAATTTATGAATCAAACAATAGCATACGACAATGAAACAAAGATTAAATGTATGTGTAATTATTTCATAGTTGACACACATACTTTATAGTTGACGTAAACAACTAAGAATTAATGTCGCAATACACAATTATGCTTTAAGAAATCATCCTGATTAATGTTAGTCGTTATTAGTCGACCGCCACTCGTTGATTCTGAGTGGCAATTCTTTAAATAGACCGCTATAGATGCTTCAAAACTTGATTTCAAGGATTATAACATGTAAATGTAATCTAATTTGGCTATAACCATAGGATTCAAACCCACTACTGAGCTAAGGCCTCCCCCATAAGTCGCCAAAAGGCATAACCCACCATGAGCCATCAGCATTCACCGACTTCCTACATATTTGTACAGGTCGTCACTCCATCTCGTGGAGGTTCATCGTCCTAATTCAGCTAACATCATCAGCCTGAGATAGTCCGCTGCTGGACATAGGCCTCCCCTAATACACCCCTATTCATTTGGAGGTTTTTGGACCGTATCCCAGTACGCTGATTGGTGTGTGGAGCGACATTTTACAAGCCCATCCGACGTATGAATCATCTTACTTTTCAGACAATTGGGTGATCGGCCCAAATTGCTCTAACCTCTAAAACTAAGAAACGACAATGAAAATTTGTTGAGTTCCCGCAGGATTTGAACGCACTACCTCCGGTTTCTGAAGCACACGCCCATACCACTATTCTACGGAGGCAGCGTTCTGCTAAGCTGCAGATAAATAAGTGATATAAACCATACCTGCGCTGCCATCACCCTCTGCCTCTCAGCTATGAGGGTACATTTGGCACAAACGCAGTCCCTCCAGCGACAGTAGCGCTTGTGGCCTTTGAGGGCGGAGACCACGCCGTGGTTGCGACAGCGGGCGCATTTCGGAGTCCTCTGCAACAGAACACATCAGCTTTACACTATGTTTTACGTTTTACAAAGCCTTGTGGGTTCATGATATAGAAGAGACCGTTGATCTCAAAGTCAAATATCTTGATTCAATATGAAAGCATTACAATTTCGGAAATGGAAGCGTCTGATCTGAGAAGAACCGGCGTAAGAAACTCAGCTGTTACAAAATACGATTAATTTTACGTAAAACATAAACCTAATAGCAATGTAAATAATATGGAAGAGATTATGTGGATGTTACATGTAAAAGCAGAGGTAATAACGAAAGAAGTAATTTAGGTTCTGTTCAGAATGAAACAAAACTTTTAAATCGTAAATAAGTTGCAAATTTGAATTTAAGAATGACAATAATAAAGCTTAAATAATGAGAAATTGAATAAGCCCTTGTATAATGCTTTTAAATTCATTAAAAAACATTAGGTATGTTAATAAGTAAAACACATTTATCTATGACTCCATGCATAGTTGAAATAATAATGAAGTAATGACGATAAAAAATAAACTTTTGCGATTTTTGTTCCTTAGCCGTTATTTTTACCTCATTCAAAAATAGTTATGCAATTTTAAATATCCGATTCAGAAAACAGAGTAAAAAACCAATACAGCAGCGCGGGTTTTGTCTATAAATTTTATTATATATCATCAGTTTTTAATACTATATAAAACCAGCAAAGCTAACAATTCGTAACTATGTAAAACGTACAAATTGTCATTACGCAACTCTTTAACATAATCAGGTTTAAGATCTTTTGACATCGTCGCAACCGCTTTTCCTAATATATTTCTTAATCCTTTTTATTAAGCTGCTTAAACAACAAATCATATTTGTATAAAATTATTAAACTAGTCATAAAAAGAACAGATAAAAAGAAAAGAACAATTACTTTGATAAATTAATTTAATGAACGAATATTAGTCAGCAATTTGAACAAGTTAATTGATAAGTGTGCTTTAGAAACCGGAGGTCGTGGGTTCGATTCCTGCGGGGACTCAACAAATTTTCATTGTTGTTTCCTAGTTGGTTAGGACAATTTGGACCGATCACCCAATTGTCTGAAAAGTAAGATGATCCATGCGTTGGATAGGCGTGTAAAATGTCAGTCCACTCATAAACCCGTATTGGTCCAAAACCCTTAAATTATCATTAGGTGAGGACTATGTCCAGCAGAGGACTAACACAAGCTGATAACGACGATGATGAGTTGATAACTATGATCTGAATATATAGGTCATAAGAAATGCAACTAAAATAATATTTTTTTTTCATCCCCTAAGTGAAATAAATCCCTGGCAGATACAGTTAGTTAGTTATGGTGAAATAAATGACTTTCGTTCAAATCATAAAATACTTTTCCTTCGTCCAATCAAATTGCTAAAATGTCATGATTAAAAACATTTATCAAAACCAATACATAAATGATCGTAGCTACCTATTCAATTCAACGAAAATAATCATATATATATATTTTTGAAATCGTATCAAGTCACTAATTCTCTTACTATACAGGCACGATTGCAATTGCCTGTAATTAAAGATGATCCATGCGTCGGATGGGCATGTAAAACGTGGGTCCTGCGCCTCATCTCTCTTTGATCGTGGGTATGATAAGCTTCATCTGACACCGGCCGTGTCGGTTATCTGTCCCATCGTTTTTTTTTATGGCTTACGCAGGCAGACGAGCAGTCGACCCACCTGATGGGAAGCGGTCACCGACACCCATATACATTGGCAATACCAGTGGTACCGCCAACGCGCTGCCTACCGTTAGACAGGATGTTAAGTCTCGTTTACCCAGTAAATATGCTAGCTACAGTGCCCTTCAAACCGGAACACAGCAGTGTTTTCACACTACTGCTTCGCGGCAGAAATAGGCACCGTGGTGGTACCCACCCAGACGGTCTCCTGTAAACAGGGGACCTACCACCGTACCATGAGGGTCAAGGAATGGGGAGTGCAACTGTGTTTGCGCGTACACTTATGCGCTGTAATATCTCCCGTGGAGTTGGCTGATCTCTATTATAGATGCGCCGTCGTAGTCTGATTCTTCGAGGACTTCTTTTATTACTTTTAGGTATAGCTATTTAGCATTCGTTGAAGAACTGATTATCGTTATAAAACTCACAGTTTAAAATATCTTTTTTATAACTAAATCAAAAGAAACTAAACGTACTATTGTGCTAAAGCGAATCGTATTACAATCGTAATATGATAGCTACCGAATATTACACCGCGCATTAAGCGAATTACAATGTATTACAATGTCGCCGGTCGTAATTGGCAGGTAATTCGTTTCTGAATGGATAAATATGGGAAAGGGCGGTTGGCCCTTTCTTCGGAAGTATTACAGAATAACATTTGTAATAGACATGTTGCTCTACTCTGTAATTTATTTGCGCGAACAAACAGACGGGTGGTGAAAACAAACATAAATCTATTGATATGTTTTTTTTGTATTTTTTCATACGGCCATAAAAGAAATGTTACACCACACACAGTCATTACAGTTTATTTTAATTTAAAACAGTTGTAAAATGTTTTCTCTCTATCCGTATATGCATTCATTATCTTAATTTATTATATTTTGTCTTCAATCAAGATTCAATTTCTTGATAATCCAACTCCGGTCGCTATCACGTCTTTATTCAAAACTTCATTTGAACAGACAAAGGTTAATTATTTCCATACATCTAGTTTGTAGGATGAATTTCTAATATAGTAATGGACTTTTTAAATCAGTGTTGCCATTACCTTATTTTAGAAGGCGACTTCAATCAGTAGTGTCTGTCAGTCCTAATCAAGCAAGACAGTTCAAACTCTATCTAATTACCTTTTATAAACGAATAGATTATTATGATGCAATTTAAAGTACTAATAATGAATTAATAGTAATATTTATTTCATCTAAAACACCCGTCGGCATATGAAATCTAAATATAAAAATTAATATTATTTCTTTTTATATTGCAACACTTTTGATTGGATGATAAATAATAAAAATTATCGCATTACTAAAGCATTTCGAGATCTGTACCAGTTGTTTGAATAACAAGCATGAAATGATGTAATTATTTGTTTTATACTATTGATTAAAAATGTAACAGATTAAGTTGTCTTACTGTTAAGGATAAAATAAAAGATAATCCTAACTAATTAAGGTTTTGACAAAAATAATTCTAAAATCTAAAGCGCACGTTTGAGAAAATTCTCAATGGAGAAAATAATAGAAGTTTCTAATTTAATCATATTATTATGCGGAATTATTTACATAACAAGAATGTAATTTTTCACTATTATTTAATTATTATTATTGATAAGAGTAAATAAATAACTTAGTTACAATTGTAATTATAAAAACATTATTAAGTTAACGTTGGGTAAACATTAATTTTATACAGACATTATTTTTAAAACAAGTTTATTTAGTTTTTGGTATGTTTTTTAGCTTTCCCTGCGTTCATAATTCAATCTTTAGAGTTTATGAAAGATTTGTAGATGATTCCATAGTTGGAAAAACAAAAAACTAACAATTATTATAATAATTTAAATGAATGTTAAAATAAAAGTTCTACTGCTGTATCCAAATACACTTAAACATATCTGTCTAAACTGTAACTGGAAAGAAATCTTCTTTGCTAAATAAATAAAGATTGTTACTAATAATCGGTAAAGAATAAAGTTTATAAACTTCAATGTTCTCCGTATTCATCTTAATTTACATAATAATACCCGACATATTATTAAATTTTCTAAACAATTGACAATTAAATTTAACAACTTAGAATTAAATCGAACGCATTCGTTATTCTTACACTTGGAAAGCTGAAATCGCCAACCTGATATCTTTCCGAGGCTCTCAGGAAGAAAGGCGGCAATGCTGCTAACACCGGATGCTGGACCAGCTGCGATACGTCCACACCGTTCGGCAGAGACATCTCCATATTGTGTAAAATTTAAATAATTGTGTTTAAAAAAAAAACTACAATCACTCGAAAATTTGGCGCATTTTATTATCACTGATGTAACAATGTCTATGCCTTCCGAAAGATACGAAGAGTCCGATCGTTTAAAATTCGAACACAAATACAATTTCTTTTTAATTCGAGTTCACAAAACTCGCCAGTCGTTTAAAAGTCCAAAAAGATAAGTCCGAGAATGTTCGATATTAAAAAAAAATAAACCACCACAGCGCACGATACAAAAATGTGTCGAACTGCAAACGCGTCCGATTCGAAAATGGAACACGACTCGATATTTGTACCGGCACGTTTCGCGCGCGATTCGTAAATGGAACGCGCAACAGTTGTAGCCGCGGCGGCGCTTTCGCCTACACTGTTGCCTCGGCGTCAAGCGCGAGCGGGACGGAGCCACAGACTGTATACATTGAGCCTTCGTCTCTATCGCACTGTAGACATTATTTGTTATCTGTATCCAGTTATGTAAAGTGTAGTCGCGCGGCGGCCAATCGCGCGCGAGCGCCGCCCGCCTCCGGAGCGCATTGGCGCGAAGCCCTCCCGCGAAACCAGTTTCTGTAATACAATGCGCCATTGAAAGAACACAATTATGTTTTCAGGGCATTGTTGGCGCGCGGAGCACAATGGGCACATTCGGTGGATATAATGTAAACCTCTCGCTGTTTTTGTGAGTTTTTATTTCAATGGATTCAACAATGGTGGCACTAATTAGGAGAGAATTCGATCGCCGCTTGTTAATGGTTACGACAATCTGGTATGATTGTTCGAACTTTTATTTTATTATATGTTTGAAACGTCTGCTGTGTATTTTGTACAAAGAGCGTTTTTATATCTGTTATCTATCAGAATATGAAAGAAGAATTGTATTGTTTTATTTTCAGCTTTTTCTCATATATCGACTTGTAGTCAAATGAGGTGTTAAACATAAATCTTCCTAAATCATCATCATCATCATCATTAGCAGGACATAGGCCTCCTTCAATGCACGCTTTTTCGATTAGGGATTTTTTACCGTACAGCAAGCTGGTCTAACGCGAATTGGTGAGTGGACCGACTTGTCACATGCCTTTTCAGACAATTTGGGCCGAACCCAAATCGTCCTAACAAACAAGGAAACATCTATAACACAAAGCTTTTCCCCGCGAAATTCAAACTCACGGCCTCCGTTATAAAGCAAAGGCCAATACTGATAGGCCACGGAGGCGGTCAATTTCTATATTAAAAAAACAACAATAATATATATGACATATATATTATAAGCTAGCTCTGCAGCTTATTAAATGTTTCTCAATAACATGGGCCGTCAGTGAAACTCATCGGATCACTTGGTTTCAGGCGAATGGGGGGGGCAGGGAGGTGAAATTGAAATATTTCAATTTACTTGTCGTCGGGGAATTCGATTTAAATTACAATGAGGCGAGCCCCCACTCCGCCCCCCACCCTGTCGCGCGGCGGGCATGGGGTTCGAAGCCGGGCGGCCGCGTTCGTGTAATTATTAATGTATAACTGAATCTCCCCCCCCCCCTCCCGTATCGGAAATTAAAAGCTATCGTTCGTACTGTGGAAACGAATTTATTGAGCTGTTTTCGTTCGACGAGGAAAGAATTATTCGTTTTCTCACGCCCGATTAAGTTATTAATAAACGTTACGTGCGTGTTTTAATGAGTTATTAGTTATTTTGTTTTTGTTGGTGAATCTAAAATTTGTGCTGAGGCACCTGAATTTTTGATTTATCAAATTTTAATACATAAATGCCTACGCCAAAATTCCTATTATCTTACCTTGTAGTGTAACAAGTTAAAAATGAAGTAAAAATTAACTATATTATATATTGCAGGCAAATAATCTTAATAAGGGAGAATAGTCTTCCAGATAAGTTCAATGATAAATATGGCGTTGCATTTTTTTATCGCATTCGAAGGCAAACGAACCACCCATAGACATAGGCAATACCAACGCGATGCCTACGTATTACATAGGATGTTACGTCCCGTTTACTCGGTAATTACGTGTGAGTGTTTCCACACTACTGCTTTGCGGCAGAAACGAGCACCGCGGTATACCACCCCGGACAGCCCCCCGTAAAAGAGGACCCACCACATCAAATGCTCGAAGCATAAACTGAAAAAAGTGTTGCTTTTTGACGGTGATTTAGCTTGTTCATCATCAGCTTGTTTTAGTCCACTGCTGGACATAGGCCTCCCCTAATACACCCCTATCCATTAGGGGGTTAGGACCGTATCCCACCACGCTGGTCCAATGCGGGTTGGTGGGTGGACCGACTTTTTACATGCCCATCCGACGCATGGATCATCTTACTTTTCAGACAATTGGGTGATCGGCCCAAATTGCCCTAACCAACTAGGAAACAACAATGAAAATTTGTTGCGTCCCCGCAGGATTCGAACCCACGACCTCCGGTTTCTAAAGCACACGCCCATACCACTAGGCTACGGAGGCAGCTTTATTTAGCTTACCAAAGGCAAACAATTTAGAGTAATCAAAAGTCTTTAAAAAATCACCCAATGTTTGTACTTCCAATGTGCCAATTATTATACTTAAACTCCTTAAGATATAATCAAACTTGTCATTGATAAACATAAATAAATCATACCTTTCATCCCAATATTAATAAATATCAATTAAATATATATAACATAACATATTAATTTTAGCAAAACGAAAAGATATAATATGAAATAAGTCCCTTTTATACGTTGTACAGGTGTAAAGCGAAAGTTGGGTCGGTTCGGGTTCGGGTAGTGGGGGGTGCTCGGGTTTAGGGAGGTCGTAGGGGGTTTTAGGGTACAGGGGTCGTCCCTGGCGCAAATGAGAATTCCGCAGCGCGAAGATCATCTGTGAAATGTTCACATTTCGCAAACGTCTCAACTTGGCAGTAGTGATGCGCTGTTCGGATGCCGATATCGATGTTTGGTCATATATTAATTGATAAATATATCTACAAATCATAATATTGTGTAATTTATATGTAAGATATTAAATTAGTCAGAAGTTAACTGCTTTAACCAAAAAAATTGATAGTGGTGGTTGTTGGTTTGTAATAAATACAATAAATTATTATATACTTTAGGATAATCTGTTTTTAGCTTTTCTATTTATAAATTCTGTTGTATTGTACATTATTTTTGAATATTAGCGGTAAATTATCTAAATAAAGAAATATTTAGCATTGTTCGATTTTTGTTTTTTAAAATATAGATTTCACATATTCAATGTTATATGTGAATGTTTTGCCAACCAACTCAGCAGTCCTGGACTCTGCCATACTAGCCGAAGGTCGTGGGTTCGGCTTTACAAATTAATTTGTTCTAGATCACCTATGCATAACAATTTCGTTCTTGTTGTTGAGACCTACTTTCAGTCGTTATGGAGTTGACGAAGGACCTTTGATAGGTGCGAAATTAGTCGGCACCAATACCGATTTCACGTGAGTTTAGTCGTTTTTAACATATATATTTTTATTAGTTAGTGCGTTAGGATTTACTTTATAATTAAAGTGTTTCTTAGAGAATAGTGTATGTGTCATGTTACTTTGATAAAATTCAAAAACTTTTGATCTTAATCTTTAATTAATAAACTAAAGATAATTTTCCTTAGAAACTGTTAAATTCGATCAAGAGCCGATTGATTCTGACAGTTATCTAGGTGAAAAATCATATACAAAACGCTTATTTAAACATTTTTTACATAATTTCAACTTATAATAAAAAAAAACTATCTTTTCATCGTAAGAGTCCGTTCCAAGAGACATCACTAGACGGCGTGGGAGCGGTCGCATATCTTCGCAAAGCGTTAAAATGAAATGTTCCCGATTTGAATATCGCTCGAGTCAAAGCCCACCCCCACCCCCACGACCCCACGAGTGGGAAAAGTGGGGGATATTGTAGATCGGGTACATTTGGTACTGGGAAATTATCGAATTAATATGGAGTGCTTATTTATGATGTACGCCTCTTTTCTCTTTTTATTATAAACTAGTTCGTCCACGGTTCTGTCTGTGTTATTTTTAACTTTTATAGTGGATTTTCCTGAGGTACATCGTAGCCTATGTCACTTAAGGATAATACAGCTTTCTACTTACGCAAAAATATTTCCAATCGTATTAACAGTTGCGGAGCTTATTCAAGACAAAGGAACAAATCTTTACAATGATATTTTTGGTAAAGATGTGTTTGAATTGTGACCTAATATCGTTCATATGTCTTTAACATGAATTTAATAAAACAATCTTGAAATAAAGCTATTAAAAATATCATTTTGCGAGTTCAGCAATGACAATCGTATAGTTCTTAACCACAAAAAAGTCTAAAATACGCTGGCTTCGGAGTACATCAAACCGGAAGACAGCAGTGTTCATACACTGCTGCTTTTCAGCAGAATGTGCAACAGAAAACCCGTATCAACGAAGCAGCGTATTACGTAGTCGTTCGTGTTTTGTTTTGACAATTAAAAATGCATCAATTATAGATGTAGAGAGAAATTATTTCCCTTCGGATAAACTCACATCTTTATTGGAACACGATACGGAATACGACACCAGAACAGTCAACGAACAATCGCATTTAATGAGTTACATTGTCCTATCCATTAATATGAAAATTAACAGTTTAGTGTCAAATGTCAGAATAAATAATGTCCGTGTATAATACAGAGAAGCTATTGGAGAAAGCACGATAAATACGACCTTTTCCAATAAATTACGAAGGAAAATCTTTTGTCACTATGTTTGTAACAACGTTTCATTATCTTATCCTTAAATTCATTATCATCATCGGCCTGTATCAGTCCAGTGCTGGACATAGGCCTCCCCTAATACCTAATGGATAGGGGGTTTTGGACCGTATCCCACGCTGGTCCAAAGCGGGTTGGTGGATGATTCTTCCTTCTGATCCTTTAAATTACTTACGTCTATTACAAATTCAAATGATCTAATCTAATAAAATTAACTGTAATTATATGTTTTTGACCATGTAATACATTTTTTAGTCTCAAACCCATATTTTAATCAATGTACAACTGTTGATTAAACAGAAAAGTGTTTTGTCCTCAACCAATCGCATTGTTTCGTCCGCCTAGGTACAGATCATGTATCGAATGGTAGGGCGGCGTCGCAACTTGTAACCGTAATGAAGTGGGCCTGCCCTCGGAGGGGCGTCGGATACTGTATCCGGAGGCCCCATTGGCCCCTACACTGTATCCATCCTGTTTCCGATGGGCACACGCCCCTTCGAATCCTCTGTCGAACCTCGCAACACCGAATTCTATATTTGGTAGATGATAGAAAAGTTGCAACACTCGTTTATATCCTCTCTATATGATAGAGTTCGTTGGCGGAAAAGCTTATGATTATTCAAATCATTCTCAGTAATTGAGAAGCATTTAAAAGCTATTATGATCAATATTACGTAAAAGTGTTAAAGTATACTTTAAGTTGGTTCTTTATCGAATACAGTTAAATATTTTTGTTAGGCTTGTCTGTAGCAGTGGATCTGTCTAAAAATTATGGTAGATTTCTCATTTAGTTAGTTCGTATTGTTACAAGCCGATAAATCAGGTTGTAATGTTGGAAAGGAAGAATAATGGCTCTAAAGAATTCGGCATAACGAGTTATTATAACAACTTTGGAGTGAGTTAAGTTTTAACGGTAGATTTATCGAGAACATATAAAATTACATTGTCCTAACTATGACTTACTCATGAACAAGCCGTAATTCAAACCTAATAAAAACTAGTTTAAGCCCACAATGTTGACTACATCCAACTAATAACTGAATGTTTATTGCATGTTATGGGGCCATACGATTGAATTAGAGCCATAGACCACGTTTATCACTGCTCTTATATGTTAATAAGCTGAATAATATATTAAGCTAAACAATATTTAAATTTGTACCCATTCGGTGACTCTACATAGGATTAAGTTGAGGAAGTACTGCGATGTACGTTCCTGTTGCAAAGCTGTAGTGCGTAATCACTACTTTGTTACATTTAGAAAGGCAATAAGTGGGAAAAAGGGGCGTATTATAGCATGCCTCAGGTTGACGAACGAACTTTTTATTAGCAGGCATGTTGTGCTTCCAGATTCAGGTCCTTGGTAAGCTTCGTCTAATACAGCGTTTGCCGGAAGCCACAGTCCCCACGAACTAGGTGTAACAAGCTTGAGGCGTTGAACAAATGTTTTACTAACGACGGACCGGTTCTGACGTGTCAACGTCTTAAGGCTCAAGATAAGGAGGCAGTCTCAAAACTGTGTCACAGCGCCGCTCACGTAACGCCGTCCATAAGCAACGATAACAAAGAGTGAGAAGCACGCGTCTCTTGGTTGGCCTGCTTATGTGAAGGAAAGACAGAGAGAAAGGGAAAGGGGGTTGATACTTCTTCCTACTAAACGAATGAATATTCACATTACACTTTCGCTCGTATACCGATTTTACAGGCAACCAATTTTTTAACGGGGCCTGTCACTTATTCACAAAACAGGACAGAATATAACATGATCAATGCAATATACGAAAAAACATGAGTAAAAAGTCAGTTATTAACAAGAAGCTGTTGCGTTTAGTATGTTCTTGCAGTCCTTTTCATCAATAGTTAAATAAATAACGTGTAGTGTAATAACGCTTGAGGAATCTAAGTAAAGAAATTAAGAAAGATTTTGTGTTTTGTCTCTTATATTAATGCTGTAGCACAAAAATTACATTTTAGTATCAATAGGTTTTTATTTACATATTTGTAATTGAAATTTTTTATTGATTTAAATAAATAAACGATCATTTGCAAATAGAGACCGGTTCAGTGGATTAGAAGCACCGTTTACTTTATTTTTTCTGGCAGCGCAGCAGGTAAGCTGCCTCCGTAGCCTAGTGGTATTGGCGTGTGCTTTAGAAATCGGAGGTCGTGGGTTCGAATCCTGCGGAGTCGAATCCTACTCAACTAATTTTAATTGTGTGATATAGTTAAGCATTAGGTAAGATCCTGATTATGTTACTTCTTCAATAAAATCTTATTTTAAAATCCAATAAGTCCCCTTACAAAAATTTCTAATAAAATACGATTTATATAGTAATCCTTTACACCAAAGGACGGGATCTTGCGATGTAGCCAGCGAATAAATATTCACCCTGCTTCGATAGCAATTCCGCCACTCCTCGAGCCGGACAAGATTTATAAAGCGCATCCCGTATACTAAAGATATTTTGCCCGTTTATGGCCCAAAATGTAGTGAAGGCACAAATGGCTTCCATACGTCACCGCTTTGACCGAAACGTTAGCCTTAAGTGGATACGCCTGGAATAATTAAATCTTTTTATTGCAACAAAGGCGGACGAACAGTCGGGCCAACTGATGGAAAGTGGTCACCGACGCCCATAGACAGCGGTAATACGGGTGATATAATCAACGCGCTGCCTACCGTGAGACATAGAATGTTACGTCTCGTTTACCCAGTAAATACGCTGGTTATGGCGCCCATAAAACTAGAACACAGTAGTGTTCTACACACTACTGTTTTATTGCACAAATACACCACCTCTGCTCTCCGACGGTCCCTGTAAAAAGGAGACATACAACATCCTATCTGACAATAATATGTATTGTTTTAGATTTTGTAAAGATCAGAGTTTCACGATGGTTCTTCTGAGGTCAGAGGCTTCCATTTCCGAACCGGTGGTAGTTTAATTGACAATCCATTAGAGAGTGTAATGTTGAATAAAGATGTTTGACTTTGCCTATGACTTTGATAATGTTGATGTTTCTGCTGAAGCAATGCTAAATCATATAGGTACAACTCATTATATAATAAAAAGCTACGGGTTTATCAAGTTTATGACATAACATACGTTTCACGTCGGATGGGCATGTAAAAAGTGGGTCCCAGTTGTCAGACCAATCTTTGGCAGTCGTTAAAGAAAGTCAGTGCCTACAATATTGTTAACTACTATTTAATCCTTAGAATGTAGTTAGCCCTTTTGGATGTGGAGGTCAGATGCCAGTTGCGTAAAAGTTAAACTGTTGTTCAGGCAAATCTGGATGTATCAGAAACCGACCCCATAACAACTTGTAAAAATGGTTAGATAAAAGAAATAATATAACTTACGTTTCAAATATTTTCATTATGTAGTAGATTACCTCACGACTATGGATTTAACGTAATAAATATAGCAAACGAAACGAAACTTGAAAGTTAAATAATGTCAGTCAATAATCACTAAACTTTTGTGGCTTCTGAAACTTGATAATGTGCCTGAAATAGCATTTGGAATTACTTCGCAGAGTTTTAATATAACGAGGTTATATTTAAATCGAGAATTGGGCTAGAGTGATATGTTTTTTTTTATTACTTTTAATCTATTACGCAATGTTCGAATATTGAATTATACATTTTCTTTGCTCTATAGGCGTATACACGTTTATTTCAACGTTATATACACTCTCATAAATACAATTATAGCTTCTCTATAAAAAATTGTCATTAAAGTTAATATATTGATTTGACCTCTAGAAAATTGGTTCAAAATTAGGCATTATTTATTAGGCTCTCTCGAAAACTGTGTCACAGCGCCGCTCACGTAACGTTCTCTATAAGCTACCATAAGAGAGAGAAAGAGGCGGGCGTCTCTCTTACTGGTGCGCAGTTGGCCTGCTTAAGTGAAAGAGAGACAGAGAGAAAGAGAAAGAGGGTTGATCCCTCTTCCTACTATGCGAATGAGTATTCACATCATTCTACGGTATGGTATGTACACATTTTTTATATCAATTTTACTTTACCTAAATTAAACTCGAAATATTTTTAAACAGCACAACGGAGTGGGGTCACACATCTAGTATTCTTCTTAATAATTTGCCAGTCGATAAACTAAAACTAAATGTTTTTGTAACAATAAGACATACGACGTTCTCTTACAATATTTATAACCTCATACATTGCCTTTAAAAATAAAATCTAATAAGCAGAATTAGTATCATTGACTATAGGACTGGCTATATCCACCCAACACTTTCGCATAATCCACCGCTGACCAACAAAAACGCGAACATGGCGGTTCACTCGCTTTGTAGTGCTCCGACCGCGACTGCAATTGAATTTGATCGAGGGCCGATTTAAGCCCCCAAAGGGTTGAGCAAGTCTGCCAGATCTCGTGTCATATATTCCACTGTATCTTTTAAAGTCGAAATATGTTTTATTGACTAATGATTAGATATTTAGATAACCAATAGAAAGAGGTTATATGTGATGCCAAACAGACAATGTATAATTATGTTTGGACGATTGAAGAAAAATCAAGGCGGTGATTATTACTTTATATTGTTATTGAAGAATAAGAAAGTTTTGAAAAGCTTGTAAAAAGAGATTACAGTTGATATAGTTGTAATTGTTGCAAAAAAAGCTTTTTAAATTTTAAGGTTTGTGACAATCACATTCAAAGCTTGTCACGGCGTTTTAAGAAATTAGAAAATGTGGAACTTATTATCGCTATCTACCGTCACGTAGCACAAAAATAGCAATGGTACTGCAGACAGGTTTTAACTGTGTGCCATCTTGCGATCAATAGATTTACTACGTATTTAATCTATTCATCACAAGATGGCGTTGTTAGTCTTCTATCCAGTTACAAAAATAAATACTGTACCGAACATACTAGTACATAAAGTATGTACTGGACTAGGATATATTTTATTCTATACCAGCTAATATATAACGGTCTTAATGATTATGACATCTTTCCATTAAGATTTACAACTACATCGATATGTTACTGTTATTGAAGTTTAAAATATACAAGTTGTCAGTATTGTTAGCTAGATGGGAGTGTTATACTTTTTGATATTACATACGAAAACATTTTAATGTGTCATAAATAATCTTCATTCTGTCGCCTTATTTGTGAAGATATGCAAGACATAAATTTAATAATAAACAAAGCATAAATAATTTCCATGGCTTCTGGACATACATTAATGCAATTAACCTTTAATAATACTGAATTCCTGTTTTTATACAAAACAAAAGGAATTAAATTATTAAACTCATTACGATAATATGACATTGTTTTACATTCGTTTAATTGTTGTCATGGTTGTCACGGAGAGTGCGAAAATTGCCCTAACTTACTTTACCGACATTTTAAAGACACAAATTTTAAGTACATTATTTGTAATGTCCGACCGAACTTTCGAGTTTCGGTTTCGGCCGAGTTTCGCCAAAATCAAGTTTCGGTCAGAGTTTCGGTTTCGGCCAAATTTGGCTCGAAACTTTTGCCGAAACCGAAACTGGTTTCAGAAGTGTTTTCAATTTCAAAATAGTAGCGAAAGTTAAATGTATCATTGCTACAATCTAGCTCAGATCAGTCGATTTTAGTTCAGACAAACATTCCAAGTTTGACAAAAGAAATTGATGATTCTTTTAGAAAGACGAGTAGGGAATAAGTAGTAGTGAGAACAAAATATATACACCAATTACCAAAAAATAAATACAAATAATACTGGAAAGCGTAGCTCAGATACTTGTTGTGTTAATAAATAAATCTTCTAGTCTCTTTACTTTTTTTCTGAATGTAGTCATTTGTTTGCGTGTAGTCATGTGTGGCGAAATGTTCTCGAAAAAAGAGAAAACCCAAGTGCGTACTTGTTAATAAAACCACTGTTATAAAAAGTTAACAATGCAAGAGATTTATTGCGGCTCAAAGGCAACATGAGAAGAGTCTGCTCTGGCATAATCAATTGTCGCAAAGTTGGCTTCTTAATTTTGAGTAGGGAGAACGTACACGGAAGACGAACATGGTTGCAGCCGTCCATCGAAACCAGTAATCAACCAGAAATGCTTGTTTCGTGGATTAGGTACCAATTACCATCCGATACCTAATCCACGAAACGAGCATTTCATATAGAAGTACTCAACGCATATTCACACAAATTTTGAATATGAGAAAAATCTCTACATGATGGGTGCCGAGAATCAGAAACAAAATCGACTTAACAATTCGAAGATATCGTTGGACAATTTCTAAAAATTTTACATCTAGTTTTGTGACAATGGACGAAACCGTAGCCAGCGTATTTACTGGGTAAACGAGACTTAACACCCTATGTCTCACAGTAGGTAGCGCGTTGGCGACACCACTAGGTATTGCTAATGTCTATGAGGCGTCGGTGATCACTTCCATTAGATGGCCCGATTGTCGTCTGCCTGCGTTTGCAATAAAAAAAAAACACGTGTTTACCCGAAGGATCTGCATGCCGTGGCCAGGTTATATTTTTTTTTTTTTTTTTTTTTTAAATAAAACGAACACTACAGACACTTGGTCCGTACTCTTTTTTGCATTTATTTATTTGTTTATGCATTACAAAAAATTTTATTACGTACTACATCGCTGCTAGTGTTGTTAGTGCAGCAGTGAGTTCATTTAATTATTCTTATAAGTTATGAATGTTATTTATTATGATTGAATATTGTTGTTTTTCTACAATTATTAGGTAATTATAAATTATTTCATTACAGGTATTATAAAGATACATAGTATATTTTTATTTATTTATGTATTTTATATATATATATATTTTTCTTTTTTTTCATTTTTTTTTTTTTAATAATTATTATTATTTTTTTTTTTATAATTTTTAATGTTTTAATTTTTTTTTTGTATTCTTTTTTTTTTTATTATTATATATATATATATATATATATATTTTTTTTAATTAAATTATTTTTTTTTTTTTTTATAGTTGTTTACTTATACTTGCTTTAGTTGACACACTTCTCGC
The DNA here is from genome assembly GCA_029286875.1 of Lamproptera curius. NCBI lineage: Eukaryota > Metazoa > Arthropoda > Insecta > Lepidoptera > Papilionidae > Lamproptera > Lamproptera curius. The sequence continues at coordinate 90,908 of JAGSMT010000153.1, forward strand.
TAACGTTTTCGGAATACAATACGACAATACTAACATTATGACACAGAGTCGGAGATCTCATCGTCGCTTCAAGTGTGGTGCTTGGTGAGGTTTTCACGACCGCTGCGTCTCTGTTCCTTATTGCCATCCTTAAGTTGTACTCATTATTTTTGAGGTTGACGCCGCCAACGCCTTTAGAATGAAGCATCCTGCTGCGTCGTCGTAGTCGTCAGTGTAGTACACACGCTGCCAGTATGTCGGGTTACCGCCACACTGCGTGCTGCACACTGTCGTGCAGTTGCAGTTTTGTTGCCGTTGTGCGCATAAGGATGACTGACCCGTAAGTTAGTCCTTGTGCTTCGTGAATAGTGAGGACTCGCAACCCTCTCCCGATCCGTACCCTTGGGTGGTTGGGCTTCCTTTTCCGCCTGGGTGTACACTAGGAAAGAGTGTTTGGATTGGTGCTAGGTATTTGCGAGTCAGAGTATCCTTCGATGCTAACGATCCGCACAAGGGTTTGGACGAGTATATGCCGCTATATACTTCGTTCAGGGCATACGCGACGTCCATCGGGTTTCTATGCGTACACAGTGGCTCTTGGCTAACGCCCGCCACGAGGTTTGGTCGCGTGTACTGCATCGGGAAGAGGTTTCTCTGTCGATGTAGGGTAGTTGGTTTACGTCACCGATTAGAAGAATTTCCTTCGCTCCGCAAGTCCGTGTTATATTGCCTGGCCAGGGTATAGCCTCAATATTTTGGGACTCAGAAAGGATATTGTTGATTGATTACCTGTTGCGTGGAACCATCATTACGGATTATGCAGCTTTAATACCGAGGTTGAGAAATGCCGTCAATGATAAAAAAATAGGCTAACTTTAAACGGGCCAGCTGTTTCATCTTGACAACGTACCGGCGCATAGGTTGGCATTAGCGATGGCCACCGTCCAGCATACTAGCGTACAATTGGTCGAGCATTCACCAGATCTGGCGCCTAGATATTTTTCATCTTCTCTCCAAATTGATACAATACTTAAGAGGAAACATGTGTTTAAACTATATACTTGCAAGTAAACGATGCCGTGAAGACCTTTTGCAGGACCAAGACAATCCATTTTTAAAGGATTTACAGCATTGGAAACTTGGAACGATAGACTTGGTGTGTTGGTGGACTCGGAGATTATGTAGAAAAATAAATAATTAAGCTATCATAGTCATTATATCCTATCTCATTTTTACAACTTTTGATCCCCCTCGAACTACAAATAGAAACCAAAGTATTAATCATTTTATTTTCAATTTTATTATCAATACTTAGTCTTTAATGCAACAGTCATAATTATTAATTAATTTATTAATAACTCATATTGTATAAGAAGTTTATTTGAAAAAAAATTGATATATTTTAAATATTTTGTTAAATAAAATATTATTAGCAACTGAAATAAACGATTACCACACGTTTAATATACTGTCTCCATTCCATGACTAAAATAATGCAAAATAATAGGCATAAAACTCTTAGTATTTCAAAAAATTTTAGTATTTCAAGAATTTTATACTTGATCACGTGAGTTTCGGTTTCGGTTTCGGTTTCGCCGAAACTGAAGCCACGGCCGAACTTTCGGTTTCGGTTTGGTTTCAGCCGGAAAAACAGTTTCGGTCGGACTCTAATTATTTGTAACCTAGCCGGCTATTTGAATTTTTTTGTAGCATGAAATCCGCTGCTAAAGCAAATTACTACAGCGCAATTAGAACAAAGTCAATATTCAGTATTAAAAATGCATTACTTAACCAAACATTTAGCTTATAATAACAAATTTTATATAAAAACAATAAAATATTATAATTTCTTAAACGAGAAAGGTTCTTTAACTCTACAATGAGTTGTTGTGATTAATTTGTCAATGAACAACGCAGATAAGGTGTATGTCAAGTACATACGTACTTTAGTAATTTATGCTTAATGCAGGAGGTAATTATTCATTTAATATTAAATAAATTTAAACGATTTCAATGTTGAAATTCATAGTAGAACATTTTACTGTCCTACCTACTGCTTCAAAGCAGTAGTTTGAAGACTTCCGCTTTAAAGGGCACCGTAGCCTGCATATTTACTGGGTAAACGAGACTAAACACCCTATGCCTCACGGTAGGCAGCGCGTTGGTACATGATATCACTAGTATTACCGATGTGTATGGGCGTCAGTGACCACTTCTCATCAGGTGGCCCGAGTGCTCGTCTGCCTTCGTAGGAAATAAAATAAAAAAATAGTTTTCTTCTCCTTCTTAGTGCATCAATGATCTGGTATTGTTCTTGTCATCGTGGTGAAAGGATTGGCCAGTCAGCGTCCGGACCCGCTGGCTGTTGTCCAGGGTGCACGGGACGTTTGGGGTCTTGGTACGTCATTCGTAGAAGGTCCTTTCGTGCACTCCAACTTGGATATGATATACTGATTTGATAAATAGGACCACAGGTTGTTTTTAAAACACGTTTTAGAAACAACTTAATTCCATTGATGTAAAAAAACATTACGTTGTGATTGACGTTTAATGCTGTTCCATTAATGTGCCTCCGTAGCCTAGTGGTATGGGCGTGTGCTTTATAAACCGGAGGTCGTGGGTTCGTATCCTGCGGGGACTCAACAAATTTTCATTGTTGTTTCTTAGTTGGTTAGGGCAATTTGGGCCGATCACCCATTTGTCTGAAAAGTAAGATGATCCATGCGTCAGGTTGGGCATGTAAAAGTCGGTCCACCCACCAACCGCATTGGACCAGCGTTTAGGGATACGGTCCTAAACTTCTAATGGATAATAGGGGTGTATTAGGGGAGGCCTACGTCCAGCAGTGGACTATCACAGGCTGATGATGATGATGATGATGATGATTAATGTGCACGCTATACGTTTTTTCGTCACTTGTTACAATTTTGCTTAACTAGATATAGCTTAAGTGGTAATATAATAGAAAAAAAAAAAATTCGATTTTTCTCTCCCTGTGAGTTACTAAGGGCACTTTTACATTTAATTAAAATTAAAAGACCAGTTAAAATCGGACCAGCCGTTCAAAATATTGGCTAGGACAAACAGACAGATAGACGAACACATTTAAAAACTATGTTTTTTTATATGTACTGGTTATATATCACGATGTATGTACTCATTTAGAAAAAATGTAATTTTATTATTACAAACAGACACTTCAATTTAAGTTCTAGAGACATTTTATAAAATCAAAAATTCAATCAGGTGTAATAAAATGAACCATATATTATTTTTTGTACTAGCGTTGTACGTTAATAATAATGGTTGCGCTCAACTACTTAGACGCCAGTTGAACAACACATTCATTGAACAATCGATATATCGACCGTCGGTTTGCGATCGCGGTTCGTCCGTCGGTTCATCCGGTGCCTTTTCTTTATCATTACGAAAACACTAACAAACGGTGAATTGTATTGAAACGTGATCGGCCTTCGAGTTTACAAACACGCCTCGTGAAGACCGTTTGCGAAGGAAAGTACTTCAGTGAGGCGGGAGGAGTCCGCGGGGAACAATTGCTTCGGATATTACAGGTACGGTTTTGGATAATTGTATTGCCTTTGTAATTCTCGAATTTTATTCAGTAGGCTTATAAAACAAGAGCACATCATCTTAATGTAGTTTTTGTTGTGTGCAGAGCGAAGATCCTTTCTTTTCTCAACAACTTTGCGAGATTAATTACATTCAATTGATGTTTGAAGGTATTAAATTCTTTTAACAGGCTAAATAACTTCGTCGAATGGGCCATCTTCCAACTAACCGCCTAAAAGTTTTAAGTTGTACTAATATCTTTTATTTAACTTCTAATTTTAAGCTATTTTTAATGTTTCCAGTGCTCCTCGAATAATTAATTTACACTAAGGGATTGACATCTGATCACCAAAATCGGATAAACTGCATGATATAAACGTATTGGCAATGATGTCCAATAACGAATGTCAGAGATGATTTTGACAATTGGCACGGACTTTTCACTTGGCCATATAAAGTTTGGTCTCTAACTAACTAAATCTAACCCCTTATTTTAAGGAGAGTAAGTGACGGGCCCATTCTCCCCTTTAAACAAAAACACAAAGAAAATACAGCGTTATTTTCTCTTAGGTTTCAAACCTGCAGCCTAATGTTCGTAAAGCAAAAGCGAGAGTCAATAAGCGTAATGTTCTTTAACGTTTTAGACAATAATTGACTGAAACGAATTGCAGTATTAGATTATATAACATACTGTGTTAGTCCACTGCTGGACATAGGCCTCCTCCTAATGAATGCCTTCTCCATTAGGGGGTTTTGAAGCGTATTCCATTACGCTGGTCCAATGCGAAATGGTGAGTGGACCGATTTTTTACATGCCATTTTACTTTTTAGATTGTATTAGTAGATATTAAATATAAATAAAATCTACCGCTTTTATATTCTTATTGACATGTACTTTTTACTGTGTATAAACTTTTTTATCAATGCTGAACATAAGCTTATCTTTCACAAAATCAAAAATGTTCTTGTAACCGATTGAATTACAACGATCCAGTAAAACTTTTCAATATATTTATATGTTGTTATGTATTAAGGATATATAAGTACAAATTACGATCCAAATTGATGTTCGTTTGTAATAATATTCGTATCAAATTTCTGTCTCATGTAGATAACCAACTTATACTGTCAAACACGTAAAGTTAATAGATAAATTTAGACGCTACATGGTTTCATGCATAGCGGTAGATTATATTAAATTTCAAATGTTTTGTAATGCTTCCTAACACAAAAAACTTTTTAAATAATATACATAATTTACACTATTTAAATTGGTATTGCAGGTTATCTTGTTTCATCCACAACAGTCAAAATGGCTCGCCATGTGCTACTGGCCATGACCGTTGTGATGATGTCGTTCTCCAAAGCCAAGATCATGAGGAACAACGCGCTGATGAACCGGATGATGACGCAGTTCCAGAAGGACAACAGCATCAACCTCTCAGTCGAGCCGACGACGCCGCCACAGACGGACGTCATGTCGCTAATGCAGGGCGTACTTTGCAAAAACTTCCCGACAATCCCCTGCTCAGTAATCATGGAAGATGCCACCTTAAGCCGCCTCATAAAGAAGTCGATTCAAGAGATGAACATGAAGAAACTATCCTTAGAGAAAACGACGCAACCGTACGAATACAAAACCAAATATCCGATAATAAACAGCGAAGATTTGTCCAATTTTCTGCAAGTCAAAAACACGGGCTACTTCGACGACAGGGACGAGTTTAACAGAGCAAAGAAGAAAGTGGTCAAAGCGGAGAAAAGCGGCTGGTCGCAGGAGAACGTGAAAAGCGTCAAGAAACAGAACTCGAAGCGGACCGCGATGTACGGCCGCAAGAAGCTGAGGAAATTCTACCCTCACAAAGTGAAATACAGGGACAAAAACAACAAGAAAGCTAAACCCGAGTACAAGGATTATTCTGATGAGAAGCTATCGATGTCAGTTGAACTCCCCGACATGACGATGACGAGGCAACACCAGCATTACTCTTATAAGCTAGAACCCGCAAACCCGGCTGTTTGGAGGATAGACTACGCGAAACACGGAGAACCCAGCATGAAAATGTTGGGTTCTTTAACCAAATCCGGTACCAAGGCATTGGTAGAAGACAATGAGTTGGAACAATCGCCCCGAAAAGATGTAATGCATTCCGATTTGTACATCAAAAAGAACTTTATGCGACGAAACTCTGAGGTCTTGGACTAATTCAAAAACGAATGCATTTCAATTTAGAAGTCTAGCAAATGTTGGTAAAGTTTATTGTGTTACTTAGTAACGCAGAGGCAATAATAAAACTACTTTAGAAACTTTATCGCGTTTAATTTGTAGACTAATGATCTATAATTATCGATATCATTAACTAACGGATCATTAAATAAAATTTTCTTAATGACTTATGCTCTCAATATTGAATTCAATTGTCAATTATAATTTATAATAAATAATTTAAATATAAATTTAATATTATGAATATTACATAGTCTGGACGACGATGGAAAGTGGTCATGAGCATCGCAATCACACCAGGATATCGCCAATGCTCGCCTACTGAGACATAGGATGTTACGTCTCGTTTCCAGTAATTACGTTGGCTACGGTGCCTGAAACCGGAACACAGCATTGTTTTTCACACTTGCTTGGCGGCATAAATAGGGATGGTCAGCAAGACACTCTGTAAATGGGACTACCACATCTCGAAGATTTTCAAATTATGCCGGAATTTAAAACAAACGGTCTGACTGCTAGTAGGAATGGTTGTTTGAAACCGAGGTAGGGTTGAGATCCTGCATGGACTCAACAAATTTACTGTGGTCGTGTAAACCAATGGGCGATCGACCCATTGGGCCAAAATTCATCGGCTATAAGGACTGATGCATGTAAGATCAAACCGCACCAACACTATTGGACCTAGGTTCGATGGATAGGTCTAAAACCCTAATGATAATAGTCGTAATTAGGGAGGCAACTGTCCAACAGTGGACTATCAAGCTAAATATGATGATGAAATGAAAAAACAGTTAATTATATTACGGCTTTATCTTAGATATAGCTAAAGTATTACGTAATAATAAACTATAACATAAATAAACCAACGATTGAATATAACATTGCAAAATATACGAAATTAAAGTAATAGAAATCATCTATTCATATATGTATAATTCTCGGAGATTAGCAGTGATTGCAGATACCCCACATAAACCGCAATACGATAGTAAAGTTGAGAACACATTGAACTATTTTGCCGATTTGTCAATATCTCTGCTAAATTTGAATAGTTAGTAAATCTTATTTAATTTAGTAAATAGAAAGCCTAACCGTCTCCGTGATTTAGCGGTATTGGCCCTAGCTTTATAAACCGGAGGTCGTGATTTCGAATCCCGTCGGAAAACAACCTTGTGTTAGAGTTGTTTACTGGTTGGTTAAGACAGTTAGGCCGATCACCCAATTGTTCTGACTAAAATGACCCATGCGTCGCATGGGTAAGTTAAAAGTCGGTCCACCGACCAACCCGCATAGGACCAGCGAGGATACGGTCCTATGCCCAGCAGGGGACTAACACATGCTGATGATGATGAAATAGAAAGGGATTATCTTCTACAAAACAACAAAATATTTCAAGCTATTGTTTTACCAATTAGAGAGCTAATTAAGGTATACAGTCTAACGTCAACTCAATTGGCGCCAAAAAGCCTTGCATTCTGATTGGTTAAACATCGCGTGGGAATACAAAATGGCCGCCCTTCACCAATAAGAACGGTTTCGCTTATGGTGCCATTAGTTTTTGGCGGCAGACTTGTTCACGTGAAATCATTTATTTGGCTAAACTATAGCATTGAATATGTAATTATTATTTAATACTTTAAATTATATTAAAACGGAAAAATCTTTTACAAGCATTAAAGTAAATTCATTTTATAAAAAAAAATTAATCGTGCAAACATTAATAAAGAACCAATTTGTTTTTATGATCGCCTCATAAATGATTTTAAGGTATAAAAAATAAGTACATACTGCTACAAAATAACTTAAAACATTATCGTTAAAGTTATCCTACTGTAACAAAAGGAAAAATGCCATTACTCAGATTACGACCACCGTGACGTATTCTCAAAACAGTCAGAAGTTTCACCAACAAGTTTATAAACAGCGAGAAATATATAATTGACACAACGCGTTTCCGCCTATAGACACTAAAACTCAAAACGACGACTAGCTTGAATATATTAAAATGTTAATAAGGAGTAAACACAACAACACGATGCCCCCACCCTTATATTTTATCTGCTTACCATTTGACCTTATTACGAGAGAAACACCGCAGTCGCAAGTCATTCACTCCCATCGCACGATGTCTCGTCCGGTTCTCTCTACGCACGTTCTGGACACTTCCACTGGAATCCCAGCAGTGGGACTGTTTGTGGAGTTGTACAAAAAAAGGGAAGATTCCTGGACTCAGTGGCATAGCACAGTGACATCTGGCGACGGCAGAGTGCAATTCCCATTTTCTAAAGATTCTATGTCTCCCGGGACTTATAAATTGAAATTCAACATTGAAGATTATTATAAGAAAAGCGAGAAGACTACGTTGTACCCTTATGTGGAGGTAAATTTTAGAAATGTTGGATCTTAATATTACTTTCAAGCAATCTTAGCGTGTACTAAAGAGAAGTTTTAGTCATGAATATTAAGTGGCGGGAGAAAGGAAGTGACGCTTGTATTATTTTCAAATTAAATTAATACTCTATTAATATATTTAAAATGTTTAGAATTTATTATAAGTAATAAAAACTTATGCAATTTGTTTTTTGCATAAGATTATTTTTTGGCTTTGGCATCTTTATGTAAAAAAGGTTCCTTACTAAAGTAAGAGAATACGTAGTCATTAACGGTCTTCTTAAATGACCTTCCACATATAAGTAACACTAACGAAGAGATAATATTATTTTCAAATAATATATTATCATTAACATTAAAACAACAATTTTTGCTTAATTAAATTTAAAACAACACGATTTTAAAACAATAAGGCGAATTATTTGAGTACAGTCAAATTTTTTATCTTACTTTAGTAATTTCCATAGTACAAAATCGTAGGTCATTTTTCTTGTAGAGAAGAGATACAGGTGACTCGATCTAAGACGTCTAAAAAGATAGCTATATAATGCAAACTATTATCATTGCCAAAAGATTACTGTACAAAAAGAGAATATCGACTGTTACTTCTTTATATATATTTGAAACCTTTACTCCCCTATTTCAAACGACTAACGTGCAAACTTATACACCTTTGATGGAAATTTGTCAATTTCCATCATTAATTACTAGAAAAAACTTAATTGAAATTGATTCATATGTTTGGGAGCTATGATGGGTCACAGACTGTCACTTCAAACTAATAACACCCCTTTTCTAGAGTCAGGGGTTAAAAATAATCCCGATATAAAATAAGCTTTCCATCCGTTCAAAAATGCAAAGTCCTACTTGTAAAAAATATTTGTCTGTGAAGCTCGTAATCAAATATTTTTAATGACAACACTAGTAGTAAAGGGCGGGTAAATTTAAATTGATAAAAATAATTATTTCATGAAGGTTCTTATTAAATGTTAACTGAGGAATTAGAAAAAATGTTCCACAGTTTCATTTGCCCATTCTTTTCTGGACGAAGGCTATATTTTACCGGACATTGAGAAGAACGTTTTAATCTTCTAGATTTAACACAAATATTTGAATTAATAAGCTTCTGCTATAGGCTGAAAATTGTATTTGGCATTTTTACGCATAAATTTAACGTTATTATACATTATTGAATAAAATGACTTTACGGATTTTATCGGTTTGTTTCTTTGTTCTACCCCGTGACCACGGCCGCTGGAAAGTGTTCGAAACGTCAGGAATTTAAAAATGTAAAATAAACGCGATAAAATCCGTAAAGTCATTTTATTTAATATTGTATGATATTCGCGTAAACAACAGAGAAATTTTATCTCATAAATCGGAAGGTAAAACAATAAAAACTTGTAGTCAAGTAGCTGTCTGTCAATACTTGCGACATTAAAATGGTATTTTGTTTTCAGATCGTTTTTAACACCGTGGAGGGGGCACATTATCACATTCCATTACTATTAAGCCCATATGGATATACCACCTATAGAGGAAGCTAAACTTAACAAAATCTTTTATTAAATAATTAAAATCTATAACAATGTCAGTTTTATTTACAAAATACCGGAACAATTCAACACTAGGCATCAATTATTACTTTTATTATACATATGAAAGCCACTTTTTTAACGATTATTCGTGTTAATTATTCATATTTATTCCCAAGGTTTCGGACTCTTTATAGCATCCATGATCACGGACAGTCCGTGGATTTGATGCGAGGCAGAAAGTTCAACTAACTCTGCGGAGAAGAATGGTAGAAAATGCCCACAACATTTGTCATACGTTGTTAGTTATCGAACTCAAAGAAATTAAGTATTTTCAGATACTATCAAAACAACACTATTGATCTCGCATATGCGTATTTTAGTATAAATCTTCGCCTATTTACTCTCTGAATTGAATAAAACACTATAACTAACGGCAACGAATTGGTGGATGTCTGTAGTTTAATCAATTTAAAGATAGAATTTTCGTAAACAAAATAGATATAGTGCCAAATCAAATTGGGGCCTAAACTTCGAGCACTCTCATAGGTCAAACATCATTTGAGATTGAAGTTGGCCTATAAGAACGCGTCCAGCGCCATCAGCGACTGACCGACAGATCCAGTCATAACTTGACTGGATCTGCTGCTCTCTGGAATAAACCGATACTTTCTTTGTCGGATGTCGGGGGTGCGTTGCCACATGCAAGTGTCCCCACGGAATGACCAAAGATCCCCAGAAGCCTCGGCTTGGGCCATCACTTTGTGGTTCCCGTTAGCATGCAGCATCGAGGGCTACCCAGGTGGGTGAAGACCTCGGCTCGATTCAGACCCTTTCTTAAGGAAAAAGTCAATCAGCGTTAATTATTTTTTAAAGATAAAACTAGCCTATGTTACTTCCAATTACATTAGCTATCTTGCGGTGAAAGTCCTTTAAAAATCGGACCAGCCATTCCAGAGATTAGCAAGAAAGACCGACAGACAATAAAAAAAAATATTATTATTAGTATCGGTTATATATCAAAACGTTATTTAAAACGGTCACTTTGATGTTACGAACAGACACTCAAATGTATACTATAGAGGCGTAAAGAGCATAAAAAGCTTGACTCTTGGATAATTTTATTTGCTTGATTAATCTAAAACGCAGTTGTCAAAAAAGCCCTGCTGAAGTCGATCCCATTCCGGTTTACAGGAGCCACTATGACACAGACACAATTTAGGAATTATTATTGGCGCCACTGTTCGTATATAATGGTTTTTTCAAGTCAAAATAGAGTAATAGTAGTACGCTACTTGTTCGTAGAAAACATGGCTTAACAATAAAAAAAACGCTCCATAAGGCTTTAGTGTCATTTACGTGACATAATTATCGGAATCAAATTAACACATGCATACTAAGTACTAATTTTAATGGTTAAGAGATTAGCGTGTCTTTACACCGAATAATTAAAAAAAAAATGCCCATTAATCTTCCATTTCAGAATGAATTGCCGAATGTATCTTCAAAAGGAAATAGAAAATAAAACTTCACGATTATATAAACAATGTATATAATATCAAGCTTATTACAAACTTAGCCTAGAATGTAGATGCTCTATATTCTTAAACTATTAAACTTTTACCTACAACAGGGAGCACAGAGAAACTTGTTCTTTATTTTTCCATAAAACAATAATGGTAAATATTTTCTAAATGTGTCAAACTATATACAGATTTTTTTTAATATATATTCGACTTTATTTAAACAAAACTGTAAAATAATATTTGCCACCTCTATTGGTCCAAGTAAAAGTAATAACTAATATAACTTTATAGTCTACAAGCCCATGGATAAAAATGCTTAGAAGGTAGTTATTACATCGTAGAATAAAACAGAGTGCTATGCTGTAATTTTTAAGAGATACATTTTGTCAGTAAGAGTGGGTCATGTCTCAGGTATTTTGTTATCCATGTGCATGTTTCAATGACACAAGTGTACATAACAACAAGAAAACAATAAATCAATTCATTCGCAAGCCCAACCTTACATCTTAGTCGAGTATTAACCGAAAATAGGGCAATTGATGACAATTTCTTGTTGCTTTGTATGAAAAATGCTCTTGAGTTAAGCATATTTTATTTAAACTACAAATAATCTATTTTGTTCCTAAGTTATTCTCATATTAATTGAAAGTTAACTAGTTACCAATGTATTAATTCATTATGTTGCGCATAATTTTGTTTAAATCAGGTGAAAATCCAGAAGATCATTATCATTATAATCCGTTACTGTCTCTATTTATTATTAGGTGATATTAAAAATGATATTTAATTGATATAAATTAAATGCCAGGTTAAATATAAGAAATTTTTAAATTAAATTATTTAGTTTAAATCAAATATTTTTATTTAAGTTGTGAAAGACAAGAAGTTTATTAGTTCATAGCCCAAATTATATATTTAAAAATTATATACAATCTGTTATAAAAAAATATTCTGATGCTCGTAACATCTTTTAAATTCTCTTGGTTCTTGTTATTGCTTCTTCAGTTTATGAAATTCATGTTTATCTTCAAGGCATTGAAATTGTGCTATTTATTTTGTACATCCATAAGCAAGACGGAATATTTTCAATTGAAATCAAACATTTTGTACAATTTTTCCATACAAAAACATAATTTCATACACTAGATCATGTTCCTACATAACAAATATAGATAAATGCTAATTTGTGAGCCATACTCCTCATCTTTATCATGATGGAAAATGTCTATCTACAATAAACTGCTAAATTGATAATCCATACACACATTGGAATATATTTAAAATAAGTTACTAGACATTTTATGAATATAAATAATTCTTAGTGTTCTAATAGTAATTAGTCAAATCTTTAAATTAGCTTGACAGTTTTTCTCTTACTAAACAGTTGCAATATCTAAGGAAAAATTATATACAGGGGGGGTGTGTTTTTTTTACACATTTTTTTTTGTTTGGCACGAAGACTGGTCGCTGGCGACGACTCTGTAATGTAAATGGTCATACTCGTCAGTTAAAATGTCATCAGAGACAGTACTTGCACATTCACCGTTTCTTCATAATGCCGGGAGCACAACCACAGTTTCAAACACATCTTTACTTAGTTCTGTGTCCCGAATGTCTATTCACACAAAGGGGCCGTAGAATTCTCCTGCCATGACTACAATTCTTTTTACCTAAAGCCCTTATACTATTAAAGCTAAATTATTTAAAATTGAAGCACTACATTTCGCAATATTCACTGTAAACTGAAACGTGAGACATCTTGAATACCTATAAAACCAAAATTATACAACTAGATGGAGTTCTTGCGAGTAAATGCATAGCATTCTTGTATATAACGACCTGGATATACCTGTAAAGAGCATGAGTACACAAAATAGAAAGACACACTCACCGCACAATGTTGGGCAAATCTTATTCGCTGGCCCATAGGTAGCTTAGCCGCACCATCATCTATTGTAATGGAAACCAGAATCAAAACATTAGATATGCTAACATCACCAAGTCTTTGACCCAACATCTTCCTTTCCACCATCGCACTAATTATTCAATTAAATAAACAACAGTAATACTGTACTTCAACAATTATTATTAACTTATTAACTTCAATAATTGTCATAAATATTCATTGCACACATTTAACCCACCAATATGCACAAATATACCACAAAGTTACTTTGTAGAATATATAGTTAGGTGTAAAACATATCTGAAGTTCAAATAGATCACTAACCTGTAGACTTGAACCTGCAAAAGAACTTAAGTTGATTAATAAACTAAAACCAAAACAACTCACCTAATTGTTGCCCTCTTCCTGCCCAACAACTTCTTTGTAGCGAGCAATCATTAGCTTTTTAACTGTGTCTCTGTACGTCTCCCCTGGTGTGGGAGTGTAGACTCCTCGTTTCTGACCAAGCCCTGCAAGACTCGGTCTTTGCTCAGCCTCTATTGGTGCTATTCTGCCCTGCTCCTCCTTCCCAAGCCCTCGACCCTCAGACCAGCCCATCTTCTGCAGCATTTTACCACCAATAGTATCGACTACCGACGGCGGAGGATGCGACATTGTCGTCGGATGTGGCGCCTCTGGCTCGTAACGCTTTCTAATCTGTGGAGGCTCATCTTCCCCGAACTTCATACGCCTTTCGGCTGCACGATCTCTATAGCCATTTGTCTGAGGAAGAAGATCATTTTTCTTTCTGTATTCGGCCAGATTCTGCTTGTGTAAATCGGATAGCGTCTTGTGTTTGGTCAAAACTTCTACCGAGGGGAATTTACGTTTGCAAATGAGGCATGTTAACTTGCCCCAATCTATTATTCCCTCGTCAGTATCAAATACTGGTTCAGTCCGTTTGACGAGAAAGTCGTCTGTTGATACCGGAGGGGGAGATAATTCTCTAACATGAGTAAGTGATGGCCCAGCTCCTAATACTGAGAAGCCAATATCCGCTGAGCCTTTACTGGCAGCTGTATCCAATGGTTGTTCCATCACAAAGTTACTTCTGGCATTGTCTTTCTTTTGGTTCAATGTCCGGGCCCACCTTTCCATATCTTTTGCAATCTTTTTGGCCACTTTCACTTTGTCCTCCTTGTCTTTCTTTTTCTTTTCTTCAGGCTCTTTAGTTATTGTGTTCTCTGTCGTGGCCTGCGGTGGATTCGGCAGTTTAGGTTGGTCCGTGTTTTGTTGGTTTTGTGTGGCGCTATATATGTAGAAGATGTAGCGTCCCAGTACATATATAGGCTTAATTGACTATTGTAAAAGTATTGGGTTGCACCATCGTAATATAAGCCTGTGGCAGGGTCGTAATAATAGCCAGAGGTTTCATCGTACATAAATGTCCGCACATCGGGCGCACTATACACGGTTTTGCCATCACCAGTGGGAGTTTTAGTTGAGGAGTTCATTTGGGAATTGGAAGAAACAAAAACTGGGACAGAGACTGGCACCCAGGACATTTGCCTAGCCTGAGCGGCGGAAATAGCTGATTGAGCCACAGCTGCTGCTGCGTTAACTCTATCAGCCTCGGAAAGCACTTGTGAAGAGTTATATGACATTTGAGCGTAATAAGAAGAGTAATCAGGATTATTTGACATGAGCTTTTGTAGTTTGGGAGGTTCATTATAGAAAGTTATAAGTACTTCCCTACCATCAATCTCAAGAGGCGGGTTGAGAGCCATTAGCTCCATATGTGCTGCCGTCGACTGAGAAATGGAATTGAAGTTGATGTACGCGAGACATTTAGAGGCCCCCGTCAATGTCTCCCTACCAATAGTAATACCCGCTATGGAATCTAATACTTGTTTGGAGCATCGCTCCTTTAGAGCTTCCAGAATTTTCTCCTCGGTTGTCAGTGCATCCAGTCGCCTGAACAGTAAGCGTTTCGTAATCCCCGAATTACCGTCTGACGAGCCTCTCTCAGAATCGAGCCCCAGCACCGTGCCTTCCGATCGTTTCCCTTGGCAGTTGCGCCTGTAGCACACCTGGCGCCGCTTAAAGTTGTACGAGCCGCACTTGCAGAACCAATCGCCCGCCGACGCGTTCACCGTTTGATTCTCATCGTATTTGTCACGACAGTCGTACCTATCCGAGTGGCCTTCGTCCTGCGGGTCCTTGCTGCCCGAGCGGCTGCTGGACTGGGAGTCGAGGGTCCTGTCGCAGTCGCCGCTGATTTTGGGGGGCGAGGGCGCCGACGGCATGTCGCGGTCGTCGAAGCGGCGCGGCGACCTGCGTCGGTCGCGGTCGCGCTTGTCGTAGCGGTCGCGGCCTCGGAAGTCGCGCTCGTATCTGTCGCGGCGGTCCCTGTCCCGATCGTAGCGGTCGCGATGGCGATCCCCGCGCGGGCTGGGGCTGCGGCGTTGGTCCCAGACGGGCGTGCGAGCCCTGCCCTCCCAGCGCTCCTCCTGATCGCCCCAGCGCGAACCGCGCTCGTCTCTCCGCCACATCGCTGCCTGCGAACATCACCCGCGTGTGAAACAAGCGTATAAACTCACCCACCGGCCGTTGACCCATCCTGCGAGCCCCTGTATCGACGAACAATGACCCTTCTCCTGACACTACTGTTTACCTGCTCTACGAATCTGCTTCAGTTCAATTCTTCACACTAAAAGTTGGCGAGTCGCAAACTTAATAACCGAATGCTATTTTGAGGATAATGTAACTCTTGAAAATAATCGGATTAAAATGTATGTATCATAAGGTATAACGCAAACACGCCATTTTTCCTATCATTTCTAAAATTGTGCCATAAACAATTAGCGTAGTGCTATAGATTATTAAGTACATATGAATTGTTTATGCTACATAGCGCAGAAATGATAGTGGGTAAATTAGTATGTTTTCAATTAACTGTTTTGCAACGTTATTTTTTTACGATCTTTGATTAGTTTATAAAGTTTTAAATTTTGAATAAATGTTTATACATTTTTTTAATTATTTGTCTTGTAATTTTGTGAAAGTTATACAATAATAACCATTTTATAAGTTTAATCTTATTTAATTACATTTTAATGTCATTAATAGGAAACAAACCCGTAAATATAATCGCTGCCAAGGATTATAATTGTTGGAAACAAAAACCATAATAAAAATAAGGCTTTTATTGGATAAAAGCAGGTAAGGGTGGTAAATGAAATAAATTGTTTTGCACACATTTGTTTATTTGTTGATAAAATGTAGCATTTGCCATGTATAATAGGACAATTAAGATAAAAATATGTCATAATTTACTCACATTAATGTGAATTGTGGCAATACAGATGATGTAAAAACTCGCGCCAAACAAACAAGGTCGAGGTTTGGTTAACTTAATAGTTTGTTTGGCCATAAAACCTTATAAAAAATGTGTATGTACGTTTGGATTTTGGAATATTAAAATTCTGTTTTAACTTTCTTTGGTTTTCGTTTAAGCTAAATAAAGTGCAAAAACTTGTCATTTAAAAAAAATATACATTATTATAGGATATTTGAAGTAAATCGGGAAATAAAGGAAAATTCTCAATTTTTACTTTAATAGAGAAAGCAAACTGCATCTATAATGGTGTAAGATTTTTATTTCTAAAATATATTTATTATGGTATTAGCATAACATCAAGATTAACGAAATGTTTACTATTTTGCGTGCATTAATAAGTAGCGGATTTAAAAAGAAAACAAGACTGCAATGGTGCAACTCAATAACGAATTATTATTTTATTATATTAGTATAAAATAAAATATTTTTAAATTAAGACAAACTTAATTAGCATAATTCTCATGTTTGAACTAAACTTACTTTTTTATATTATAATGTAAAAAATGTGTAAAAGAACAACATTGTTTAAACTGTCTTATGTACATTTAATGACAATAATGTAATTTCTGTTAAAATTACAATATATAAATGAAAATAAATAGCTTATATACTTCTTTGCTATAACTATGATTGATAGAAAAAATATTATTGTTGAAATAAGCTATCATAGAATATTGCATTTATTAAATATATTTTACATAAAGTTGAGATGCAGTTTTTAACCACATTCTTTAACTAATACTAAGCTTTGTATTTCAATGAGCTTAGTCACCCTCTTTTAATTCAGCAATTGTTATTTAAATTTCTTAAGTTCAATTAACGGAAACATTTATGCAATGACTACTCCATTATATCATTTAAACTGTATTTTACATATTTAGAAATTTGAAATGCTTTTGCTAAGGTATATACATTCTACAGTTTTTAATCTTACAATTCCTTCTAATATGTAGCTGATATATATATTTTTTGTTTGTAGTTTAAATGCTATATGGAATGGAAAACAGTGAAAAATGTTAGATGTATATTTGTATTAAATATAAATATAGTAAAAGCATTAACTTGGCAGAAATTTACATTTCCTAACAAACTGAATGTAATATGATATTAGTTGTATCGAAGAAAATTTCCATAGTCTGTCATTTAATATTTTGAATTCTAAAATTGTCTGAAAAATCCTGTTAATATAGAGAATCAGTAAACTAGGCTGAATAAGGATTATTTTGTATACGGTCTATTCTTGAACACAGCAACCTTAAATAGTAATATAGGGGCAATTAATAAGATAAGTAATTCAATAGGATTTTGTCAGTGTTAATTCATTATTTATGTTGACTTAAAATGGCATGCAAGTCTAGTAATAACGGGCCATCTGAAAAGGATGTAACAAAACTTTTGTGATTCTTTGCCCCTCCCCGATCCGTGTCTCAGCTTGTTACGTTTGTAAGACCCTGCCATCTTTTGTGACGTCACATATTTAGCAATTTTACGTTTAGAATCTATTAAATTTAATAAGCAGTTCTAAAAGATCTAGAAATGTGACGTCACGAAGTTAGGACCCCTCCAACCCCTTGGTAACAGGTTCCCCCTTCCCTCTCCTTTACGTCTGACGTGATTTATGGATAGTTGTAACTGTGATAGGTAGATTTGGATTTTTTATTAGCAGAGCAAATTATTTGCTATTAAAATGTCCTGCTCAGTTTATTGCTTGTTATATAAAAAAATGGACATATTTGCTGTCTGGGGTGGTACCACCGCGGTACCTTCTGCCGGCCAAAGCGGTAGTGGGTAAAATACTACTGTCTTCCGGTTTGAAGGGTACCGTAGTCAGCGTACTGGGTAAACGAGACGTAACATGTCTCAGGATAGGCAGTGTTAGTGATTGATGGTGTTGCCGATTTCTATTGGCGTAGGCGATAACTTTCCATCGAGTGGCCTGTCTGCCTTCGTTGTTACTAAAAAATAAATATTTTCCATCCGGTCCTTTCGGTTGATAATTGGTGGGAATGTTTATTAAGATAGGCTTAGGTTTAGTTAGAACAGTTGGCAAGGAGGAGCTACTCCGCTCTGCCGGTGAGCAGATGCTCCCTCAGGGTGCAGATCTCCCTGTCGATGTTCTCTCTGGCCGCCGCCTCGAAGCACTCGAACTCGGGCGTGTGGAACAGCTTGGGGATCTGCGAGAACTGGTTCAGCACCTGCCGGTAAAGAGGGGGGTATTAGATACAGCTTGATTATATGAACTACTAGCTGTTAGCTAAATCGGAATGAACTTGGGAACATGGCTAAGTGAGTGGGACGGAAAAAAGTGAATCCATCACACCTTGATCCGGAGCTCGACATAGCTGCGCTGCGCCAGCCGCGAGTACTCCGCCCTGACGAGCTTGGCGTGCGCGTCGTACTCCTCGCGCGAGGCGGCCAGCACGGCCAGCTCGCAGTCGCCGAAGAGGCGCATCTCGCGCAGCCGCGGCTCCCGGCGCGCGCACTGCTCGCCCTCGGCCGCGCCGCAGCCGCCGCCGCAGCGCGCCGCCTCGTCGTCCGTCAGCAGCGCCAGCACGTAGCCGCTCAGCCGCCGCTGCTCCTGCGCACGGTGAGCGGTTTCCCGGTTATCGACCATCATCTTAGCCCCCCAAACAAAATCAATCATCGAGCAGTCACTGAGAACCGATTATATTTCCCGTCAATAAATAACACGTACGGAAAACGGAATAGCAATAAATTCTTTCACAATATATCTACAAACTACTCTCTGATTTAGCTAATAGAATAACATGGAGAAATATTAAATATAAATTTGAGGATTCTGCTTATCATAGCGTTGGTGTGAATACGTTATTGACAGATTCTTAAAATGACTTCAAGTTTTTGTGTCGAATACCTTAATTGCTGTGTTTTGTATTTGTCTGGTTGTGGTTATTGTTAGTAAGCCCGTTTTTATTCATACCATTGCTCCTTTAGAAGATTATGAAAGAAGACAAGCATCCAGATGGAGGCGGTGGTTTTCCCTGTCATCTCATCGGCAAGCATATAACATCCGTCTATCGCAACTGGCTCCCAATCTGATGTCCAAATATCACAACGGCTGAGTTCACCCTCCTCTTCCTATCAATCGATCTATTCCAAAAAAGGTTATGAAAGCGACTCAAAATTAGTATATACCGATCAAGACAAGTGCCTTTTTGTTGTACATGTGGTAAGATTAATTCCAGACCTTTCTGCTGGACAGTCTATTAGGCTGCTTAAATTTGCAAATTTGCGGAACTCCTTCACAAGTCGAATGTATTTGGTATTGCTCAAGGAGGCATAAAAGCGTTGGGGAAAAATAGAATGGCAGGGTTTTTAAAAACTTATTCGGTTGCAAATAATTTCCTCTTTCATAGCTTCTTGGATATTATTGATTTTTCTGCTACTATGCCAAGATTTAATATTACTCGCATGGGCGTAGTGAAGAGCATTCCCACGGCCTGGACCTTCGAAGAGCTACTTGAAATCATGAAAACTCCTCACAATTGTAGTGAATTAGTTAGAGCTTGCCGCTTAAACACAGAGGTCCGCTCAGGTGAGAAGTATACATGGGTCCCATCAACTACAGTGGTATTAACTTCCTCTGGCCAAACCCTTCTGAGAAAGTATTTTGTTACTATAGCTCTCTTCCTATTTCTGCCTACCAACTTCCTACAATCCAATGCAGTAACTGCTGACGATTTGGCCATAATGCTTCCCAGTGCAGATGCCAGCCCAGATGCTATCGCTGGGGTCAGTGGCATTCTGGTGACAGTTTTGTTGCTCATGCTTAAACCTGCTTGTTATGTTCGGGCCCTCATAAGGCACAGACTCTAAGTGCCTCAGAAAATGCTTGTCAGAAATCAGAAAAATTATCATGTCTCAAGAAAACATTAGCTATTCCGAGGCCGCCATCCGTTTTCCTATTTCTAAGAGATTTTATTCTGACATGACCTCTTCCTACCCTGAACCAAGTATGAAGTCCCTATTCAATCTTATTCTTCCACCAAATCCTCTTCCCAACAGACTCCCCAAATCCACTCATATTATTTAGAAAATTCCTATATTCCCTTCAAAACTCCTCGTGGTAAAACATATTATGTCCTCTCTTACTAAAACATTATTAGCTCCCCAATCCCTTAGTCTTCTCCCAGCTTACTCCAAATGACAACCTAATTGAATTCCTTACCTGCTTTTTAATCAATGTTGTATCCAAATTCCTCAGCTCCTTAAACAATTTATATCCCACAATGGCGGTCATACTTCAATGGAATTGTAGAAGTATCCGATCAAAGAAATGAGATGTAATCTGCTTACAAAATGGCTTTAAATTTGTTATCCTCGCCATCTCGGAGACGTGGTTAAAGCCAGTTCTGTGTTTAGGCTTCAGGGCTATTCAAGTTTCAGTGATGACAGGGATGACGGAAAAGAATTATGCCTTTCTGGTTTCTAGACTCTTCTCCTTTTTCCAAATTTCAATCCTTCACATAGCTCTAACCTACACATAGTTAGAGCTAAACATATTCTGTCATAACTTGCTATATCCCACACCTAATAATTCTGTTATTGCAACATTGAACTCCATCTTATCCTCTATTTCTGGCCCCACTTGGTTTGTGGTGAGTTTAATTGCCACTATCCAATGGAGATTCTCTCATCTGACTCACTATCTCCTTATTTCCTCGACCTAATAGATAACCACAACCTTTGCATCTTTAATGATGGATCTCAAGCCGAAGATCACCTCCTGGCCAAACCTCTAATGCACCAGATTTATCCCAGTCCTCCCTCTTTAATTAGCTTCCTTTCGTGGTCTTCCTCTTTTCAGCAATGACTAATTTCCAATAATTATCAAATTCCATATGTAATACGAGGGTATCGTACTCGTAATATCCCCCTGCACCGTTCAAACTATCTGAGGATGACTGGATTGAGTACTCCAAAATTTTGGCTCTAAAATCCTAGTCTTCCAACAGTTGATCCTTCCAGTTTCCTAACCATGTACGACAAATATGCTTCCTGTCTGATGGGACTAGGAATGTTCTGCCTCTACTCGTTTTCTGTCTAGTATGCACAGTTTCACTCTTTTCGTAAGTTTTGTGCAACAAAAACAATATTATACAACAAAAGAATATTAGCCAAGAAGAAGACTGCAGGTTGGCTTAAATTCTGCGAATCATAATCCCTCCTTACATCACGTAAAAGCGTATGGCGTAAATTTTCTTACTTTTGGTGCAGATTTTGCCGACCAAAACGCCCTTACTATAATGACTCTGCTTAGTATATGGATAATTTCATTGAGTCTAGCCCTCCTTTTGTTTCTTCGTCTGATTGCTTCTTCTATCCCTTTCCCGTCCTCATTCTTTTGACAGAATGAACGATCCTTTCCTTCCCCAAATTAACAGTCAGACAATCTGCAAGACACTCTTCAGGCACTGACGGTATATCCTACTCTTTGTAGGTAAATTTTCTATTGTGTCAAAACAAATTCTCTAATGTAATAAAAGAAATATTTTCTACTGGTTGCGTTCCAGAGTCATGAAAACGCAAATAATCAACCCTATTTTAAAACTTTGTGAGGTTTTAGGACCTTAGTGACTCGTCTTCGTTACATCTCCCTATCGCCATGCAAAAATCATTGGAGATTTTGTTTAAAATAGATTATCCTCGAGAACAGGGACTACACTCGAATACTCAATATGGTTTCAGACGTGGCATGAGCACTATAGATAGTCTTTGGATCCTTTCTTCAGATATAAGGCTCGCTCTCTCTAATAATGAGCACAGGCTTTTCTTAACATCTCGACTGTTTATGATTATTTCCAATTTTCAATACTCAGGCAGAAGATGCTTAATCTGAGTATTCCTGTGAGGTTGAGTTAACATTACATTCAGTACCCTTATTCACCGTTCTATTTATGTCCGTTATAATGGCTCGCTCTCTACTTCCGTCTCGTTTGTAAATGGCCTCCTCAAGGGCCAGTTCTAAGTCTCCTCTTACACAACCTGTACACTGCTGATCTAGGTTCCACTCTTGGAATGCTCTATCTTTACCAGCGAATCCATTACTTTGTTAGAATCCCCAAATTCAACAACGCCAACAATCCCAATTCCCAAATCCTTAATCCTTAACGAGGTCACTGAGTTGTCTCGAGGATCTAATCGAACCCCATTTCCATCGACAACACCTATCCCTAACTATTCTATTCATAAAAGAAATGTTATTTAATTTAGATAAAAGTGGTATTGATACGGTCTTCGCTTGTATACTAGGTCTTGTGGGTATTCAAGACAATGAAACTGCAGACTACTATGCCAAGCAAGTTGTAGTTATTATTTATCCGTGCCATCGTAACGTTCCTGCCCGTGACCTGTGTCTTAGCAAAACCTCTCCTATTTAAATCTTGGGATACCCAGTGGCAGAATTCAATATTAGTATTAGGCAAATATTATGGATCCATCCAACCTAATATACCGGGCATCAGTCAAGACTAAGTGAAGCGCATATTAATATATTTACAACGGTGATATTAGGTTGTTTTGCAGATCATATACGGGTATTAATATAAGTGTTACAGCCGTTGATGCAGTTGTATCGTTTATAAAGTTTTTCAATAAGGTATACATTAGTAATTTGACCAAAACACAAAAATGACCATATCGTAGAAACAGGTACACACTATGTTTATTATATTGTAAGACTGTCGCCATGAATAGACAATTTCTAATACGTCTATGTGTATACACGTGTATTTGGTATTCCACACAACACACGCCTGAATACTTACAATTAAATATGAAGGTAGTTTCCAAATAAATTCGTATTTTGCAAGAGTTTTAGCGATTCTCACAGCTAATTATTAAGACCTCTGTGGTCAAAAACTATTGTTAAACAAGAAAAATAGCTCAGCTGATATCATCGATTGCGTCTTGCGTGTATAGAGTATACAATAACCGTAGTGTTGCCACAACCTATCGCCCTTGGAACCGGAACACGCCAACTCACCTCCTGCGAGTGGTCCTTGAGCAGTTCGGCGAGCAGCCGCACGGTCACCTCGGAGGGCGTGTGTCGCAGCACGATGGCCAGCTTGAAGGCGCCCGCCTCGTACACCTCCTCGACCCCCTTGCTCGTCAGGTTGTGCCACACGCCGGCCTGCAAGGAAGACATTCCTGTGTCCGATTGCTTTGGAATTGTACCTAATGGCTTATTATCAGTGAGACCTACGACCTAAATAAGCTATAAGATTAAAACGTCAAATGATAAACTTAATTGGCGTCACCGGTTTACTAAGAAGGACGTGTTTTTGGAGTTATAGTGTGAATATATATATTATTTGTCGCGTATATTGTAATTTAGAAAACATTTAATAATGTGATACTGTTTTATATAATGTGAGTGAAAGAGAAAATACGTTCTTATTGTTGTTATATACCGGATAGATTTATGCCTCTAGCAAAAAAAATCTATGTATATCACTAGTTTATAAGCGTAATGACGAACGTATAAAGTTAAAGCCCAAACGTACAGCCCTAGTGAACAGCTGTCAAAGGGCATGACTACTACATGATAAAAATAGAGAAAAATACTTTGGATCTTTGCATAAATAAAATTGTATCCTTGTTAACTGGCAAACCATAAGTTAGCGTGACAAAAAAAAGCTTTATTTTTAATTGAATACAAAGACCGACGAACAGCCGGGCCAACTGATGGGAAGAGGTCTCCGACGTCCATGGACATCGGTAATACTATGCATCACCAACGCGCTGCCTACCGTGAGACATGATATTAAGTCTGTACCCAGCAAAAACGCTGACTACGGTGCCCTTCAAACCGGAACAACAACAATCTCTAAGCTGTCCGCTCACCTGATAAGCGACGCAGTTCCTCAAGGAGTGCCAGACGGAGTCCGGCGGAGAGGAGTCCACGATCTGCTGCCAAGCGTCCTCTGCCGCCGGCACCCCGAGGGCGGCGCACGCGTTGCGCCACATGCGGGCCGCCGAACAGCCCTCCGTCTCGCCGGATACTTCAAACCGGAACATGGCATTTAAAGACTTTGGAGAAAAGTAACATTTGCTTTTGATTCTTAACGTTTGCTGTGGGTTCGTTTACAAAATGAAGACATCTTCTACTAGTAAGTACCTAATATACTTAAACTTTTGGGTGGGTATGTTCTAAGACGAAAGTTTAAATTTAAATGTTTTAATGGCCGAACTCCATAGAACGGAGCGTTTTTATTTAAATATGTTATCTCGTTGCTCTGCTCCTAGAGCTCCGATTTTGTTCATTCTTTTAAAATATCATCATCAGCCTTGGATAGTACCTGCTGGACATGGCCTCCCTACTCACTTCTATCCATTTGCGGTTGGTGGGTGGACCGACTTTTACATGCCCATCCGACGCATGGATCATCTTACTTTTCAGACAATTGGATAATCGCCCAAATTGCCTAACCAACTGGAAACAACAATTAAAATTGTTGAGTCCTCGCAGATTCGAACCCGACCTTCGGTTTCTTAAGCACACGCCTATACCTGCTAGGCTACAGGAGGCAGTTAAATAATAAGGTATATCCAAAGGTCATTTAAGGTAATATTGTGTGACTTTATTTGAAAGTTAATGCATTTAAAAAATCTTTAAAAGATAGCTTATATAATAGGGAGTAAAACGGCTTTTTTTTTTGAAATTTTTTTTTTGCATGTTACCAGCCAGCTCATTAATAATAAAAGTTCAATTTGAATCACCATGCTATACGTCTTATGACAAAAAACAATGCAATCTATTATAGAATCTAAGTAAACGGTATAAAGTTTAAATTTAAATACTTATTACAGACATTTCTCGAAAGTTTCAATAGCAACCAGTATTGATATTCAATTTTAAACTTTATCACTTGTCAATAAAGACAAGATTCGGATGTTTTGAGCTGGAACAATTGCTCAATAAGGTGTTCGACATGCATCATATTCAGCATTAAAATTTCTGCGTTCGCCTTGGACGGTGAAAAGATAAAGTACACACCTATATCTTTACGTTTAACGATTTAAAGAAACGGTCAATATTGCGTAAAACCTTTGCAAAAACGTTATAAATTACAACAAATAAGAAGAATATATAATTAACTATAGACCCGCTCGGCTTAGCACGAAAAAATATTGTAGGTAATTATTATTCGTGGACATATACCAGTGGTGGCCCTTGCATTTTAAACCGGAAGTCATGGATTCGAATCCCGCTGGGAAACAACTTGTTGTCGTTGTTTTCTGGTTGGCTAGGGCAATTTGGGCCGAATTTGACAATTGTCTTAAAGTAAGGTGGTGATTCATGGGTCAGATAGGCATGTAAAGTCAGTCCACTCACCAACCCGCATTGTACCAGCGTGGTGGGATATGGTCCAAAAACTCCCTATGTCCGGCAGTGGATTACTACCACGGGTTGATGATGATGATTCTTAAGTGGTTGACATAGCTATGTACTTTGGTACATTATTTTGATTTATCTTTTGAAGTTCAGCCAGCCTATGCAATCTAAGCACAAAAGATCTTTGTGCACTTAATTTATGAGATTTTCTACACATGTTTAATACATTTGAACACTACTCTTGAATCATTCATCTATTAAAAAAACCGCTTCAAAGTCCATTAAGTTGTTTCAAAAGATTTAGGCATGTATAGGACGAACAAACAGCGAAAGCGACTTTGTTTTATATAATTGATCTTAAGACATTAATGATAGTCCTGTAATATTTATAATTTTTGCTTAAAACAAAACAATACTTTTATCGTAGATAAACCTTCACCGCTTACTAGTTGTCCATAGTTTTCTAGTTTTACTTGCTTTGACCGTGAAAGCGGAACGCATGATTGCATTCCTCCCTTTCTAACAAAACAACGGCTCATAATTTATAAGTCACATATCGATATAAGTTCTAGGATATATCAACAAACCGAAAGATAAATATTGAGAGTACGCATTATTGTAGTGTATTAATTTGCCAAGTCTAGAATTTAAGATAATGTAACGTTGGTAAAAATTTCGTAATATTTGAACACCAAACGTTCATTAATTTACTCCATTACTTCGAGTAGAATTGATCCATGTATTTCTCAACCCTATCTATTTTACGACTTCAAAAAAAAAATTGTAATGTAAAAATACATAAACATATTCTTCAAATATATGTCATGAAAGACATCCATTTATAAATCGAAAACAAATTTAAACCAACCTAAACGAACACTTTATAAATCATAAACAAAATATAATGTTACTAAAACTAATATTACATTACATGCAAAAAAGTTAAACGTCATTAAAGAATAGCACAGACAAAAAAACACAATCACCTCCCATTTCCGGTTCGTTGGCAACGCTCAGAGATGGAGGCGCGGACGCGTGACGTCACCTATAAAACAAAACACGCAATAAATCGCAAAACAACTCATTTCTACTATGCACAAGTGTGATTTATTGACCTACGACATAACAAGAAGAAAGTTTGGACTGAATAAATAATCTAAAAACACGATCAGATGACAAACAGTAGCAAACTAAAATTATAATTTAATAACAAAACAAAGGGATATTACGTGTAACGGAATGAAATAATTGTGAATTAAAAATAAATAGAAACATACAAAATAAAAAATTACAAGACTTTTATTTTCGTATTTTCATTTCAACCGATTACAACAGCATTACAGAGTACAAACAGGTACACAATTACCATTTAATAAATTAAAACATATGCAAAGCCCAATATCGAATATGCGATCGATACTTAAACTTGACCGACAAATATCAGTCTTCATATATGACGTGCGTCTTAAGTTTTTTTTAATTCTAGCTCAAAAAATACCCTAATAATATTAACAGATATAAATGTTCAAAAGCTAAAATAAGTTTGAAAGCTTTCTATAAATAATTTAAACTAATTATTGACGAAATCAACATATAAAATCGATGCATTACTTACGTTTTTTCTCCGCGAAGAATATTCTATTTTTGAGCGCGACAGCGGCGTAGGGAGCGCGCCGGCGTCATGGCGGTGAACAGTGATGCGATGCAAACGTTATCGATGAATTTTAAGTGAACAACCGCCAGTTTCCTGGATTATTGAACTTTCACAAGGTTGGAATGACCGGATTTTTTGGTATATACTAGGGAATGTAATCACTGTTTACGTACATATTATTTTTAATAAATTATGAAAAAAAATGCAATTGCCACATTGTCGATATTTTTTTTTATTTAATAAAACTATTTAGGGATAGAATTTACACACCTTAACAAAGTCTGATAGTTAACCTTGGTGGCGCCAAATAATCGGGTATTCTTATATAGTTAAACATCACGTATGAATTGAAATTGGCCCCGGTTCATTAGGAAAACGTAACAAAAAAGGGCAATATTTGTCATGTTGTCTTTTACCTTTACTAGGCATTGTGTTAATTTTTGACTTCCAATATATCTTTAATTCGACGCCATAATAATATAATTTGAGGATAAATTTGCACTGATATTTATTTAATTATCGATAAACGTATTTCTTGTTACTATTCCGTTAAGGGAGAGAACATGAAATTGACGCATGCGTTAGAGCGACTCCACTGGAATTTAGTTCTTATAAACTCACAAGCAAATAAAAACCTTATTTTAATGTTGTTAGAGTTTAAATAAGTTCTTATAACATTACGATCAATTGATCGCCTTTCTGAGTGTATAAAATATATACGACAGATTTGCGATGATGTTTAAAATGAATTTATATCAAAAGTTTTGCTAATTTTGCAAGCTTAATGGGGTATGCATGGGCTTCATAGCTCGTAGAACCGATTACCGTTGGGGAAGAAAGGTTCTCGTTGCTGCCTTAAACCATTTCAGTGTGGACGACCTCCACGAGATGGAGTGACGACCTGTGCAGATGTGTAGGAGGTGGATGCTGGTGGCAGAGGATCGTGCTTCTTGGAGACTTATGAGAGAGGCCTATGCCCAGCAGTGGGCTTCAAAAGGCTGAAATCGGGATGATAATCGTAGTTTTTATATGTATCCAGAGAAAATTGTTGATAATGCTATAATAAAGCTAGACAGCTAGTCAGTTAGGCTTAGTGCTTATTTCTACCGCAATAAAGTGTAATTGAGTATCCTAATATTCAATTACCTTACTTATATTTAATTAATTACCTTCGAATGAAGTCAATGCCATTATAATATAGTTTTTAGGTGGAGTTATTGTAATACATAATGAAGTGTTGGATTTATCTGAACACATTTAATAAAAATTAGTCTGTCCCGTGACCACGGCCGCTGGAAAGTGTTCAACACGTCGGGAATTAAAATTAACGCGTTAAAATCCCTATTGCCTATCTAGACTAGAAATATACGTAAACAAATCTATTGCCAAACACTAAAAGCGCCAGAAGCGAACGCGTCCCTATTGGTGGAGTGCGGCCATTTTGAATGCCTACTTTTGGCGCCAATTGAGTTTGCCGTTTTACTTTACGAGAATTCTATCTTTAAATATAACTGTAAGTTAATTTTATGGAAGATTAGATAAATAGTGCATCTGGCTGTGAAACATTACTTCCGTTGTTAGTATTAATTAAAACAAATTGAAAATTGAGCAAAAGTTAGTTTTTGCCGTCTTGGAGAGTACCTCCGCGGTGCCTGTTTCAGCCAAAGAGCAGTAGTGTATAAACACTAATTGGTAAGCAAAATGTCATGTCTTGGGGCACGTTTCATGGCACCGATTAGGCGGTCTTCTCGTCTCATTCCTTCAACCATTAAAATTAGTTTTTGTGTGATATAACAATGTAATTCACCCTGAATACACTTTTAAACTATATATCTCATGATTCATTTAAAATCATGTAGATAAATCTATGTTAAATTTAGCATCTCAGGTTAACATTCCTCTTAATGTAAAAAACATTAAATGCAGATAATGTTGTGTTCTCGAGAAAATGAAATAAATAACAGATAAAGCTATTAAAAATGTTTATTAAAACAATACAAAAGGATTGGCCTCATTCAATACTGAATAGGATACAGTTCGTCCCAGACTTTCATCCTGTCCTCCTTCAGGTTAGTTCTGACGGAGAACTGTTTGTCGATCCTGAGGTAGCTCCTTTGCTCCGGCTTCATCGCTGGCCATTTCAGGTCCTTTATTTCTGGGAGGTCACCGCGGGGGTTGGGATCTCTAAAAGGAAGGAACATTTGCATGAATGCAGTCAATTACTGACAGTAAAATATGTAGTAAATCAAAACTATAACTAAAAGTAAAGTAAATTATACAAAACATTGTAGAATATGTTCTGGTTTGTGAGGTATGCACACTCTGCTTCAGATTGAAAGTAGCTTAGCTTGTTAATTATTTGGGAAAGGAGACTTTTGCCTCCGTTATCTATGTAAGTCGGTACGTTACAAACCGAAGATTGAACTACTCTCTGATCTCAACCGATCATATAACATTATTATTACCGGTCTAAGACTGGTCGTATAGGAATAATATTTATTCATCATTCATCATCAGCCTTTGATAGTCCACTACTGGACATAGGCCTCCCCTAATACACCCCTCTCCCTTAGGGTGTTTTGGACCGTATCCCACCACGCTGGTCCAATGCGGGTTGGTGGGTGGACCGATTTTTTACATGCCCATCCGACGCATGGATTATCTTACTTTTCAGACACTTGGGTGATCGGCCCAATTGCCTAACCAACTAGGAAACAACAATGAAAATTTGTTAAGTCCCGCAGGATTCGAACCCACGACCTCCGGTTTCTGAAGCCTATACCACTAGGCTACGAGGCAGTTAGGAATAATATAGTAATAACAAAATTTTATTGTCTTACAAAAGTT
Organism: Lamproptera curius; assembly: GCA_029286875.1. Classification (NCBI taxonomy): domain Eukaryota; kingdom Metazoa; phylum Arthropoda; class Insecta; order Lepidoptera; family Papilionidae; genus Lamproptera; species Lamproptera curius. The sequence goes on from JAGSMT010000153.1 coordinate 121,280, forward strand.
ACAATTAATACGCATATTAATTATGTGTATTATACAGGTGTATTAAAAATAACGTTAGATATCGTAAGGAGGTCACCATGTGATCTATGTTTGGCAGTTAAACCTTCCTTCCCTTAATTGTATTGCAAATAATCCTTACAGCTTGTTTGCGAATATATATATAATGTCCTCCTTGTCGATTTCGACTACGGCTGCCGATCCATATTAGAAATCAGCCAACTGCGCAGGAGATATTAAAGTGCGCAAACACAGGTGTACTCCTCTTCGTTTATACTCTCAAACTCCGATGGGACGGATAACCGACACGTCCGAGAGAGATTAGGCGAAGGACCGACTTTTACTTGCCGATCCGATGAATCATCTTACTTTAGACAATCGGGTGATCAGCCCGCATTTTCCTAACCAACTAAGAAACAACAAAGAAGAGTTTCACAGTCCCGCAGGGTTTTAAGCTCGACCTACGATTTCTAAAGCACCGCTTTTATTCAAAGCTACGAGAGCAGTTATGTATTTAGACGGAGTGGATTGTTCTTCGGCTCTGGTCAACAATTAAATTTTTGTCAGTTACGACGTTACGATATGATTCATCATCATCATCATCAGTCTGTGAAATCCACTACTGGACATAGGCCTCTCCTTCTCCATTAGGGTGTTTTGGACCGTATCCCACCATGCTGGTCCAATGTGGGTTGGTGGGTGGACCGATTTTTTACATGCCCATCCGACGCATGGATTATCTTACTTTTCAGACAATCCGGTGATCGTCTCCAAATTCCCCTAATCAACTGTGTTCCGGTTTGTAGAGCACCGTAGCCAGTATTTACTGGGTAAACGAGACTTAACACCCTATGTCTCACGCTAGGCAGCGCGTTGGCGATACCACTGGTTTTGCCAATGTCTATGGGCGTCGGTGATCACTGCCTATCAGGTGGTCCGACTGCTCGTTTGCCTGCGTATGCCATAAAAAAATGTCAACTAGGAAACAACTAGGCTACGGAGGCAGTTATATGATTATGGAATAGAATATAACCGAATAGAAACAAAAGCCTCACCCGTGCTTCGCGAAGGTGTACCAGAGAGCCGTCATGGCGTCCACGAGGGCGGCGTCCGGCCCCTCGACGGGGATGGCGGGGAAGCGGTAGCTCAGCGAGAACAGGTAGATCAGGTCGTCGTGGTGCGCGGCGGCTGAAGAGGAAAGGGTGCTTACTGAGCTTATTTAACAGTTAAAAGGGACGAATATGTGCTACTTTTAATGTTACTTACGTAATAGAGTCTTAAATCCTAAGCGATTGAAAAGTTATTGACCTCGTCTCGAACGTAAGTTTAGCCAACTTGGAGTATATAATTAACAGGAATGAGTTCAATACTTTAACACTTTGAGTTCCTTGTGAGGTTTATATTGATTAATCGTACTGTGAGTTCACGACTTAAAGGGATCCCTTTTGGCTCACATATAATGCTGTAATATACACAAAACCAATCTGAAACGACCAGGCGTTTCACTAGGCAGGTGCCTTGTGTGCTTCTTTTAAGATTTTTGATTTTGCAAGCTATTTTTATCGAAGAAAGGAATATGATTTCAGCTTAATTCTATATCACTAACTTGGTTGACTCCCCGGCTTTCATCATCATCATCATCAGCCTGTGATAGTCCATTGCTGGACATAGGCCTCCCCTTATACACCTCCATCCATTAGGGGATTTTGGACCGTATCCCACCACGCTAGTCCAATGCGGGTTGGTGGGTGGACCAACTTTTTACATGCCCATCCGACGCATGGATCATCTTACTTTTCAGACAATTGGGTGATCGGCCCAAATTGCCCTAACCAACTAGGAAACAACAATGAAAATTTGTTGAGTCCCCGCAGGATTTGCACCCACGACCTCCAGTTTCTAAGGCACACGCCTATACCACTAGGCTACGGAGGCAGTTAACCGCTTTACACCCTCCCTTTACACATGTATAACATCGTAATCTTCTGTTAAGATGATGGAGGAGGAAGCCAGGACATTGTATTAAAAGTACTATTATTAGTAACACTTTGTATTTCGGAGACGTATGGAATATCGATCAGGACTACCAACTCTCGATTAACGACTACTCTAGACCCCCTTTAATATTAATCTACCTCCCTTTTTATACAATTATGAGATACTCCATTAACATTACCATTTACTATACAGCGCTATATACTTAAAACAATATGTAATGAAATAATAAAAATCAATAACCTTTAAATATTACAATGACAGTATTAACCGGTTCGAATAACTGAATACAATCATTAAATTATAATAAGTTGCATAACAATCTAGCTACCTGTTAAACTTTATTATGTGAAATTGGATCAAAAACTGTTTTTGCGTTGTAGGATAGTAAATACGCGTTTACAAGCTTCAGTAAGCGTTCTTATTGTAGATACGACAACCCTAACCCTTCATTCAATCATTATATAACGTATTAGTTGGCCCGGCAGACTTCGAACTACCTAAAGCAATAAATAAAAGATAATTTTTTTCTAAAAGATTTATCAATCAACATAAAAAGAATTCTGATATCTGCTAACTGTACATAATTTAAATTAAGATTATTTTTCACCACTTGATACGAACATGTAGGTGGAAACATGTAATTCTTTTTGTCAATTCCAAGAATATCTATATTTTTTTTTATTTTTCGAACCTTCCCTGGACTTCCACAATTAATTCAAAATCAAAAACTAAAAGTTCTGGACTTTTAGCGAGACTAACGAACAGCAATAAATTTATATATATATATATATACAATATAACTCACTAAAAATATTTTTAGCATGTATAACTAAGTGAATTTATCGTATCTAAAATTTGTTTAGATATTTCTTTAGGCTTGGTAAATGCGTTACAAGTAACTTTTAATCAATACTTGGGGTTATTTCGCTTTTGAGTACTCACCGGTGGGTTTTCCAGTAATGGGGTCCTCGTAATGGCTGTGCTGGCCGATGTAAGCGAACTCGTAATAATAAACAGGGTGCGGGGAGTGACGACACATTAGGTTGGCCATTCTGTAATATGTTAATTAAATACTAAGATAGGAAGCGCTGGCGTTCATTAGGGGAGGCCTATGTCCGGCAGTAGACTAACACAGGATGATGATGATGAAGAGATACTAAACGATAAATCAGTAGGCGTTTCGGAAACACAAAGTTAAGTATATAATAATCATAATATTATGACAGTGATAAGTAATTAATAAGCTAATCAAATTAATTGGACAATTTAATTCAGAACAAAGAGAAAATAATTTAAAAACAGAATAATGTTTAAGAAATGAAACATGTTAATTTAAGTTAATATTAATACAAACTTATCAATTCGGTTCACGATGCCTAGTCCTGAAATTGGCTTCTATATAGCTGGACCTTCAAAAGATATAGAATAATAAATGTTGGGCCGATATATGTTAGAGATCAGCCAACTGTGCGACCAACAAGTAAACAACATCGAAAATTTGTTGTGTTCCCGTAGGATTCAAACTATCCGGTTTCTAAAGCTAAGCTACACGAACGGTAACAGGATAGAATAATTCAAAATACAAAGAAGGCTAAGCAACAAACCTGTGAACAGGAAATCCGATGATGGCATCTCCGTACGCCTTCCCCAAACCATCCGCGGTGAAGGAGTCATTCCTCAAAGGTGAGTCCCCGAAGTACAACTCCCTCAAACGCTCGACGATCTCCTTCGAACCGCTCCTCGGCAGTTGCAGGGAGATGGGGGCGATTCGTTCCCATTGGGAGTTCATCGTGTCGAGGAGGGTCTGGTTCAATGGCTGCAGGTTGACAAATAAATATGGCTGACAATGGATAGGGTGTATTAGGAGCTATGTCCAGTGGACTATCAAAGGCTGAGGATGTGAAATATTGAAATGGACTTCTGGAAGATTCTAAAGAAGCGAGACCTGGGGATACACTTGATGGTAAGCGATACCGCCTTGTACATAAGAAATGTAGTTTTAGTAGCTCTAAGATGGCCACTCTGTGACATTTTGTAAACGTAGTTATTACACTAGTATCGGCGTCATTTAAACCAGAAGATGTAGTACTGTTTTCACAGAAGTACTATTTCTACGATCAGACAACACGCTGTAAAAAGTGAACTCACTGCCTTTCAAAATAATTTCAAGTCAAAGTCAATTATCTTTATTCAATATGGAAGCATTACACCTTCATATTGATTATTAAATAATATACAACTGGTTCGGAAATGGAAGCCTCTGACCTTAGAGGAACCGGCGTAAGAAACTCAGCGGGACTTTTCTTTTTTTTAATTGGAGGTTTGTCCTCTAATATTACTAAAAATAGGAAATATATTGATGTGTAAGTTGACATCTTTCATAAGATTTTATTTGATGTGTATAACGGTGTAAGAGAGCTTTTGCCGAAAGCGGAAAAATTTATAAGTGTCTGAAATAATAAGTGATTTAGGTAGATTACTCATTACGAAGGACGAAAAAATAAATGTTATCTAATGTTTTGCGATATTAGTCCTATAATCTTCTTTGACTCAATCGATATACATATTTTTTACGTGCCTTAATACACCTGTATATACATAAGGTACTATTTACAACAATTACCATATCTTAAAATCTTTAAGTGTTTTAGTCGTAAGGTTGCGTCAGTCAGTTGCAGTCTTATTAGAGTGAATTGTAATAATATTAATATTAATAATATTTCTGGACGAATAACACAACATCATCTTGTACCAAACTAAGAAAAGCTTGTACTATGGAAACTAGATAACTGATAAATACATTAACTTACTTTTATTTTGTAAATAAATACATACTATATAGATACAAACACCCAGACACGAGAAAAACACTATGTTCATTACTCAATATTTTACCCGGGTGGGAATCGAACCCACACCTCTTGGCGCAACAGTCTGGGTCACTAACTACTGCGCCAAGCGGGTCGTCTGTTATCAAAGATATCACTTGAACCTTGGCAGTTCAACTAAATACTCACTGAAAGCCTTCCAAAAGAACTCGTCCGCCGTCTGGCTGATGATATGAGGAACGGCATGCATCCTCCCCTCCCTTATGGCGTCAGCTGGCTCAATGTCCAGGAAACGCTCCTGCCCAAAGTCTTTCTCTATCACCGGCAGCCATATTCCCACGGGGTCGAAACCGAATTCCTTGAAACAAAACAGAAAGGTTTTGTTGCTTACACCAATACTACACTTGATTAACAGTTTTTTAATTACTTCTCAATTATCTGAAATCATTTCGAGCCATCAGTTTTTAGCCATCCCCAAGGTCCATGGTCCCGTGACCATAAAAATGGACTAATTATCAAAACAGAGAGGGTTCAAAGCCGACAACAATATAACCAGAGCCAGGTACTGGTGGTACTGGTCTGGTGGTCCTTTTTTAGGTATCACCGTGGTGCCTATTTCTGCCGCAAAGCAGTAGGGTGAAAACACTGTTGTGTTCCGGTTTGAAGGAAACCGTAGCCAGCGTATTTACTGGGTAAACAAGACTTAAAATTTTGTGTCCCAAGGTAGGCAGTGCGTTGGCGATACCACTGGTATTGCCGATGTCTATGGGCGTCGGTGACCACTTCCCATCAGGTGGCCCAACAGCTTGTCTGCCCGCGGAGGCAATAAAAAAGCCAATAAACCTTCGGAACATTCGTATACAAAGTTTCATATATGTTTTATAACACGGTGATTAACTGCCTCCGTAGCCTAGTGGTATAGGCGTGTGACTTAGAAACCGGAGGTCGTGGGTTCGAATCCTGCGGGGACTCAACAAATTTTCATTGTTGTTTCCTAGTTGGTTAGGGCAATTTGGGCCGATCACCATTGTCTGAAAAGTAAGATGAAGGATCATCTTACTTTTCAGACAATTGAGGATGGATGAGTCGGATGGGCATGTAAAAGTCGGTCCACCCACCAACCCGCATTGGACCAGCGTGGTGGGATACGGTCCAAAATCCCCTAATGGATGGAGGTGTATTAGGGGAGGCCTATGTCCAGCAGTGGACTATCACAGGCTGATGATGAACATGGTGATTGACAAATGACGACGTAAACCAACGGAAGCACTTTTTCTAGCGTCGTTAGGAGTGAGGATAGCTGTGTAATTAACTAAATAAAATACAATGTCCTTTGTTGTAGCACATCAATCAACAGGCAACTTTCGTAAAAAACAGTTGAAATTAGCAATGTATATTTACTAAAAACTTATTTGTCTTTCCCACCCAGCCATTTTTTTTTGTAGTCTTACTGTTTTATGGAGAATTAGTAGGCCCCGAAGGCGGTGTTTTCAACTTTGTACGCTAGTGTTGAACAAATTAACTATGGTTACCAATGTATACGAAAGGCCGTATACAAAATTATAAAAGCAGAATCTTTTACCATAAAAATTAAACACTTTGAAACAAAAGCGGACTACATAAATTTTGCCGCTCGATTTTCTCAGGCGTTCATGCATTGGTTATGACCCATAGAATTCGAAAATGTCTGGTTTCTAAGACAATATAGATTTTATCTAAAAAGAAGATACTAACGTAGAACCCATTAAGAGAGTCGCCCAACTTCTTCCAAGGCACTGTCTTGAGGCACTCGATGATGGCCTCGGAGTTGGTGGTGGGACAACCCACCAGTTCAGCTTGCTTCTTGGCAAGACGCAGCATGTCGGTGGGCGTGGGCGTGGGCAGCGTGGGGGAGGCGCTCATGGAGATGCCGCGGTGGAAGAGGCCTGTCCACGACGATGCGCCAACATTTCAGATTATTAAACAAAACTTTTGTGAGATATTGCACAGAGAATATGTTAGTAACGGTCAAACCCAAGTGAAATCGCTATTGGTCGACTAGTTTTGGACCTATTGGCAGTCTTTCACCAGGACGAACACTCACTCAGGAAAACTCACACTTGATTGATACCGAGTCCAGTGCGAGACGGGAAGCGACCGTGAGGTTATCCCACTCGTCCTGATGAAGGGCCTCCGATAGGTCCGAATTCAAATTCAAATATCTTTATTCAATATAGAAGTTTACACTTGCTTATTGATTGTCAAACACACTACCACCGGTTCGGAATAGGACGCCTCAGAACTAAGAAGAGCTGGAAAACTAGGTTTTAAAAATATAACTCAGCGGATATTTTATGTCATCTTTAAAAATAAAAATAATTTGAAACAAGACCTGGAGCGAGCATTCCATTACCAGGATGTGTTATCATTTAAAAATTCATTAATATCGTAATAACCTTACACATAACACATAAACATGACTACCTTTTTAAATTTATTAATAGTTAAATTTTGAACGTTTACTGGGATTTTGTTGTAAAAACGTAAACATTGTCCCATAAAAGACTTACTTATTCTTCGCAGTCTAGTTGCTGGAAGAATTAAGTTATGTTTGTTCCTTGTATCTATGTCATGTGCATCACAATGTCTTAGGAAATCATCCCTATTTTTTTGCACAAACATTAAATTTTCAAATAGGTATTGAGAACTAACGGTCATTATTTTTATTTCTGTGAACAACTTTCTTAAAGATTCTTTGGGGCCCAGGTTATAGACTGCACGAATTGCACGTTTTTGGAGGACAAAGATCGTATTAGTATCCGCCGCATTTCCCCTCAGTAGAATGCCATAAGACGTAATACTATGAAACTAGCTAAAATACACTAAACGAGCTGTCTCCAAAACAGTTAATAATCTAATTATTTTCACGGCGTAAACAACCGAAACTTGTTGAGACCAATACCGATTTCACGACAGTTCAGCTGTTCATTAAATCTATTTTACTGTACGTAATATTAAATAAATTTAAAACTAAAAAGACAATACACGAACGTATCTTATTTTCTCGCTGTAACCGCAACAAATTTTAAACGGTTTGTCCGATTTCATATTTCTAAGAAAACTCGCACGTACATCATTTTCATACATAAAAAGGTAACCCTTCTTTCTGTGTCGGGGGTTAAAAATGCAGTCTTACCATCATCACCGTCAGCATGTGTTAGTGCACTGCTGATGAAATTATCTAAACTTTAAAATTATCAATATTTGTCTCTGCGACGAAAACAAATGCAATACGAGTTCTAGCGCCTGTAAGACTCAACTTTGAGTATGATCTTAATTAATAATATGGAATTTGCATTTGCAAAGCTTTAAAATAATCTACCTTTTTGGTTTCCTTATTTAAATAAGCAGTATATAATTATGTTTAATCACAAGAACGTAAGAATCTTGGCATAATTTTATATTTTAATCAAACTTCTGGACTTTAAGGGCGTATTATTGTTATAAATTTAGTTAATAAAATCAGTGATGCTTTCCTATTAACTTATAATCTAACTAACTCACCCTTGGACATAGGAGATATCATATGCAGCATGACACTCATAGACCCCGCGCTGCAGCCGCTGATGGTGACCAAGTCGGGGTCTCCCCCGAAGGCCGCGATGTTCCTCTTCACCCACTTCAAGGCGGCCACTTGATCCTTGAAACCGTTGTTACCTGGGGCTAAGGCGTCTCCTGTACTAATGAAACCTGAAAATAATTAATAACATTATTGTTAGTTACTTAATAAAGACAGGCAAAACGATGGTAAACGATATGCCGCTCATCCTGTGATATAATATGATACATCTTTATCTACTTAGTAATTATACTCCATTGTCTGTAATTTAGACAGGAACATTACACATTTTACAAAATAACATATATTTTAGGGTTATGTATCGTTTTATTTTTAGTTTTACATATCTAGGCCAAGAAATGGACTAAAACCAATTGGTTGCCTGTAATACCGGTATACGGGCGAAAGTTATACGTGACAACGTCTATTAATGGTAGAATGATTGTAATGTGAACATTCATTCGTATAGTAGGAATAAGTATCTCTCTCGTCTCTCTTTTTCACTAAAGTAGGTCCTTCACTTAACTGCGCACTAGTATGAGAGACGCGTGCCTCTCACTCTCTCTTATAGTTGCTTATGGAGGGCGTTACGTGAGGGGCACTGTGACACAGTGCACGAGAGTGCCTCCTTATCTTGAACCAATTTACAAGACGTTGTCACGTCAAAACGTTAGGCATTAGTTTAGTAGACACACTTTAGAAAGCCTCGGTATAAGAATTGCCCTTGAGATCAATAGATTCCCTTTCCTAAATCGTGCTTAAAGCTATCGGAACTATATAATATGTATACATATGTATTTCACTCTGACTTTTAATTTTAGTCTAAGTCTATAACAAAACAATTTTACAATATCATCATCATCATTGTCATCATTAGGCTGTAATAGTCCACTGCTGGACATAGGCGTCCCCTAATACACCCCTATCCATTAGGGGGTTATGGACCGTATCCCACCACGCTGGTCCAATGCGGATTGGGTGGTGGACTGAATTTTTACATGCCCATCCGACGCATGGATCATCTTACTTTTCAGACAATTAGGTGATTTGCCCAAATTGCTCTGACCAACTAAGAAACAACAATGACAATTTGTTGAGTCCCCGTAGTATTCGCACCTACGACCCCAGGTTTCTAAAGCACACGCCCATATCATTACGCTACGGCGACAGTTTGTTTTACAATATCTTTACCGACATTAGAAGATTTCTAGCCAACGATAATACCTTCGTTTCGAAAGAGTAACAATAGGGAACTAGCGTATGATAACCGGCTAAACATTTCATTTCATTTGTTTTTTTTACCTGCTCACTAAATTACTTCATCTTCAATTGACTAAGATATACAACAAAAATATGTATTGCACTAGATGACAAAAAATTTATCATCTTCATCATCAGCCTGTGTCAGTCCACAGCTGGACATGGGCCTCCCTAATGAACGCCTTCTCCTCTTTATTTAGGGGGTTTTTGGATCGTATTCCACCAAAAAATATTATAGTCAATATGAATTTTTCTTTCTATTGTCTATACGAAGTTCTTGTCAGGTCAGAAGCGTCCTAATCCTCACTAGTGGGTAGTGGTGGCTTTTTAATTGTCAAGTATAATACTTCCATTTAAAAGGTATATTTATATTTATGTAGCTGTTTCCAGCGATTTCCTCAGCGTGGATTAGGAATTCTGCATAGTATAACATAAACAAGTATGTGCCAATCATTAGACACAAAGTTTTATGGCTTTCGCTTGACGATAACCGATTTCTAAATAAACTTTCATCGCTTATTTAAAACCTTATATCACAATAATTATAAGCCTATGTCCTTTCTCGAAATCTGTTCTTAGTATGTAGCAAATTACATTTAAATCGGTTAAGTGGTTTAGACAGTAAAGACGGACAGACAGACAGTCATACTGAGTTAGTTTCGCATTTATAATATTAGTATGCATTAACACATGTTCCTCACCAAGTGATCCCAGCCTGTAGTTGATCGTAACCAGGACCACGTCTCTGTCCAACAAGTAGTGTGGTCCGGCGACGTCGCTCCTGCCCGTCATGGCGTAGAAGCCACCCGCGTGGATGTAGAATATCACGGGCAATGGTTCCTTGCTGTGAAAAACAATTAAATGTAGATAGAGGGTGGATTAGTAAATCATAGAATACAGAAACGCCTATTATTACGCTAATAGCGATTTGGAATATAATGAGTAATGCACGCTTGCATGCTATATATATCATATTAGTGCAAACTATTTAGTGACATTAGCTACTCGAGTCGTGACAAACAGACGTTTCATTACAAAAAGTTGTTATTTTTGTTCTTCAAGAACCATACACTTTTGCAATAATACAGTAAATAGTGTATAATTTTATTAAAATAAAATATTAACAAAAAATATTAATAATCCATATGTACTTAGTTTGCTTTAAAGAAATATTTACTTAACTCATAAACAATCTCAATTGAAGAAGGTAATTTTTTGTTAAAGTTTTGTTTATTTCTGAAACATCACCAGTAACTTTCTATTATAATATCCAAAAATGTTTGGAAGAAATTCGTAGTATTCTTTAGAGATTTGAGATTAATTTAAAGTCTCCAGATCGCGTTTGTTACACGTATAGTAATGCCATCCGCTACGGTCCTAAAATAAAGGGTACGTAAACTTTTAGGACAATATGTTTACGTACATACGTAGATTCCCAGTTACATTTACATGGATTCAATGATGGCAAATAATACCTCTTATGATTTGGAGTGTAAACGTTGATTCGAAGACAGTCCTCGTCGACGAAATAGCCCGGTGGCGCCGGCAAAGGGCACGCGGGGCCCTCTTCGCTCGCGTCTACTTCCTCTGTGTACCTCTCTATCAGTTTTGGGGGCTGAAAGAGCAATTGTTTCAGTGTTTTCTCTCTTGTATACAAAGGCTTTAAATTTCTTATTTTATAAACTGAGGACTATTAAAGGCTGAGACTATTAAAGGAAGCAACAGCACGTTAAATTTTTTTTTAAACGTTATATCAAATAAAATATATCTAAATTCACCCACATAAGTAAGCCTGCTCGGTCGAATGGTTTATTATATTTTCTTCTGAATTAAAGGACGTAAAAGGTTTCTGTATTCTATCAAGGCATGTAACTCCTCCGTAGCTCTAAAGTGGTATGGGCATGGCTTTAGAAACCGAGGTCGGGTTCAATCCTGCAGGACGCAACAAATTTTCATTGTTATTTCCAATTGGTTAGGGGCAATTTGGGCGATCACCCAATTGTCTGAAAATAAGATGATCATGGCGTGGATGTAAAAGTCGGTCCACCCACCAACCGCATTGAACCAGCGTGGTGGATACGGTCCAAAACCCAATGGATAGGGGTATTATAGGGAGGCCTATATCCGCAGTTGACTAACAAGGCTGATGATGTGATGATGAGAGATGTCACTAACACAGAGCAGTATCTCGACCTAGTGAAGCATCTCACTTTCAAAACAAGCATTGATTTAGTATAGACATATTCCTGAGTAAACAAAAGCCTCAGGTTGGCGTCTTACGCTGCATTTCCTATTGCGTAATACTATATCAGGTTTATCACCCACCAACCCGCATTGGACCAGCGTGGTGGGATACGGTCCAGAAACCCCCTAATGAAAAGGGCTAATCTAGCAGTGGCCTAACACAGGCGGATGATGATGATGTTGATGATGATGATGACATCAGGTTATTCAATAAAAAAAAGGTAACATTGCTGATTTGTGTTTTTTTCAACGAGAACTTTTTATGTCTGCGATATTCTGTTCTGTTTAGAAGAGTCGTTATCTTAACTTGCTTAACAAGTGAGGCAGATTAACAATACCGATCATATTGCATTTACCTTGAAACGAAGAGGGCCGACTGGTGGTTCAGCATATCTGATGCCTCTGTACGCCTCGAAAGCTCTCCCTCTACGAGATACCATCATGGAGCCCCTGATTGTACCAGATGGTGTCACCACTTTGGGTGGTCCGTTGGATGACGATTGACCTGAATAAAAGACGAATGTAAATATTTTCTATGTGTATACATACAGCATTGTACTATTGACATAGGATGAGCGAATCGCTGCCTTTACAGTAAATTTAAAACATGTTTCTATTTTAGCAGCGCATTGTAACTAAACATTAAAGATAGTGACAATTGATTAATTTCAAATTATTTACCGAAAAAAGAAAGTAGATCAGACAAAAATCAACTTATTTTATACAAAACCTATGTAAGATTTTTTACAACTTAACATTTCGTGTATTATAAAGCTGTAATTGCAAAGAAACATTTAATCAACAAATATAAAAAAAAACAAACGAAACTATACAGAGTAAAATATTTTAGTATAACATCTTTATCAATTTAAATTATTAATGTAAAAAGCACTTGTAGTTTTTAAAAGTCACTTCAAATAATATTCAAATGGTTTTGATTTCCTTTAATTGCTACGCAGAGAGACGTGCAGTCGGGCCACCTGATGGAAATTGGTCACCAAAGCCCATAGACATTGGCACTACCAATAATATCATACACCCGCTGCCTACCCTGAGACGTAGGTTACATCTTTCCGGATACGTTAAATCTGGTTTTCCCAAATTAAATAAGCTGGCTAAGGTGCCCTTCAAACCGGAGCACATAAGTGTGAAACCACTGGTGCCTGTAAAAAGGGGCGCCAGGCTGTCCCCTGTAAAAAGGGTAACTACCACCTACAATTTTATATTTATTCATAATAAAGTTAAAAAAAAAGCCCTAGCAAATGCAAAAAATCTAGCAACTAGCTCATTCCTCCAAATGCTCGTTTATGCTTGTAATGTGAATACATCAGGTAACATATTTATTTTAATTGCCTATTTTATAATCCTAGATATGAAACTATTTCTACGACGTACATATAATGCGTAGTACATTTAAAGAAATGTCCTACATTCTTCTTACTTATGGCGTTGCTTTCAATATATATGTAATATAATATGCATATTGTTATGAATGTGAATTTTGAGTTTTACAAAATGCTGCAGCAAAATTCCTGCATTTGGAATATATTTAAAGGCATAGATTTGATTTTCCATTAAACTTTGATGTACTTCTTTCTAATCATACCATTATTAGCATAAACTTTGTGATTCTAGCTATACATATCAATATCATATACATATAATTAAGATTTCTTTTTTCTTGGTAAATCAACATGACATAAGACAAATATATTGAAAAAGATTCACAATAAAAATCTGTACTGCCCTATATCTTGTTTAGACCGTATAAAATAAAGGATCACTTTATTTGATAACTTATTTTGATAAATAATCGTCGACCAAATCTAACAGCAGCATAATAAAATAGGTCAAGAAAATGTTGTAATTTGAAAATATAATATACAATTATATTTTCAAATTGCATTGCTAAGATATCAAATAACAATTTTTTTTAAAATACGTAAGTCTCCCGACCACCCAGTCGTAAATTAAAAAAACATTGTAATTTATTTCCCGTCCACGAGTACGGAAAAAAAAAATGCCTCCGTAGCCTAGTGGTATGGGCGTGTGCTTTAGAAACCGGAGGCCGAGGGTTCGAATCCTGTGGGGACTCAACAAATTTTCATTGTTATTTCCTAGTTGGTTAAGGCAATATGGGCTAATCACCCAATTGTCTGAAATGTAAGATTATCCATGCGTCGAATGGGCATGTAAAGTCGGTCCACCTACCAAAACCCATTGGACCAGCGTGGTAGGATCCGGCCCCCCCACCCCCCTAATGACTATTACAGGCTGATGACGATGTTGATGAACAAAAGCATTATCCTACTTTTAATAATGCACTTTTGTAACTTTTTTTTTGTTGGTTTTAACTTTGTTAAACAAGTTTAATGCGGGAGGTATAACTATTATTTCTTATTTGGTTGCATACCAGCGGGGGTAAACGATTGTACGGTGCCCACGAAACTGTAACAGCATTTTAAAATTCGTTACCGTATTCGTAAAGAGGTTCTGACCAAAAAACAACCAACCTTTCGATCTGCACTCATGCTCATGCCCGTGGTGATGTCCATGCGAATGTCTCCCCGCTAAAACGGCAACGAACAGACAGACAAACAAACAGCCGCGAACATACATCGTTGGAGTATGAAGCGTTACTGAATGCTGGCCATTTTGCCGCCATTTATAAAGACTTTTGGCGCGCAATTCCATTCGTTTCCCGATGAGGATAAATCAGAGTTAATATTGTAAATAGTCGTTTCGTTCTGTCTGTTTGTTGCATTTAATTATTATTTTTTATGTATTTTATCATAGTATCATTTATTATGATTGATTATTAATCTGTATGTGCAAAGATTATTCGTTCAGGCGATATGCAAGAATTTTCAAAATTTCCTAAAATTTGTAAAGAAAAGAAATAGATAAAGAATTGTCAAAATGTTGAAAAAGGGTTTAAGGCATTTTGTAAGTTTTATTTACTTCTAATTAATTCTATTACATATTTTATGGGTTATTTATTTTTTTTGACAATAAATGTATCCTATATAATACACTGATAATGTTATTTTATTATGACAAAACAATTTTAATATAACCATAGTAATTTTTAAATTTGTTCATTACATATAAAGACACTCTTTATAATCTTATCATGGCTACTCAAGCAAAGTCACAGAGCTGACTATAATGTGAAAAATCAGGAATCGAGGGCTTCAAGTAACGCGCACTTCTTTTACTTATTTACCGACCTTCAAAATATTTCCATGTTTGCTCAGACTTTTAGAGGATCTTTTTTTCGTTTTTGCATACTTTAATATCTTACGACGACACTGCATCCAGTTAAGAAACCAAGACTTTTTCTAGAAAATATACTTGGCCATTTTTTTAACGGTAATATTCAGTAACATTGTAATCACCTCCGTGGCCTAGCGGCATTGGCCCTTTTATATAAACTGGTGGTCGAGGGTTCGTATCCCGGGAAACGACCTTTAAAATATTTGAACGATTTAATAATAATCTAATATAATCGTTGTCGTTGATTTCTGGTTGGTTAGGAGAATACTGGCCGATCACCCAATTGTCTGAAAAGTAAGATGGGTCATGCGTCGGATGGGCATGTATAAAGTCGGTCCCGGTTGTCAAGACCATCTTTGGCAGTCGTTATATAAAGTCAGTGTCTTCGACTTTAGTGACTACTATTTAATCCTTAGAACGCAGTTTACCCTTTGGGTTGTTGAGGTTTGAATTCTGTGGTCAATTGCCAGTCGCTCTGCGTAAAAACTGTCATTCAAGTAAATCTGGTTCAATTAGACCGCCCCATGATAACTTAGGAAAGTGACTAGGTAAAAGAAAGGTTGGAAACAAAGTAAAATAAAATATTAATGCTTTTATCATGAGGTCTATAGATTTAAAATTAATAATAATTTGTTCATTAAAACGTAATGAAGAATAGATTAAATATATATTTATAGGATTTCCAAAAAATATTTAACACATTCTTTATCAAAGTGTGAGAAAATTAATTCATATTTAAATTCCTTTAAAAAACACTATTTTTTTTTGTTAAAGTACCCCGATTTTACAAATTATAATTACAGTTCAGCCAATCTACAGACAAAACTTACAAATTAATTTAATCATTGCATTATGTCATTAAATAATAATGTCAATATTATTTAATTAATAATTGGTTTTTTTTTTTTTTTTTTTCTTAACTTAATGTGTTATAATTTTAGAGGTTTGATATTATTTGAGTCTCATTTTAATATGAATTAGGTATATTACGATGTGCTTTGTTTTCTGTAGGAAGTGTGAACTGGCAGATCGCTATTTGATACGTTTCTGACCAGTGTTTACATCTTCCTGACAAGGTAGGTACATATGTATAGATATATATATATATAATATTTTTTTTTTTTTTTTTATATTAATAATTGGTTACCTAGCAATCGTTTTAACAATTGGTTTCGGAAACTTTTTAAAAGATAAACATACGTTGGGAAACTTGTAAAGAGCGAATCTAAAGAAACGCCAAAATCATACAGTTTTTGATATTTCGATTGATTCAGTTACAATATTCATATTTATTTGCAAACAAAAGCAGATAAACGTTTGGCCACCTGATGGGAAGAGGTCTCCGACGTCATGGACATCGGTAATGCCAGGGGTGGTGCCTACCGAGAGAAATAGGTGTTAAGTCTTGTTTACCCATTAAATACGCTGCCTACGGTGCCCATTAAACTGGAACACAGTAGTGTTTACACGACTACTTTGCGGCCGAAATAGGCACCGCGACGGCACCACTCCAGACGGCTCCTGGTAAAAGTGGACCTACCATCCCTAGAAATAATTTTATCTTAGGTTTAAAGAGTTTTTCACTGTTTACTTTTTCTAATAGCTATTAATAAATTAATGCTGCAGTTTGAATTCGTTTATCAGTTGTATGTTGTCATTTACCGTTTTAATCGATAAAATCGTAGTATAAACACATTAAATCAACTAATTGCACATAAGGAAAATGTCCGTTATATGAGTATTGATAGTCGTAACTATCATAAATGTTATCAGTTTTCGTTTGCATAAATAATGTTGTTTTGGAGAGAGCTTAGTAACAAATTATATTTTATTTTATAAATGTTTCTACTAATTTGCCACAGAGAGGCACAGAGGCACATGAAAAACTTTTAAAGTTATTATCTATAAAAAGTCTTACCAATTGGAAACCAGAAAGGAATATGGAAAACTTTACGAGTAGAAGTTACTTAAATAAAGTTTGTAAATTATAAAGAATATTACTTAATTGATATTGAACTTAATCTTCAGAAAAATAAATTAATAATTCTAGAAAATTTAATCCAGGAAGCATTTAGAAATGTTGACGAAAAATTTAACGTTACAACTTATTACCGTTAAGTGGTGAATCGTGTCTAATATTCGTCTTATATATTTCAAGAACGCTAGTTGAAGGCTCCCTCATTAACTAAAAGCAAAATGGGCCAATGAAATTCTAACTTCAATAAAAACAATAGCCAATGAATAGAAAATGAACGAGGAAAACGGAATTACGCGTTGGAAAAACCTGCCTCGGACCGCGGAGTCGCGCGTCGTAATAAATCAAAGTTGAAAACTATTCGTTTATATGCCTCATAGATACAAAACAAATAAGTTTCTTTTTTTTAATAAAGATACAATACTAACAAACGTTTAAGTATAGGCAGAATGTGAAAGTCAAAGTCAAATATCTTTATTCAATATGGAGGCATTACACTTTCTTATTGATTGTCAAACTACCACTTCTATCACTTGATACATCCTGTGTGCAGAAAATGCAGCGTATGATACCACAAGTTCTCCGAGTTCTTTGAGACATTTTTATCGTCATCACAATCATTTATGATCAGCCTGTGATACTCCACTGATCGGCCTCCCCTAATACACCCCTATCCGTTTTGGACCGTTTCCCACCATGCTGGTCCAATGCGGGTTTGTGGGTGGACCGACTTTTAACATGCCCATCCGACGCATGGGTCATCTTACTTTCTAGGCAATGGGGTGATTGACCCAAATTAACCTAATCCACTAGGAAACAACAATGAAAATTTGTTGAGTCCCCGCAGGATTCGAACCCACGACCTCCGGTTTCTAAGGCACACGCCTATACCACTGGGCTAAAGAGGCAGTTAAGAAACGTTACGTTGAGACATGCTACATCTCTTTAATCCAGTAATTACGTCGACAGTAGGTAATTACGATAGGTGTGTATTGGAGGAGGCATGTTCAGCAGTGGACTATCGCAGGCTGATGATTATAACGCTTTACGTCTTTTATATTCATCAATAAGTGCGCTGGACATATGACACAACTGCGTTGCTATTGGTTACATTATTGTCATAAATTCCGATTTTTTTTTATTTAAGTTTTGTTTGAAATATTAAAAAATACTTAAATAATACTCCTAGTTATCTCAGCTATTGTTTAGAGCAAGTTCTGTCAAAATCGGACTGGCCATTACAAAGATTCAAAAGCCAAAACAAACAAATAGATATACCGGCACGATTTTAATTTTATTTTGGTTTTGCTGTATGTATCAGGTATATATCACAATTTAATCATTAAAATACGGTTATTTTGATGTTACAAAACACAATGATTTCATTATATATAATTATAATGCAAACGTTTCTATAACAATATATTTTAGAAATTAAATCTATATTCACGAGTACAAAACTAAATTTTATTAATCCTCGCGTCATTCAGTTTCCAATCACGTACTCTTATGCCGCAGGAAGGATTATTTACAAATTGTAAGGTTACTTTGTGGGTTGATTTCCGTTTATTGATATTCATTGTGTGTCACACCGGCGATTCTATTATTCTGATGACTTTGTTTTTAAAGTGATTCACTTATTGATAAATAAGGAAGGATGTAAATGAAAGCGTCAATATTTTTACGTGATAATATTTCACTTTCTTCTTTATGTCTTTTTACTAATCATCATCATCATCATCATCATCATCAGCCTGTGATAGTCCACTGCTGGACATAGGCCTCCCCTAAGACACCCCTATCCATTAGGGGGTTTTGGACCGTACCCACCACGCTGGTCCAATGCGGGTTGGTGGTTGGGTGGTTTTTGCTAATATCTAAACATAATAAGATGTAAAATATGTAAGACAATAAGATGTTTAAAAAATAATTATTTTATTTTCTTTTCTTTTTAATGTACATTGTTGAATAAAAGAAGATTAAATTGGTTTTTATCGCGTTTATTTTCGGCTTCCACGGACAATTTGCCCCGTGACGACAAAGAAAAGTTTAAATTTATTAAATTATTTCTTTTATTCAATAAATGTTGCAAAAATAACCATTAAAGAAGAGATATTTCTGCATTCGTCGCCGCTATTCCTTGTTTTGAAAACAAAGTGTCGCTTACGACTTTTGGTTTAAGAAGGAAAGGACCTTACTGCTTTCTGTCTTATGGGCATAGTGGCTTGAACAGTAGAAATGTATTTTACGAGCGTGTAAACAGACGTTCGTTATTGGCAAAACCCTTGGGAATCCTTACAAAACATTAGCTTTCCAAATCCTCATTTGAAGCATCTATTCAATATCATTATTCTTTTAAAAGGAAACAAAGTTATTTGAAATATGCGATACAAAAGTACTTTGTTAATCATTTCAAATTTCTTACTACACTTTTATAACCGATATGGGCGAAAGTTTCAGATTGTCTACATATTAAATCATGGTTTACATAATTAAAAATCATAAGTAGATCAATAAAATATTCGATAACAATATCGATTCAAATAACGCATAAGGAAAATGACCGAAGGAGTCTACAATGAGGTTACCAATGAATGGATGGGTTTGTCCAACGATTGCGTTAATATGAACTGTACGTTTTGTATGAATGGTCAGACGACCTGCGTCATTTTCCTGGGTTTTGTTTGATCGAATGTCATTTGATAATGACATAATACATTGTTGTTAATTAATCGTTTCTTAGAGAAAGGTAAAACAGTAACAACCTTAAAAGAAACAAGATAAATGTAAAGGAAAAGATTTATGATATGCTATCCAAAAATGTTCAATCATTAATTGTTAATTTCAGATAAATTCTAGCTTGATAATTAGTTAAATAGTATTTACTTGATATGATTATGTAAACAATTACTTTACAAATAAAATAAACAAATTTATTTAAAATTAATAACTATCAGTTATTAATTGTATTAAGTACGGAAACTACCATATTTATATTATATTTAAATAGGTTTTTACTCATATATATATATAAGTAACCATTTCCTCCATTTTGATAGGATAAAGTCTAGAATCTATGTATTTTCTTATACGTTATTTGTTTTAATTTCAGATTCGTTTTGGCTCTTGTACAATATTTAAACAATAAGATGGCTCTTTTTGTAAGGAGAATAAGAGATCTGCTATTTTATTTTATTTCTTTAATGACATACAACTGCCTCCGTAGCCTAGTGGTATGGGCCTATGCTTTAGAAACCGGAGGTCGTGGGTTCGAATCCTGCGGGGACTCAACAAATTTTCATTGTTGTCCCTAGTTGGTTAGGGCAATTTGGGCCGATCAGCCAATTGTCTGCAAAGTAAGATGAGTAAGATCCATGCGTCGGATGGGCATGTAAAAAATCAGTTCACCCACCAACCCGCATTGGACCAGCGTGGTGGGATACGGTCCAAAACTCTCTAATGCATAGGGATGTATTTTGGGAGGCCTATGTCCAGCAGCGGACTATCACAGGCTGATAATGAATGAATGAATGAATGAATGACATTCATCTCAACTTAATTATCATTGAAATATATAAATATAGGGTGAAATGAAAACAAAATTTAGTAATGAACCTCTTTTTATTATAACACGTAATATATTGCACTTGATTAAATTGGATAAGCATGATCCCAAAAGTTGTATCTCTCCTTGAAAAGGTCCCGTTGGATAGAAGGGCTCAGGTTCAGAGTAAGATATTCAAAGTCTGTGGTCAGTTGTGGCCACGCGATGTTATTTGCGCCATTGGGGTCACTATAAATGAGAAAAAAAATTGGTTGCCTGTAAAATCGGTGTACGGGCGAGAGTTACACGTGACAACATATTTTAGTCGTGTAATGGTTGTAATGTGAGTATTCATTCGTATAGAAGGAAGAAGAAACAACCCTCTTTCTCTTTCTCGCTGTTTGTCTTTCACTGAAGCCGGCCAACTGCGCACGAGTAAGAGACGTGTGCCTCTCACTCTCTCTTATGGTTGCTTATGGAGAGCGTTACGTGAGCGGCACTGAGACACAGTGCACGAAAATGCCTCCCTATCTTGAATCAACTTATAAGACGATGTCAGGTCAAAAATTTATTATATGATTTAATTTGATTGTAGTACCTTGTAGCATTCCCTAAGAAGACATAATGTTTTTAAATTACAAACATAGATACTAAATAAGATATAGCCTAAATAATTATTTTGTTTCCGCGAATACTACAAATTATCGTAGTGGTTACTTTATCGTTTGAAAGGAATTTTTGAACTTGTACTGCTGTTAGCGCGTTAGGGTAAAATGATGCGAGTAAATTTTACAATGCCCCGCGCATTTTAAAAATTCACCGTCACTAAAAAACCTAAACCTAAACCCCCTAAAAAATGGAGAATTTATTAGGGGGTTTAAGGGAGGCCTATGTTTAGCAGTGGACTAACATAAGACTGATAATGATGATGATGATGAAAAAACCCACACTCACCCCGTTGTTATCGTAAACATTATAGTAAAGATAATAAAATAAACTTTATTTGACTAGATTAATAAAACTTTCAATATTTTTTTATATAGCGAAAGAAATTTTTTAAAAAGATTTTTATCTTGTTACGCCATAGAATTATATAGATATAGTAAGAAAAGATTTTCCTTCGTAAATTTGCAAAAAAAATCGTATTCATCGTGCTCTCTAAAATAGCTTTAGTAAATATACATCTCTATATTATACAATGACATTTTTCATTTTAGCATTTGACAGTAGACTATAAAGTTTCATATTAATGGATATGAAAATGTCACTTATTTAATACGATCATTCATTGACAGTTCGGTGTCATCATATTCGGATAAAGATCCGAGTTTTCCCGAAGGAAAATAATTGGTTTCTGCGTCTATAACTTCTAGCGCATGTCTAAAGTACACACACATTTTTAATAGGCACATATTTTATAAACAAGGCATACCCGTATTTGGCGAATTGGTTCATGAGCATGGTCATCATATCCACCATCTTGGAGTCATCACTTCCATCAACTGGAATATCGGGGAAAAGGAGGCGCAGGGAGAGGAGATATATCAAGTCGTCGTGGTGGGCGACACCTGAAATATGACAAATAATTAAATAAAAATATTAACCAAATTAATAATGTTCTCCAGTCGATTACGACTACGGCGGTCGATCTATATTAGAGATCAGCCAACTGCGCAGGAGATGTTATAGTGCACAAGTGTACGGGAAAACACAGACGCACTCTTACTTTCCTTTATACTCTCTAAGCTCGATGGGACGGATAACCGACACAAACGGAGAGAGTAAGGCGCAGGACTGACTTTTTACATGCCCATCCGACGCATGGATCATCTTACTTTTCAGACAATTGTGTGATCAGCCCAAATTGCCCTAACCAACTAGAAAGCAATAATGAAAATTTGTTGAGTCCCCGCAGGATTCGAACCCACGACCTCCGGTTTCTAAAGCACACGCCCTTACCAACAGGCTACGAAGGCAGTTATAACCAAATTAAGAAACATATAACAATAGTTCTCATAATGTAACCAAAATCCGTACGTTGTGTAAACCTACTCTGATGTCAAACTCAAATAGTCAAATATTTGAAGCCAAACGAACCTATCACAGTTTTAAGACTACGCGCTTTTTCATTTGATATGCTTCTTTGTTAATAAACATTCTTCGTTCTTATTTGGTTTGGTAAACTTAATTTTTAATCTTGATACTGGACAAGAGATACTTTTAAAATTCATCATCAACCTATGATATTCCACTGCTGGACATAGGCCTCCCCTAATACACCCCTATCCATTAGAGGGTTTGACTGTATCCCACCACGCTGGTCCAATGCGGGTTGGTGGGTGGACCGACTTTTTACATGCCCATCCAACGTATAGGTTATCTTTATTTTCAGACAATTGGGTGATCGGCCTAAACTGCCCTAACCGACTTGGAAACAACAATGAAAATTTGTTGGGTACCCGCAGGATTCGAACCCTCGATCTCCGGTTTAAAAAGCACACGTCTATACCACTTGGCTACAGAGGCTTTTAAAATTAATGAAAGATATTTCTGCTAGATATCTTGGATAAGGAAGGTACACACTGATCCCATTTTAGTGTGATCGTGATCATGGACGCTGGAAAAAGTCCAAAACGTCCGAGACAAAATACAAATTACTAGACGACTTGCTCGCATTGTATACGCCCCCGCAACTCCCTTTGGGGTGGAACTTCATGAAACCCGTTCTTAACTAATCTCTACTTGGGAAAAGAAATATGCATAATGAAATCGAAGTTAATTGGCCTTATAGCTTCAGAGATATCATTATTAGTGAGTTCTGTTTAGTTA
Organism: Lamproptera curius; assembly: GCA_029286875.1. NCBI lineage: Eukaryota > Metazoa > Arthropoda > Insecta > Lepidoptera > Papilionidae > Lamproptera > Lamproptera curius. The sequence continues at coordinate 144,829 of JAGSMT010000153.1, forward strand.
AAAACGGGATCTCCTGTATAGATAGGGATAAACGAGAAATATCCGTAGAAAGTGGATTTAATATTAAAAATATTGCTCACCCCTGGGCTTTTTAGTGTTGGGATCAACGTTAAAGCTGCGGTTTCCTGAATAGTCAAAGAGGTACTGGAAGATCGGTTGCTTTGAATAATTCCCCAACAAGTGCACCATTCTGTTGATAACATAATTGTATATAAAAATTGCATAACCGGATTATTAAGTTTAGCCCAAATAAATCAATATATATTTTATATTATGACTATTTATTCACAAAATATATAATAAAAAAAATATAATACAAATAATTATAAAAAATACAAAACAAGTAAATAAAATCCTCTGCTTACCTAAATAATTATTAAATTCCAGTTCCACAGGGTTATTACTAACCGTTGGAAAACTCATGCCTGTCTTTAGAAGAACTGCTTGATTGGAATTGATTAAGTATTTACCTATGAACAGGATATCCGATCACCGCATCCGAGTACAGTTTGCCCAGTCCATCAATCGTAGCAGAATCATTCAATATTTTAGATCCAGTATTTGGCAAATAATAATTGCGAAGTGAGAGAGACTTTAGCGGAATCTACTGGAGGTAACTGGAAAGATATTGGTGCGATTCTCTCCCACTCTTTCTCCATTTGGCTTAACAAAGTGGAGTTTTCTATCACGGCTGAAAGGAAGGAATTCTTATTATAAAGTAATTTGATGAGAATGGAAATATGATGAAAGAAATGTAAATCTGATCGTGAGTATAGATCAAAGTGCTGTTCATAAAATTTTATAAATTAATCATGACCAAAGCAGTCAATAAAACTTGTACGAAACAAAGAGTACATTTCGATTAGAAATTTTGATAAAAAATTACCTAAAAGAGTATGTAGGTTAAAAAACAGTAATATTGAGATTTAAAAAAGAAAGTGAGATTTACGGACGAACGGGGAGTTATCACAACTGAAGAACATGTAGTAATAAATGTTAGTTCTTTTTTATTCTTTCAAACGTCACAAAATTTCGAAACATCAATGTGAATAAACAGAAGATAGATAAAAGAGAAACTGCAATATTGACAATAGAGAAGAACTTATTAAACAAGGTGATGTAATAATCTAAGAAATTAGCATTAACATTTAATAGCACTACTTGTCATACAATACGTACAGTATGCTTTCCAGAAGAATTCATCCCTTGTCTGTCCCACCATCAATGGCACTGATTGCATCTTCCCTTTCCTGACAGAGTCTACTGGGGATTCTTCTAAGAACCGTTCTTGACCAAAATCTTCTTCGATCACTGGCAGCCATAAGAGAATGGGATCGAAACCGAATTCCTGAATTACATAGATAAATGATTTATTGATGTAGTAGATTTTATTCTCAAAAGAATAGATGTGCAACTGGGTTGAGACCGTGACTTTCCCTATCTGTCATGAAGATTTTTAATAGCACAGTTAGATGTTAAAATAGTCTCAAATCAATCTGAAATTACTGAAAAACATGTAACTAAACCATATTCTAGAACAGGCGAGAAATTAATGATTATGGAATTGATCGGCTACGTGTTTGAGTTTAACTTTTAAAAAAATCAGTGAAAACATAAAATCCGTTCTTTATTATGAATCATTTTATAGGATTTAAATTGTGAAATAAAATAAAAATTATTTACGTTTACTGACTGCAAATTTACTATTAAGCAAAGTAAACTAAATTAAAGTGAAGTAAAGGAAAGTAAATTCCGAAGGAAGTGCTAAAAGCCAACTTAAAAATAGCCAACTATGAAAAATATTATTTAGAAAAGCATTCTTACTGACAATACCAAAAAAATCCCTGACTATCCTAAATAAAATTAAAATAAACTCACAAACATCGAAGTGAGGGAATCAGCAAGTTTCTTCCAATGCACTTTCTTCAGACAGTTTATGATAGCGGAAGAGTTGGAAGTAGGGCATCCGACCAGCTTCGCTTGGCGCGCAGCCAAGTGATACTGCTGGTGAGGAGTTGGAGCCTGAAGGAAGGGGGAGCCACTCATGGCACGGGCGCGGTGGAATAGTCCTGGAAGAAGTAACCATTGTTTGCATGAAAGGTCAAGAAATAATAAGGATGGTTCCATACCCACTTGGTATGGAACCATGTAGAAGAGACCTTCTTTAGCAGTCAATATTCGTCCTCAGTGCTTTTTCTTTTTTCGAAACGTCAAATATAAGCTATTATTTAGATGGTTATAACAACCCCGTAGCCTAGTGGTAATGGCATATTCTTTAGAAACCGGAGGTCGTGGGTTCGAATCCTGCGGGGACTCAACATATTTTCATTGTTGTTTCCTAGTTGGTTAGGACGATTGGGGCCGATCACCCAATTGTCTGTAAAGTAAGATGATCCATGCGTTGTTTGGCCATGTAAAAAGTCGGTCCAACCACCAACCCGCATTGGATCAGCGTGGTGGGATACGGTCCAAAAACCCCCTAATTTAGTGGGCGTGCGCTAGGAGGCCTAAGTCCAGTAGTGATCTAGCACAGGCTGATGATGATAAATAACAACTTGAAAGAATGAAAAAAGACAAACACGTTAAATAAAATAAAAAGAGACTTGTATCTAGGAATGAAATTCTTGGCAGTGTGCGATTATAAAATGTAAATAGCTAAGTCAATTATTAAATGTTTATCAAAAAAATTGCCATCTGTTACGTATATTAAGGTAGTTTATTTTTAAATTTATAAATATATTGCCATGTTAGTTTACTTCTGGCATAAAGTTAAGTTTGCGGAAATGTAAAATGATCTTTTTAAAAGCAGATTGTGACTAAGCTTTATACCAAAACGAAGCCTAGAGTCTGTTGTCTAAACGATATATGCTTCTAGTAACTAAACACGTACGAAGTACGTGACGGAGTGAGATGGCAAGCCGAAGTCCCGGGCCTTCCCCGCTTTTGCAGTCGTATAACTAAAAAGTACTAGTCCAAATTATAATAAAAGCTAAGCTTGCATCTTTACAATGCTTACTAATTGAATTCTTAACTATATACGCTAACAACCCTTGGAGTTGGTGGTTGCATAATTACATTGCAAATATTTTATTTATATGTGACCTGAGGCTTGTATTTCATAATGTCTTAAAACAATATAGATTCTCACCCTTAGACATCGGAGAGACGAGATGTAGCGCAACACTAATGGAGCCAGCACTGTACCCTGTAAGAGTCACTAGATTCGGATCTCCGCAAAATGACGCGATATTTCGCTTCACCCATCTTAAAGCTGACACTTGGTCCTTTAAAGCGTTGTTTCCAGGTGCAAGGGAATCTCCGGTACTTAGGAAACCTATAAAAATTTAAAGCTTTTTGTTTTATTATGAGTTAACGTGAACAAGAAGAGTGACTTGGATCTGACCGCTATAACACAAACGTAGGGTACATTCTATTAATCGTTAAGATGTTACTTTAAAAATATAAAGCTGGCAGCCTTCCGACTTTTGCATGCCAATCCGGCGCATCTAGAAGGAGTGTAATTATTTGAGCTGGTGAACTGACAAGAAACAAAGATAATGGAAAGTTTCGCCGCAGGACTTGAAGCTACTAACTCCGGATTGTAATGCATAGGCTGATACTACTAGGTCGCGGAAGCAGTAACAGGACTTATAATGTAAGCAACTTCAAATTTATTACTAAACATAAATTCCTACATATTTTAATGTGGTACAAAATACTATAATATTTATTAAGACTCGAACAAGATAATAGTTTTAAGATAAAGCTAACATAACAAAGAATATAAACTTACCCAGTGTCCCAAGTCTATAGTTTATGGTTACGAAGACCATATCATGGTCCATCAGGTAATAGGGGCCTGCCTCATCACTGCATCCTGATGCTGAATAGAATCCGCCCGCGTGGATGTATACCACGACTGGGTTCAGTTTCGAACTGGGGAAATATTCTAGAGTTTAGGCTGAGGAACATAATAGGACATGGTTTTTTGTCTGAGAGAACGGATTTTACGTAAACAATGAAAACTAAACTAGTGTTAATAGAACGGGGAATATATTTAAGATTATAGGATTGTAAACAGAAAAGACGTTAACGAGGTGGCGTTCGACGTTAGGTGCCAATAACTAAAACTTCCTTGCTAACAGTTAAATTGATTCTATTCGTGTTATTGCCTTTTCCTTTATCTATCTATATATATATAAAAGAGATTCCCACCTATACCTTGACTCATCACGATATCTCTGGAACCATAAGGCGTAGCGACTTGAAATGTGGTAGGAATATACCTTTTGCCGAGTCGAGGTCAGCTAAGAACGGATTTTACGAATTTACACCCACAAGGGGAATTGGGGGCTTGCTAGTGTATTATAAAAGCTCATATATAATATATTATTTTAGAAAATAGATTACATTTTGAACTTAAAAAACAATAGAATAAATTGAAAACGATAATGACCAATTAGTCGTTGTCGTATAAACATTAAGACGAAGGCAATCTTCGTCTACGATATAGCTATCGGATTCCGTCGGTTGAGGACAGGCTGGTCCTTCAAGACTTGCATCTACTTCCTCACTGTATTTCAAGATCGGCTGCGGTGGCTGCAATAAAACAAAATTTGGATGTAGTTTTCAAGTTCAAATTCAAAAGTTCTTCATTCAATTTATGCTCTATCAAATTATAAACGTAAATCTACCACCGGTTCGAAAGTTTCGGTCCTGTCTAGCGAAGTACTGTCAAGAAACTTAACCGTTTTAATCACTATTTATAATAATCATCATCATCATCATCAGCCTCTGATAGTCCACTGCTGGATATAGGCCTCCCTAATACACCCCTATCCATTAGGGGGTTTGGACCGTATCCCACCACGCTGGTCCAATGCGGGTTGGTGGGTGAACCGACTTTTACATGCCCATCCGACGCATGGATCATCTTACTTTTCGGACAACTGGGTGATCAGCCCAAATTGCCCTAAACAACTAGGACTACTATTTGTAATAACCGATAAAATTTAAGCCTTTGGATTGAATTTTGACTTAAAAAATGAATATGACTTTTTGCAATTAGTCTATATATATATCTATGAAGATATTGGTTAACGTACAAATATAACGTTTACAGAAAATAGTACAACATCCCTCTTATCAACTGATTAATACAGCGTCATCTTTGAATTTAAACGTGCACCTAAAAATAAATAAGCAGTGGTTCTAGAAGAGGCAAAGATACTAGATACTATATACAATACAATGAATATTAACTCTTACAAAGTATCGCAAAGAACTTCTTGATTCTTGACAACGCCGTTTCTACGGCTAACATAAACCATGAGGTCCAATAAGATGAAACTGCGGCATATTATATCCAGACATTTGGTATAACCTACCTGAAATCTTAAATCTCCTACCGGTGGTTCCGCATACCTGATCCCTCGGTAGGATTCGAACTGGTTACCTTTCCGTGACGTCATCCACGACCCTCGGATTTCGCCAGAGGGCGTATTTACTGACGGTTGAAGTGGCTCATCAACTTTTGACACCTACAACACGAAACTATAAAATTAAGAATTCTTTAGGTAATTAAATGAGTTTTATTAAGGGAAGTTTGATTTATTTCAAATTTTTTTGCATACAAAGACAGACGAGCAGTCGGGCCCCCCTGATGGAAAGTGGTCGCCAACCCCCATTGACATCTGCAATATGAGGGCCATAATACCTACGCGCTGCCAACCGGGAGACATATCCTATACATAACTAATTCCTTTGTTTACGAGAATACTATACATATATAGCATGTAACGTCTCGTTTACCCAGTAAATACGCTTGCTACGGTGCCCTTCAAACCGGAACACAGTAGTCTTTTACACACTATTGCTTTGCGGTAGAACTAGGCACCGCGGTGGTACCGCCTCGAACGGCCCTTAAAAAAGGTTACGACCAACTCCCAAAATTTGATTTGAGATCGAGGTTTGAGTTTATGTCGCATTTTCTTATATAAACCAAAAAAAAATTTTTTAAATCAGTCTTCTATAAATGTCAACATATCATGGTTAACATGCTGTACCAAAAAAAGAGTATATTTTTAGGTGGTAGTGTCTCTTTTTACAAAAACCACCAGGGGTAGCAGCACCACGGTGCTTAAAGCAAATCAGTGGCACACACCGGTTTGAAGGGCACCGTAGCTAATATAATTACTGGGCAAACGAGACGCTTTATGTTAATTAACATTCCACAAAAATCTTCACAGTTCACTTTATTTTAAAATAATAAAGCTACATGCTAAATCACATCTTTTAGTGAACAAAGTAGTATTTCCAAAACAAAATATTGTATTTTAACAAAAACCAATTAGAAGTCACAAAATAACTTCACCTTTAATCATAACTTTATTCACATCACCAAACACTTCTTTAAATGCAAAGGATAATATTAACACGAGATGCATAGTGGACGGATAAGGAAAACAGAATATTGAAAACAAAACGGCTAAAGCCTTTATATATGCATTGGTTTTGATTAGAGGAAAACGTCAGACATAATAGACATTCAACTTGAATTTTGTGTTTACGTTTGTTATGATGTTGGAATTTAAACTGACCATTTTAGTTATTTATTAAAAATATTCAAGGATTTTAAGGCTTTGGATAGTTTAAAATATTTAGTTCGCATGTTAAATGCATTCGTAATAGAGGACAGTCGTTTCATAAAACAAAAAAAACCATAATCTCACCATGGATTTGAATGCTTGGCAGACCACAACTACTTTTATTAGTTGTTCAGATTTCGTTTTTATTATCAATTTTTCTGGTGAGAACCGGCTTAAGAGATAATCTTAAAATGAATAAATTGATTAAATACGCTTTTTACGGATTTTTCGTTTGTTGCAAAAATTTTGTCAGACTGTCTGCCCGTGGCCACGGATGTTAAAAAGGAAAAGTCCAGTATTAAAATGTATAAATTAAACGCAAAAAAATATGTAAAAACTTAATTCAATACGTTTGGTTATCTCGTAAATAAAATGGCGAGTAAGACATAAATCTTCTAATTACACGACTACATATAGTCATCATCATTATCAGCCTGTTAGTCCACCGCTGGACATAGGCCTCCTCTAATGCACGGCTTCTCTATTAGGGGGTTTTCGGACCGTATCCCACCACGCTAGTGCAATGCAAGTTGGTGGGTGGACCGAATTTTTACATGCCCATCGGACGTATCATCTCACTTTTCAGACAATTGGGTGATCGGGCCAAATTGCCCTAACCAACTTGTTGTTTCCTACAACAGTGATAGTTGTTGAATCCAGCTAACATTCTTACCAACTTAAACCAAAAAGAGTCAAATGTCTTTCGCCGGTTCTTCTAAGTCCTTGACAATCAATAGCGATGTTACACTTCTATATTGAATAAAGATATTTGAATTTGAATTTGAAAATGTTTATTTAACTAACTAATTTACACAGTCAACGCATCTAAACTCCTTCCCATCATTGTTCATTAATTGAACAATCCACGTTCTTAGGCATAAGTTAGGAACGTTGTCTGCAATTTGACACGTACAACTGTCGTCGTGGTGTAGATTTCCCGCCATCAGCGTTCAATGGCTCGGAATGGCGTCTCAAGTCGAAATTCACAGATTGTTTGTATAAAATTAATGTTATGACGTGCTATGATTTTCACACTATACGAATTTTTTTAATATTTTAAAAATTTGTTAGTAAAATTAAAATTGCTTAGAAAATATAAAAGAAAACAGTCGATGCGGAAGGCTGGAGGGTTACAACTGGACTGTGGTACTGCTTTTACAGCAGAGCCCTATTTCATCTTACGGCGTTAATCGGAACTAAATTGCATTTAACGGTGATCATTCCATTGGCAGCGCATTTAGTTATTTCGCTTATTAATATAAAAGTTTAAACTCAAACTTTATACAAGCTGGATATGATTTTATACTCATGCTTGTGCTAAATTTTACTTATATAAAAGTTTAATCACATAAAGCCGATTGATATACTCATTTTGCTAAAATCAAATGAAAATATTAAAAATAAAACGCCCGGTAATCAACTAACCTCAAATTTAAAATTTTAGCAAAATCAAATGTTTAAATATTAAATTAATTATACCCGTAATATTTGCTTCTTAAAGCTGTGTAATATTATATTTTCAATCCTATTTAAAACGTTATCGTAAGTTCATAATTTCGACAACGCCGCAACTTATCGCTGTGGATGTAAGGTGTCACGAATGGCGTTTCACTGAGAGCATTTATCTAATAATTATCTTCAACAAAATTGTTGTATAATAATAGAGTCGGATATATAACGAACAGCTCTGTATGACATCCTTTCTCCGAGGTGTAAGTTACCTGTTCTTCCGAGTGTTGCCGCTAGATATACTCCGAGTCCCGAACGCGGTGGCCGCACGCGACGCGATCTGTGCCTCAAAAAAGAAAAAGAAGCGTTGACCGACAAAAGCGCGCAATTGGAAAGTTGTAATAAAAACTTTTGTTTCGTTTTTATGATAAAACTGATGCATTTCTAAATCAGAGTGTCGTGCCCCACGTCTGTTTAGTTTAACTTTGTGTGTGAATAAAATAGAGAACGATGAGTTGGTATATGCTCTTCTTTTTGGTAAGTGAAAACGATTTTTTTTTATATTTTTCGAAATAGTAACAAAGCTATTGTAATTATTTAACAACGCGTTATCTTAAATAACACGTTTTGGTATATAATTAGGCTTTTAAAGTATTTATTTTCCTTATAGGTGATTTATTTATGTGCACGTTATCTGTGAGTTTATTACTGTAATCGATTTAAAGTGCAACGATGTATTATATATATTTTGTTCAAATTCCGCACGCACTTTTGTACGTGCGATATTTGAAGCGTCAACGACCTTCTCACTGCCTAAATGAATCTCACTTTGAGATATCGTACATAAAACTTTTATTTTGAATTGATAACAAGAACTGGTCTTTTGAATAATAATAATTAGTTTAACACGTACTGAAATCATAATTTTTTGATTAAGAATCGTTGAACTAACGAAAACCTAGATCATTGTATTAAGTACATACAGAGATGTTCTGATTTATTTAATACGAAACGAGTATACATACATCTATTTTTCACGTTTGCCCTAAATTATGGTATCATTTTATCTTTAGTATAACCAATTTAGGCTCGGAATTTCAATAAAAAAATGAAATATTAAAATATTATGCGCCGGAAGCGAACGCGTCCTCATCGGTTGCTGGCGGCCATTTTGAATCGCCATCGCTTGATATTTTGGCGCCAAATGAGTTTGACATTAGACTTTATTTACGTAAACTCTACGTAGTTATGTGTTTAACCACGGTGCCCTCTAAACCGGAACACGAAGGTGTATACATTGCTGCTTTTAAATGCATTTAGCCTACCGAAGTCTACGTGTTTAATTAATATTTAGTTATTAAAACGTTAAAATATAGTTAAACAATATATTTTATGATAGTAAACAATATTGCTCAATTAAATTTGCTAATATGTCGATATGTCTAACCAAATTTATTCAAAATTTGTTTTTTTTTTTATTGTTGTGATTGATGATCTCGAACTAAAACTTTAAAATACACCTTAACTAAATTATACTTAAAAAAATAGTTAGTAATGCGTACATGAAAAAGCAATAACGGATAATCAAATGTGATACTAACGGTACGCCGAGAATCGCCAAGGAATGTGGTCACGCGATCGCCGGTTCGTTTCCGTTAACGATGAATATTGTATCGCGGTGCTCCGCTGCCTCGAGCCGTCCTATATACGCGATAACGGCTAATGCATTCTCTAACTATTTCAAACGAGTGATAGAAATAGTAATTGATGGTTTCGGTGTCTTCCGAAAGTTATTTTTATTATTGTACGATGCGGGACGTTGTCAGTAATTAATACATTTTGTTCGATAAGAGTTGCGTCGTCGTAATCTTCTAACAGCCCAAAGACAATGTATCTTACCTCTCGTTTACCGAGTAATTACGCTGGCCACTGTGCCTTCCTTCAAACCGATTAGAATTAAAAAATTAAACGCGAAAAATCGGTAAAACAGTGCATTTAATATGTATAGTAATCTCTTTAATAAAATTGCTCATAATTTTTAATTTAATTGATCTTTAATTTTTTAATGAGGCCGCCGCAAGTGGTGGTTGGGACACCCAAAAAATTTTTGCCTTAATGTCTATCAAAGCCTTTTTCCTGCGTCATCATCATCATCATCATAATTATCAACATCATTAATAGCCTTTAGCCATTGTAGCAGTCTACTACTAGATATTACAAAAGGCCTATGTTGCCTTTTGTAATAAACGTCAAGATGTCGTCCATTAAAAGAGTTGCTCATAATTGCCACGTTGCAGGCGAATTGGCAATTGACTAATTGCACTTGTACTGCGGATCTGTCTTAATCCCATTGCAAGGCAGATCCGCCGACAATTGGCGATTGGTCACATCCGTACGCCACCGAATTTCTTGCATATGATTATGTTAGCTGCCTTCGTAGCCTAGTGGTAAGAGCGTGTGCTTTACAAACAAGGTCGTGGGTTGTTTCCTAGTTGGTTAGGGCAATTTGGGCCGATCACCCAATTGTCTGAAAAGTAAGGCGATCCATGCGTCGGATAGGCATGTAAAAATTCGGTCCCCGCACCAACCCGCAATGGACCAGCGTGGTGGGATACGGTCCATAAACCCCCTAATGGGAGGTCTATGTCCGGCACTTACACAGGCTGATAATGATGATAATAATTATGTTAGTTTCATAAGCAAGTAAACCTTAATTTCTACACAGCGGCTGGCATATTACCTCCACAATTAAAAGAGAATACAACATAAAAGCAGAGTTTACTGTCCACTGCCCACTGCCTATATACAATTAATCATACTTTTTAAATAAACACTTTCTGAATCGATCGACCAATTAAAGTACAATTAATAAGGATATAACCCCACGGACTTTAAGCTCATAACCTCCTAACAAAGCAGTTATCTGATATTATTATACTATTTAAAAGGAGAGAAACTCCTTGCCCCTTTGCAGGTCAACAATCCGGTCCACTATCTATCACAATAAACCAACCTACACAAGATAAGTCCGATCATCGAATACCGTTAGGTTACCCGCGGAAGGACGAAACTTTCTCCCGTTAACTAGGTCGAGGCCGCACAAGCTTGTTATATCATTACTTTTTTTACTGATTTGTCAATACAAATAAATAAAATTGAAGTGTCCGTTGGTAACATCAGAATAACCGATTTTAAATGATTACATTATGGTATATCATCATCATCAGCGTGTGTTAGTCCACTGCTGGACAAAGGCGCGCCTTCTCCATTAGGGTGTTTGACCGAATCCCACCATGCTGGTCCATCGCGAGTTGATGGGTGGACCGACTTTTTCATGCCCATCCGACGCATGAATCATCTTACTTTTCAGACAATCGGCCCAAATTGTCCTAACGAACCAGAGAACAACGATAACACAAAGTTGTTTCTCCTTGGAATTGGAACCCTCTACCTCCGATTAATAAATCAAGGGCCAATAACGCTAGACCACGGAGGCGGTCTTTGGTTCGTCGTTTACGAAAAAGAATATGGCGTCTGACGCTTCTTGTCTTTTGGTTAATGATCTGATTTCTTGTTTGAAAGGGTATCAGTTCGATATCCTCCACGAGAAAATAACTAATAAACAAGTTTTTTATAATTATATTATAAAAACATGTTTATTTTTAAATTAATATATTACAAAGTTTTAAATCCTATAATCTCCCTAGTTTTGAAAAAAAAGCAAATTATTATTTACCACGGCCGCTGGAAAGTGTTCGAAACGTCGGGAATTTAAAATGTAAAAATAAACGCGATAAAATCCGTAAAGTCATTTTATTTAATAATGTATAATATTCGCGCAAACAATAGAAATAATTAATCAAATTATTGTATTTTTTTGTTGTAAAATGCTTAACTATGAATAGACTTGTAGTGCATTATCATCAGCCCGTGTTTTTAGACCGTATCCCACCACATATTATATTATTTTTAGTATAAAAAAATATGATAGTACTGCAGCAATATATACTCAACGTTATGGCCTCAAACAAATGTTATTTTGCATCGATTTGGCTTATAACAAATTTGATAGATGACTCAAAACGATACGTGAAGTAAACTAGGTTTGTAAACAATGGAACAGGTTCGAATCGTAAGGTGTGATAGTGGAATGCGGTCTCTATACTAAGATAGGGCTGTACACGCATAGTTATCGCATTAAAGGATTTTTTATAATTATATTATTAGGTATAATCGAATAATGTTTTGAGTGATATTTTATGACCAAAACTTCCGCGTTAGACTTATGAGGTGACAGAAATAATATAATTAAGTTGAATCACTGTTATTTAAAAATAATGTCATATATTTTTGAAATGTAAGGCAGTAAATAAACTTCTAGCTAGTACGCGCAAGACTCCGTAGCCTAGTGCTAAGGGCGTGTGCTTTAGAAAGTGGAGGTCGTGGGTTCAAATGCTGCGAGAATCAACAAATTTTGCATTGTTGTTTCCTAGTTGGTTAGGGCAATTTGGGCTGATCACCCAATTGTCAGAAAAGTAAGATGTTCCAGGCGTCGGATGGGCATGTATTAAAGTCAACTAACCCGCATTGGACCAGCGTGAGATACGGCCCAAAAGCCCCTTAATGGATGAGCCGTGCATTAGGGGAGGTCCATGTCCAGCTGTGAACTAATACAGGCATGTGATGACGATGAATTATTTTGATGTTTTAGTTATTTGCTATAGTAAAACAGTAACAAAGGATGACTAAAAGAAAATTTCTAAGGCATGATGTCCTTTGTACTCATGAAGTATAAATAAATTAAGTACACAAATAATTTAGTATGAATAAGAATAATCTATATATATATAAAGGTTCCCACCTATATATTGACTCATCGCAATATCTCTGTAACCATGAGGCGTAGCGACTTGAAATTCGGTCGGAATATTCCTTTCGCCGAGTAGAGGTCAGCTAAGATCTGCATTTTACGAAATTCCACCCACAATGGGGATTGCGGGGTTGCTATTCAAAATATAACTCGAATGACTTACTCTCCTATTGGATATTTTCTTACTTTTTTCACATTTAAATAATTCGTGATAATTATCAGAGTGGCAGCCCTGAGGCGTTCATAGAATCACGTCTTGGTCCCGTTACACTTTCTAGTGGCGTAGTCTTGCGTGGACTAGTCCGTTTTATACGTATAGTGGTACAGGAAATGCTTTCAGCTTGAACATTTAAAGCGAACAGTTTAATAGACGTATTCTGAAGGTTAGGGACTTGAGAATAAACTTTTATACTGAACACGAAAAAGGTATACTAATACAATGGATCATTTTAAAAACCCTTATATTTACTAGCGGCTCTCGTCGCATCATCATCATCATCATCAGCCTGTGATAATCCACTGCTGGACATAGGCTCTCCAATGCACCCTATCCATCAGGGGTTTTGGACCGTCTCCCACCACACTGGTCCAATGCGGGTTGGTGGTATATAACAATATATTGCATCTCGTCGCATATAACAATATATTGCAGAATGTCAAAACAAATTCCATTTCATATGTTTTTTAGTGTAAAAGCCATTTTACTGTAAAGTTTCATCGAAATGCATCAATGAGCTATTGCAAAGAGAATAAATACTTGGAAGGTTATACATATTAGAAGTTAATCGCGAATAAAAATAAGTTAAAAAGATAACCTTACGTTGTTAGAACTTCTGAACTTAAAACGGTATTTTTGTGACAATGATGGACATAACATAGCTTTATAGTAAAACTAGCGACCCGCCCCGGCTTCGCACTTGTGCAACACTGATATTTGTAAAATTTATGGTAAATTATATAATTTATTAGTGTTTCTCTACAATATTATGTATGTTTACATATAAATCTTCCTATTCAATCACTGTACCTGTTAAAAAAACCGCATCAAAATCCGTTGCGTAGTCTTTAATATTTAAGCATACATAGGGATATAGGAACAGAGAAAGCGACTTTGTTTTATACTATGTAATGTAGACAATAAAAGAAGAACTTAACTATATTTTAGCAAGCATACAATATACATATTCAAACAAAACTCAGATACAAAACACTAGTTTGATGAAATAGCGTCGTGACGTCACGTGACGTCGTGGGTCCCTGACCTTGACCAAAGCGGTCATACGGTCACCGACTACAGTTACACCTCACTGGGTCATTACTGTGGCACGCGTGGCTTCGATTCCTGAGCCTCTGTTACTCAAACTTTATGCGAAAGATGTTTATTTCAAATCTAATATTTCGTCTTGTTTTTTGTCTTATTCAGTGAAGCATAAAAGAGACTTCATTATTAATTCGTGTATTCAACACCAAGAACTTTCAAAGTCAAAGTCAAAGTCAAAATTATGTATTCAATTTAGGCTCTACTGAGCACTGGTAAAAGTCAAAAATTTACCACGGCTTCACAAACTCAGACCCATCCAGAGAAGAACCGGCAAGAAACTCTGCGGCCTTTTTTTTAAATATTAGTATTTACAAAATTTGACCAATACATTTTTTTTAAGTTACCAGGGGATTTGCAAGCGCAGAATATAAACTATTTCCACACATCTTGGTCCTCAATATAATTTATAACAGAATAGTAGGCTTTTTCTATAAGCGTTGTTTTGACTTAACACTTAACTTAACACAACAGATGGATCTACAAACCGTTTCAGAGCTATATATATATATAAATTTAGATTGAAATTGACTGAATGACATTAAAACTTTGAAAACAACTTTACAGTGCAAGACCGCCCTCCTTGTAATTATGACTGCGGCTGCCAGTCTATACTGGATAGATAGAGATCAGTCAACTACGCAGTAGATATTATAGTGCACAAGAGTACACTCTTTCTTCCTTCACTCTTGTTAAACATACTAACTCTTTGTCTACTTTTCTAAGTAGTTTCCCAGTTGGTTAGGGCAATGTGGGCCGATAACTCGATTGCTTGTAAAATAAGACGATCCATGCGTCGGATAGGCATGTAAAAATTCGGTCCTGCGCCTGATCTCTTTTCGGTCGTGTCGGTTATCCGTCCCATTGGACAATGAGGTTTAATAAATTGGGGTTGTACCTGTACACTTGCGCGTACACTTGTGCACTGTAATATCTTCGGCGCAGTTAACTGATCTGTAATATAGACCAGCCGCCGTAGTCTGACTGGACTATGAGGACATTATATTATAGTTATGTACTCAGCACTAGGGCAGATAGATAAATGGTC
The DNA here is from genome assembly GCA_029286875.1 of Lamproptera curius. Lineage (NCBI taxonomy): Eukaryota > Metazoa > Arthropoda > Insecta > Lepidoptera > Papilionidae > Lamproptera > Lamproptera curius. The sequence continues at coordinate 160,161 of JAGSMT010000153.1, forward strand.
TATTACCCTAATTGAGGTATTGTGATCGCAACGTTGCACTAAACGCTCTACTTTCCGTACAACAAAACCCAGCGTCACGCTTGCATGACGCAACCGCTTATTAGTTAACCGTTAAGTAATGTAAGACCCGTTAAGAAATACTAGATTTTCTTGAAAAAAATGTAAGTCTAACATCCTATTTTCTAAATAACATTTGGAATTGAAGTAATAAAAGTAATTTAAGGCGACCATATGACGAATATACGTAAGAAATCGTCTAAGGTAACGATTTATGCCGCAAATCTGTTGTGTGTAAACACTACTGTCTTCCGTTTCGAAGGGCGCTGTAGCCTGCGTTATTAGTAAACTTGACATAACATCTCTGGGCGATAAGCGGATTTGTGGCGTCTAACGCTACTTTTCTTATAGTTGTATCACTTACCATCAAGTATCTTTTCTTCATAAAAAATAAGAGGATTGTCGCGCAATAATATACATGTATCTATAAAGATACGCCGAACTTTTATAACAACTAAATGAATTTAAAATTCCCTTAAAAAAACAATCTTCCGCTAAACAAGTTGGTAAAATCGGTATACGCGCGAAAGTTATACGTGACAACGTCTTATAGTGGTAGAATGGTAATGTGAGTATTATTATTATTATTAATAGTATTCATAAAGTAGAAAAGTAATCAAATAATAATAACAATTCAAAATATTCAAATAACAAATTCCACGCTCGCGTGTATGAGAGACGCAAGGCATGAACCGGTAAGCATACCCCTCTTTCTCTTTCTCTCTTTCGCTTAAGCAGACCAACTGCGCACGAGTAAGAGAGACGCGTGCCTCTCACTTTCTCTTATGGTTGCTTATGAAGAGCGTTACGTGAGCGGCGCTGCGACACAGTTTTCGAGTGTCTCCCTATTTTGAACCAATTTAGAAACACCTTGTCACGTCAAAAAAGCAATAAAACTGCTGGATAGAAAGTACACAATCTGTTAATAATTTTTATCTTACAATATTCTACAAAGCTCACAAAAAAATTAGTACAGTGAAAATAAGAATGTTCTAGCTCGGTTTTTTTTATATTTTTCAGGTTTTATAATGTACGAATACGTTGCAAAAGTTAACTTGTACTATCATCAAATTTCTAAATACTTTGACAAATTATGACAAGCATTTTTTTTATAAGAACCTTCAAAGAAAAGGTCTCAACTTTGACCCAGTTTATACCTCTTTTGACATCATCATGATAATTTTTTAAAAGTTCAATTTTTTTCTATTCAAAATTTTATCTTTAGCCATTTATCATTAACCATTCATTAGAGAATACTTAACGATTGTCTCTTGTTAATTATATACCGGTGTTTTGGAACACAAAAAAGTTTTTGGGACACTGCCTACTGACCTCGATCTCTGCCGACAAGTAATATGAGTATAAAAATACAAAGATACGATTTTCTTACTGAAAGCAGAATGACTTCATAGGATCATTATAACTACTTATATAAAACTCCTAGCACAAGATTAGGACATTCATTGACTATATTGCATAAAATTAAAAAAAAATCTTTCTAGACTAAAAACTAGCATCGCATTTGTTAAAACTAATATTATAAATGACAAAGTAACTGTCTGTCCGTCCGTCTTTACTGTCTTAGCCATTGAACCTTTTTGTATGAAATTCAGTATCTACAAACTCATAATAGATTCCAAGAAAGGGCCATAAATTATTACGATAAAATTTGTCGTATGGGTGGCGATGAAAGTTTATATGCAATTCGTCTCTGTTGAACATAAAATGATAAAATGCTAGATACTCGAAACGAGCCATAAGTGGTGTTTTTCTAGCAATTTTGTATTTTCAATCTGGATGGGAATGTAGGGGGTAAAATGGGAATAAAATACAATATGAAAATTCGTCAGTCTGTCTGTCCGTCTTTTCTACCTAATGTTAGGCACATACAATAAATACACCTCATTTATAATATAGTATATTTTAATATTCCCAGACATTTCTTCAATTCCACGTGGACGAAGTCGCAGGTGACAGCTAGTATTAAGGTTAAACTAATAATCATTGGGAAGAGAGTTTGATTAAAATTACATCAAGATTATTTCGAACGCAATTAGCAGTTAAAATTATAGTTAGTGCTTTCATTGTGCACTATACGTTATTAGTTAACTAAACTTATAAACCAACTGCCTCCGTAGCCCTAGTGGTATGGGCGTTTGCTTTAGAAACCGGAGGTCGTGGGTTCGAATCCTGCGGGACTCAACAAATTTCCATTGTTGTTTCTGTTGGTAAGGACAATTTGGGCCGATCACCCAATTGTCTGAAAAGTAAGATGATCCATGCGTCGTAAGGGCATGTGAATTGTCCGTCCACTCACCAACCCGCATTGGACCAGCGTGGTGGGATACGGTCAAAAACCCCTAATGGATAGGGGTATATCAGGGGAGGCCTATGTCCAGCAGTGGACTATCACAGGCTGATGATGATGATGATACTTATAAAATATAACGTGGTAATAAACTGGTATCTCGTAAACCTTTTCCTTTGGCAATTTATAATAGTATGCCAATGGTAGAGAAAGCAATGCTGACTCTAAATTATACAGATTTCAGAATCAAGAAAATGACACAAATAATAAACTATATTAGCAAGAAGAAATAACAGTCACATAAAACCATATTTATTTAATAATCGTAACTGTCGGCCGTTGAAAACGACCGTCAAATGATGTCACTTGGTTATTGTTTTAAATTCAGCGCATTTAAAAATCTAGGCAAAATCTCAATTGTCTGAACATCAAGATATTTGGAATATAAAAATATTGAACTAGACCCGAGCTACATTATGTATGGAACTTATGTAAAGAAAGCCTAAATGCGACCGATCTATATTAGAGATCAGCCAACTGCGCAGAAGATATTATAGGCGGATTGGCAATTGATAACTCTTGTACTGCGGATCTGACTTACTCACTCTGTAAGGCAGATCCGCCGTTAAGTATAAATGATAGCGTTATTATTTATAACATAACAAATAGTTAAATCATTTTGTCTATCTGTCTGTTTGTTCTGGCTAATCCCTGGAATGGCTGGTTCCATTTTGACGGGACTTTAACTGGAAGATACCTGATGTAGCTTTAAAAAACTTAGGCTACATTTTTTTATATTACATTACAGCGAAGTCGCGAGCAACAGCTTGTATGCTATAATTTCGCAACAAAGTGTGGTGGTGTAATGACCATCAAAATAATGATACTCGAAAAGAAAGCGAGTGCATAGAAAGTGAAGTAATTACAATCTTTATACAATTCTAAGTTGTACAATTATTATCATGATAGGCGAATTAAATTTGAATTTATCCAAACCTTAATGAACTTAATTACACATAATACGACCGAATACGCACTTTACGTGAATTTAGAGATGTTTATATGAGAAAATGTGCTTACATTACAAAAAGTAGTAGCTAACATGAAATGTTAATTATTTCGAAATTTCGCAGTGAAAGTGCGTTAAAGATTTCATTGTTTTCATTATGCTGATTTAATTAAACTAGTTAAATAATTGCTCTATTAATTTTTAATCTCAAATGCTCGTTTTATTAACAGTAGTTTTTCGTAGCGTTTTCTATTTTCTAACGAATTAATTGAATTTCGAGTGCAACAGTAAAATAGTAGATGATTTTGACCCACGGCTCGGACTGCACTGAATTTTCTGTGAAAAGTGGCTGTTGCTCAAGAATTTAGCTTTCTAGTAGTGAAATAATATTTCAAATCAGTTCAGTAGTTACGGAGCCTATTCAAAACAAACGAATAATTTAAATGAATATTTATCTTAATTAACGTCTCCAACCACTGGGGTCGCATAAAAGTTCTAGAGTGGAGACCGAGGCTCGGCAAACGTAGCGTGGGACGCCTTTTTTTTTGTTACCGTGGGGAAATGCCTACGCATACCCGTCATCACGGGGGCAAAGACGGGTTAAGTCGGACTCGCACCGACCAAAATCACCACGTAGTTCCATTCTGACGCCTTTAGGGTGGGATCACAGGAATAATTTGGCAATCTTCTGTTTGGGCTCCGCCGCCAACATCGACAGAGAATTTCGACAGAGATCAACGACTCCAAGCGCAATGTCACCTCCTGCCACGGCCCCACCATATCCCATCACTGGTGCGGTCCGGCCGAGTCTCGGAGGATAGAGAGCAGCCTACGACCTACCATCACTCCTCTTCCCTCGCGACTCCACCTTGCCCGCAGAAAACATGCATGGGAGCGTGTCTAAAGCCTCCTCCCCGTCCGCTGCTCCCACTTATCGCATCCAAAGCTGGCTTTTCCAGCCAGCTAGGAGCTGCCTCCTCCACGACCGGCCTTACACTTCAGGCCGGTCACTGAGCCCCACCGCTACGACAAAACGAGAACCTGTTTGGGGGGAAAATGCTTTTATCGCAATAATTGGTAGCCTTTCTTAGAATATTTCCTAAGTATGTATCAAATTTCATCAAAATCAGTCAGACAGACAGACAGAGTTACTTTCGCATTAGTTAGTATAGATGAAATTCAAGTAACTGTAATAGGCAAAACATTATATAATACTATAAATATACTGAATAAATGGAACAGGCACTTGTTTATTTTTTAAATGAATTTAACTTGTTTATTTATTGAACAGCAGTTTTATAAAAATAACTAACAACTATACTTTTGAATACAGAAATCGACCTACTTACCAACGAAGCCTACTTACAACCATTGTTCTCTGTATGCTTTGTTTTGGATTGACAAGTGAGGTGGATTTTCTCGCTCCACTTCCTATAGTAGTTTATCATTTCAGCTCTTGTGAAGGTATCTTACAGTTGTTTACTGTAAACAATTTTTAATTAATACCTCATGGTATTTAAACTGGTAGTAATTTCAGGCATACTGTAGCATCAGTTGAATTTATTTTTAAGGTATAAATATGTCACTATCTGTGGCACGAAGTCTACAAAAACATTGTGTCACGGTTTCAAGGGCAACCTTAGATGAGTTGTACTGTTTTTGTCTTATCTTCTTGAAGCTATTAGTATTACAATGGTGCCAATAGGACTAGAAATTCATATTTATCATATCTATAACAAACGTTTTCGTAGTCGGATTACTTCGTTCGTAACTTTAACATCATCAGCCTCTGTTAGTCCACTGCTGGACATAGGCCTCCCCTAATGTACGCCTTCTCCATTTGGGGGGGTTTTGGACAGTACTCCACCACTAGTCCAATGCGGGTTCATGGTGGATTTTTTACATGCCCATTCGACGCATGGATCATCTTACTTTTTAGACAATTGGGTAATCGGCTCAAATTGCCCTAACCAACTAGGAAACAACAATGAAAATTTGTTGCGTCCCCACAGGATTCAAACCCACTAGGCTACGGAGGCATTAGTGTAATATTACTTTGTTCCAATCTTACATGGAAAGTAAGTTTATTGCTTTCAACCTTTATCTGAGTCGTCCCGCAAACTAATAACATTTGGTATGACGACTAGCTTTCACTAGCGATTATCCTTGCTGATCTGGAAAGTGAATGTGTAATAATACTTTTAATTGCAAAAAAGTGCCGAATTACTGCCTACCAAAAGCGCGAAAGCGTATCAAACAAACTTACTTTCGTTTTTTTTATCGTAGTTATATTATGATCTATTTTAATTAAACAAGTTTTAAATCCGGCACAATTGCAAAAATGTTAATTTAAATGTTGCTTACATTCAACGATGTAATAAACATTGGAGATCTTAAAAAGAATTTAATCAAGAAATATAGGTATGGTATTATTATAACCTTTATTTAATAATAATGTAATAATTAACATACCAGCTAACTAACCTCGAAATTAGGGGAGTGGACTAACACAGGCTGATGATGATGATGATGATGAAAACATAAATGAATCTATAAACGATAATACATACTGGTTTTTTTAAAGGAACAATACGTATCATTGAACTGTATATAGCTAATATGAATGTATATTTGATCATTTTAAAAGATGATAACAAAGGCCCGCTGAGTTTCTTTAGCCCGTTCTTCTCAGATCGGAGGCGTCCTATTCCGAACCGGTGGTAGTGTCCTTGACAATCAATAAGCGAGTGTTACACTTCTATATTTAATAAAGATATTTGAAATTGAATACCTTTCTTAAAAATGTAAAGACGATAAGTTTAAAACTTGAGTTGATCTTTTCTATCTACCCTAAACTGTTCGTTTAATTTATATATTTATGTATTTATTTACAAGGTCATGTCAAAGGCAACACATTAGCAATGATAAATAAAATCCAAAAAGCTAAAGTCTATATGCTTCCTAACCACAGACATACATATTTGAAATAACTTAGCACTAAACAACTGATTAGATTTATAAAAATCAACATCTACACGTAGGTAACGTTTATAGGGGTTATTGCTAAAATACACTTTTTTAAACTAAAATGTATTAATGTTTATTTTCAATTTTTTAGTTGGATTTTTTAGATGAAGCTTTTTTTTTTAATTAATATTTATTTTTAATTCTTTATTTATCTTTTATATGCTAATATACGTATGAAACTAATAAAAGTATTAATAATCTGTGTTTCCACAGTCGCTCGCAACATTGGCTTGCATAAAAGCACAACAGACGCCCGTGGCCCCCAGCCAGGAGGAAAGCGACGAACCGCCCGAAGGCTACTACGCCTTCGTTGAATCACCAAATGCCACGCCACCTAGGTAAGGTCTAGAATTAATGATGTCCTTAAAGCTAAGGCTGGCGTCCGATCTGTATTAGAGATCAGCTAACTGCGCAGGAGATTAGTGCACAAGTGTACATTCAGGTGCACACTCTTCCGTTACTCTTAGAGTCCGATGGGACGGATAACCGACATGACCGGTGGAGTACAACTGACGTTTTACATGCCAATCCGATGCATGGATCATTCTAGTTTACAGGCAATCAGGTGACCAGCCCGCATTACACTGACCAACTAGGAAACAACGATGAGGAGTTGAAGTCATCGCAGGTTTCGAAACCAGGTCTTGGTTTTTGTAACTCGAGCTTATGCCACTTGGCTGTGGAGGCAGTCTAGTTTAGGATGTAAAATGGCCATATAGGTATAGCGTTATTAGTCCTAAAGTGCAATTTTAGCTACATTCAGCCAATTAAGACTTGGAAAATATGTTAATATGGTTTGTATAGATGATATGACGCACCTAGGTATTACTCTGACTACGGTGCCCTTTAAACCGGAAGACAGTAGCGTTTAAGTACTCTTGATTTGCTTCAAAAATTTGCACCGCGGTTTCTACTCTAGATAGTCCCTAGTAAAGAGACAGGACATTCAATCATTGGAACATGTTATATAATTAAAATTCAATTATTTTTATGTAATATGAAAAAGTCTGTCTCCGTAGCCCAGTGCTATGGGCGTGTGCTTTAGAAACCGAAGGTCATGGGTTCGAATCTTACTGGGGACTCAACAAATTTTCATTGTTGTTTCCTAGTTAGTTAGGGAAATTTGGGCCGATCACCCAATTGTCTAAAAAGTAAGATGACCTATGCGTCGGATGGGCATGTGAAAAGTCGGTCCACCCACCAACCCGCATTGGACCAGCGTGGTGGGATATGGTCCAAAGATCCCTTAACGTAGAAGGCGTACATTAAAGGCGATCTATATCCAGCAGTGGACTGAAAGAAAAAAAAGTCCGTTGAGTTTCTTGCGCCGGTTCTTCTCAGGTCAGAGGCTTCTATTTCCGAACCGGTGGTAGTTTATTTGACAATCAATACGAAAGTGTAATGCTTTCATATTAAATCAAGATATTTCACTTTGACTTTAACTTTGACAGGCTGATGACTGACGATGAAAACTGAGTAGAATCGGCGAAAGAAACTCAGCAATTGTTTATTTTTAATTATAATAATACAAGTATTATCGTGGACCCAGGGTAAGGGGTCCCCCTTATAGACAGGGGACCGCAGATTGCCCAGGAGTGGGCGCCCCCAAGCCACACGTAAGCGCCCACAACCTGTGCGGAGACCTGAACAGGGGACTTATCCCGAGAAACCCTCTGGGACAGATGCCTCAAGGACAACCGTACCCATTGTGAGTCTAGATTTAGGTTTTTATGATAACCTAGCTTTAGCTTGTCGTCTGAATGTTACGGAGTATTTTGTCCTTTTGAATTTATATGTCGTTAACTGTGTAAGTTATTCGTAGATAATCGTGTGTATACTTATGTGAAAGTCAAATTGCTCTATTCAATACTAGATCCGTCTACGGTATTGACTGTGTTATTTTTGGATTTTTAAGATGGATTATTTCAGGGTAAGAAGTAGCCTCTGTAACCTAAACTGATGGTAGAATTCTAATGGGCAAAGAACTTATTAAACAAGAGTATAGTAGTTCTAGTTTATTTATTGCAAACATACACACAAATATAAAAATGTTTTCCTTATTATAATATTAGTCTAGATAGAAACATTAGAACATATTAAAAAGTTAATCCCGGATTTTACTTTTGTGAGTGTGACTCCACCACCCATTATTTTAATCAGTAATTTTGGTATTGTAGCCTATGCTCAGATATTTACTGCGTAACTTAAATACTGAAGTCAAGTTTCTATGATCCTAAAGTGTAATTTATTTGTTATTGATTGTATAAGCTAAAAATGTGCTTGTGTCAAAATCAAATAACAGTATTCTAAAACAAACATGTTGTAGAATTTTGCAATAAATAATAAAAATACAAGAAAATTAACACGGATGGCAATTATCGAAGATTTTCACAAACAGTTACTACTATTTGACTTATTTATATGCACCGAATACTTATAAAATAACTTCAGACTGTCTTACCGAGTTTCACCTCTACAAGTATTAGTTAGGCTATTAATTAAATTGTGCTACCACCCTAATACATTTTATTTATATAATAAGTAAGTATACATAAAAAACCTGCAGCGAACTGATAAGAAACGAGACCTTACGTTTCCTATCGCGCACCCTCCCCGTGCTCCGCGCGGACGACGCCCTGCCGCGCGTGGCGCACGTGCCCAACGTGGCCCACGTCTCCCACGACAACGTGGACAACGTGGGCGGCGTGGGCGGCGTGGACAACCAATACCAGGCCTCGGACTTACCGCATGTACCCGACTTCGCAGGCAATAGGTTGGTCCATGTTATAATATTAGCATTTATAGTATTATAATACTTTACTTTGGATTTGTACGATTTTATAGTATCAACCTAGGTTAATGTTTAATAGCGTAACCAATAGCAACGGAATGACTACAATTTATTTTGTCCTCTTATTGATGTAATGGTGATAGTTGAACTGCATTAAATGGATAGTTTAGTTGTTGGTGAATTTGTAAACACTGTTATTTTACGTTTGATGTCAAAGTTGAATGACTATATATATCCATGTAAGTTTCATCTTTCTTTTCAGTCAATTCTTACCAAAGATTTATTTCGACGACATTATTTTAATCTATCATCTCGGATTTGCCAACAAAGGCATTGGTAATGAGTATATTAGGCTATTCAGACCTTTTGCACAATATATAAACTCTTAGATTTTACAAGTTATCTAAAGTAAGTAGAAAATTTAACTGTAAATTATTAATTCATAATAATATAAACATTAAAAAAAAATAAAGAAGAAGACTATTTCTTTTTTATAAGGGAAATTTTTTTTTTTATTTTGTTTAAAAATATATTTTTCATATTACGACCATAATACGAAAAATATATTGTTATATTCTAAACGAATATCTATTACTATACAAACTATTAATTGTATTATCGCACGACACAAACAAAATAACTAAAATGGATACAAATATATATTCTATATAATACAATATAATAAAACCGAACAGACTAGAAGAGCGCGTGAAACGGAACGCGCCTTCCTCAGAGCAAGACGCACAGCTGTCACAACTGCCGATGCAGCGCAGCGGAGCGGACGCGCCCAGAGAGAGCAGGAAGTTCTGCGACGGGGGCGGAGTGTGCGTATTGTTACACCAATTACTTGCTACTTGATGGATATTCTGTATGATTCGTTATTAGAGGTTGGCGACCTTGACTCCCTCCCCCCATAAATATGGTTCCGGTGGTAGGCCCCCTTTTTACAGGAGACCGTCTGGGTGGGTGTTTCTGCCGCGAAGCAGTAGTGTGAAATCACTGCTGTGTTCCGCTTTGAAGGGCACCGTAGCCCGCGTATTAACTGGGCAAACGAGACTTAACATCTATGTATCACGATAGGCAGCGCGTTGCTGATATCTCCATTGCTAATATCTATGGGCATCGGTGATCATTTCCCATCAGGTGACCTGACTGTTCATCTGCCTGCGTATGACATAAAAAAAATATTTCCTAAGACGGTCCCTTACGAATTACTCGAAACTTTCTAACTATTCGAAATTTTTACTCTATTTCTCATTCGTGTTAAAGTTTTCTATTATACAATTAACTATATTTGGCACTAGCAACCCTCCAACCCCCCTTGTGAGGTGGAATTTGGTAAAATCCATTCTTAGCTGACCTCTACTCAGCGAAAGGAATATTCCTTACGGTTCCAGAGATATCATGATGAGTCAATATATAGGTGGGAATCTCTTTCATATATACAGATTTAGTGATTTAACATACAAAACAAATAAGTTCAGTATTTTAAGCAATATTTATTTAAAGGCAAACATTCTCCAAATCATACTTTACCTATCACATAATGTGTCTCCGAAGTAAAACAATATGTAAATCGTTACTTGTATTGATAAGCATCACTAAATAACATCAATATAAATAAACAAAATATAGGAATCACTTATTATTAATACAAATGATTTAAATCCACTATTTAACCTGCACCATAACATCAAACAAATTTTATTGATGTTGTCATTGATTAATAATTATGCATCAATCGTCTATTTCTATACTGTGAACGCTCTCAATGGTTTAGTATTTAATTTCGTAGAAAACTGAATAAATTTAGGTATTATTAAATACTCAGATACAGACTAAATCTTTTGATTACTTCAGCATTCATATAATTAGCTTTTAGTTTAATGATTTATTAAGGCACATGTAAAACAACAATCAATTGGTTAAAATTAACTTTTTTGTACTATTGATTTACATTGTTAAATTGAAACCAATTCTATGGATTCTATCTTAATAAGTACTATTATAGGTTACAAATCAGACAAATTAAACAATGTGTACATTTATATTTCATCATCATCAGCCTTGATAGTCCACTGCTGGACATAGGCCTCCCCTAATACACCCCTATCCATTAGGGGGTTTTTGGACCGTATCCCACCACGCTGGTCCAATGCGGGTTGGTGGGTGGACCGACTTTTTACATGCCCATCCGACACATGCCTTTCTACATGCACATTTATATTTGCAATACTAAATAAAGGGTTATTCTAGTATTGGGATATTTTTGTTTCACAGAATTTTTAAAAGTTTCTTCAAATCACTGAGCACTATTTGCAAAGCATCTTGTCTCGTTCCGTCCAATATTGTTACTCGACTGTCTCTCTCTATCTGAAAGAATATATACAATGTTTTCATATATATGCATAGTTTAATAACTAATAGAAAGGCAATATTTTAATTCATATTCAAGAAGCGACCTCTGACCTCACAACCCAAAGGGCAAATTGCATTCTAAAGATTATTTTGTTGTCAGTAAATTTGAAGGCATCAACTTCCTATAATAACTGCCTAAGATGGTCTTGATAACCGGGAACGAATTTTTGACATGCCCCTCCGACGCATGGATCATCTTACTTTTCAGACAATTGGGTAATCAGCCCATATTGTCCTATATGACCAGAAAACAACGCTAACAATTACTTCAGATATTTATTAAATAAACTAAACAATTTTCGTTGATTCCCCGCGGGATTCGAACCCACGACCTCTGGTTTCAGTAAAAATTAGATACCAAAACTCACCTCTGCCCGATACTTCAAATGTTCAGGCCAAACGCACTGATCGAAGTAACCATCTATATCGGGAGGATCGTACAATCTGTACGAACGCCTCAACACACACTCTCCATACTCCAAAACGAAATAATACCTGAAATTTTCAACAAAATTTAGAGATGACACATAATAGGTAACAAAGAATCAATTATAGATTTTTTTTCTAAATGACATGAAGAAAATTCACATGTTACACCCTGCCCCCCCCCCCAACTCAGTAATTACGCTGATTACGGTGCCCTTCAAACCAGAAGACATTGGTGTACACTACTGATTTGCAACAGAAATAGGCACCGCTGGGGTAGTACCCAGATGGTCTCTTGTTAGAGAGCTACCATCATCAGCCTGTGATAGTCCACTGCTGGACATGGGCCTCCCCTAATACACCCCTATCTATTAGAGGGTTTTGGACCGTATCCCACCACGCTGGTCTTTTACACTTGGACTTTTTACATGCCCATCCGACGCATGGATCTTATTACTGTTTAGACAATTAGGTAATCGGCCCACATTTACCCTAACCAACTAGGAAACAACCATGAAAATTTGTTGAGTCCCCGCAGGATTCGAACCCACGACCTCCGGTTTCTAAGGCACACGCCCATACCACTAGGCTACGGAGGCAGTTTAGAGCTACCACTTATTTGTTACTATAGTGCCTATTTTATTTAGTTATAGTCAACACTACAGTGTTCTGGTTCGAAGGACAATACTATACCCTAGCTAAATAAGAGATGGAATTTTAGTAAACAAAGTTCACACACAAATACAATTTGCGACAAACCCCAGCCTTTGCCTTTAACCCATTTTTATTGGTAAAACGTCACTTGGGGAAAGAACGCATTCGCTTCTGTAAATATTACTTTTTACATTAATTTTTTTTTCGTAATCTTTCATTCAGATAGGTTATAGTGTAATTACTGAACGACGAATATTTTATAATTACTTAATATTTGTCATTTATGTTCAAAGTTGGTCCACCCACCAACCGGCATTGGACCAGCGTGTTGGGATACAGTCCAAACCCTCTAATGGATAGGCGTGTATTAGAGGAGACTTATGTCCAGCAGTGGACTGTCAGAGGCTGATGATAATTACGCTGCAACTCTTATAAGTAGGCTATTACTTACAATTAGGTAAATATATTTAGTTATCAGTTACCCATATCATAAATCTAAAATGCATTCTTTATTAAATTAATAGGCGGAGTAAATACTTTTACATACAATCAGAATTTAAATTACCCATAAGCTATATTAATAAAGATGGCTAAGAAAAAGAAGCAATATCGTAGAACAAAAAAAATATACTAAAAATCTTAAAAAAGACAAAAAAAATTAAAAAAAACACACCTTAAATTGCAAATACTCGTTATAGGCTCATAGTTGAGCACAGTGAAGCCTTCAACGATTATGAAACTCTTTCCCTCCACTCCGAGCCTATCACTTACTCTATCTTTGAAGGACGACTGAGACTTGTCCTGTCCGTTCATAGTAGACATTATATCCCCATACATCCTATCCATATCCAAAGATGATAGAATATCATAGTTGTTATGTTCCAAACCCTTACACTTGATATGCTTCGGACTATCATCCGGATAGAAATATTGGTCTTGATGGAAGACGTATACCGGGGATAGCTTCTCTTTCAGCTGATTGGCCAACGTTGTCTTTCCTCCGCATGTAACGCCTGACACTCCGATAACAATCCACTTGTTTGAATTGTTCATTGTCAAAGTTTTGTATGAAGATATCAAAGGTACGGTCGAATGTGGTATAGAGTGAAAGACATTAGACCCCCGATGAAGAAAAAACCCCAAAACGCGCAGCACAACAGTGCCCACTTTGGATCCGGAATGTATTTGTATATTATTAAATCTGAAATAAGTATTTATAAATATTTGATTAAAACAAATGCTGATTATTTAATAAAAGTCAATGTCTTGATTTTGTTCAATTCTTTACGAAAGCAGTGTTTAAAATTAAAAGCAATGTATGAGGGTGTACAAATTAATTAAAAGTATATAAGACTGACAAAAGAAAATAGGTTTCATTTTAGTCCAGAGAATGATTAGGTTCATTTTAGTTAAGAGAATAATAAACAAGTTCCATTACTTTTGTCTGATTCAGATTAAAGAACCAAGTAAGGCAGTTATTGTTTAAACCGTCAAACCAGTTGACTTTCTTTTAATTCTTTTAATTAAGACTTAAGAATAGAAATTTGTCATATATAATTCGGCTAAAGATTTTTGTTCAACAAATTAATTGGCTGATGAGAATGGACATGTAACAAAATACCTATTGAAAAGAAAAAAAATATTACATTTACCTGTATCAATAAACGGATAAGTGTTGACCCAAAACAACAATATCACAAACAAAGTGCCAGTCGATGCCAAGATCAATTTACCCAAAACTGCATCGGGTATGTCCATATATGCATCTCTATATAAAACTGTTAAGGAATTAACTACAAAAGTACTCTTTCTCGAAATGTTTGTGAGACTCTTCGGGGAATAAGATAGATTTGCTCTCCTCCGATTTTATTTCAATTTTATCCGATAAAGGCTTGCGTTTAATTGCTCTTTCAACAATCTGAAAAAACGGTACAAAAATTATATTTTAGGGTTATGTATCATTCTATTTTTATTGTTTTACATATGTAGGCAAAATATAAAGTATAAGAGCGAAAGTTATACGTGACAACGTGTTTTAGTGGGAGAATGAATGTAATGTGAATATTCATTTGAGTAGTAGTGAGATGGTCTTTCTCTATGTCTCACATTCACTTGAGCAGGCCAACTGCACAAGTAAGAGAGACGTGTGACTCTTACTCTCTCTATGGTTGCTTATGGAGAGCTTAACATGAGCCGCGTGTGACATAGTCACAGAGAGTGCCTGCTTATCTTGAACTAATTTATAAAACATTGTCACATCAGTATAAAGTTATCTGTTCCAAATTCCATTGAAGACTAAAAATGTGTATATGCTTGGTTTTTTTATTGTTTTCTTACTATCAAATTGTTCAAAATGCATATTTATGTTAATAACATTTTAATACATGCCAAATTATTAACCATTATATTGAGTATAGATACTATATAGCAAAAAGCTCATTTATAAAAAAATGCTGATATTTTGATAATTAAAACAAAAATTAAACACACAGACTTGAAAGTCTAATTTAGTGTGACATAATTATCATGCAAACTATTACAGATTATGCAAACATTTTAATAAATTTATTGAAATGACTTCCTTTAAAAATATTTTAATTACTGTATAGAGAGAGGATTACAAGAGATTTAATTTTATAAAACTTTACATTCATATTAGTTAAATAAAATGCATGTACATCTACAGTAACTTTGTAAATATAAATTTGGTACAATATAGGCTGCCCTGAAGTAATTTTTACATTAAAAATACACAATAAATTTATTTCAAAGCAATTTTTACCAAGACTCATTGCAAAATCTTGATTACATCATCAGCCTGTGATAGTCCACTGCTGGACATAGGCTCCCCTAAAACACTCCTATCCATTAGGGGGTTTTAAACCATACCCCATCACTCTAGTCCAATGCGGGTTGGTGGGTGGACCCACTTTTTACATGCTTATCCAACACATGAATCATCTTACTTTTCAGACAATTCGGTGATCAGGTCAAATTTTCTTAACCAACTAGGAAACAACAATGAAAATTTTCTCCAATTAATCCTCGCAGGGTTCGAACCTACAACCTCCGGTTTTTTAAGCACATGCCAGTTAGCTATGTGATTATCTTATCACAAAATAATATAATTAAAATAAGCAGGAAGTTTAAGTTAACAGTTGTAAAAATATTAAGATAACTTATTTGAAGTTTTGATATGCTGCATTTATAGTTTTAATATCTTTATGGTTCCACATATCTATTTATATTGCTATAAAAATGTCTTATGAATGTAGATTTTAGACAAAAAAACAATATTTTAAATCTTTTAATATAAAATGATCTTTTGTTCATTAAATGGTCATTTAGATTTGAAATAAAAAAAAACTCCTTCATATTGTTTATGGTCATTGAGAATACTATACTTTATGGTATTAAAATAAATTGACTCAGTTAAGTGTAGCATTTTGAAAGATTATTGCTTAGTAACTATTGGGTGTATGAATAATCTAAAAAAACAAATTTTCTTTCTAAATCAAATGTTTACATTCAATTCAAAACCAGAATTGAATAATTCAAAAGTTTGAATGTGAACAATGAATTATAAAATTCTCAAATAATTAGAAAAATTTTGATCATCTTATGGTATTATTTATATCAAAATTCAAATCAAATAATTAAATTTTTTCAATATATTCGAAGAAATATTGATATTGGATTAGTAACATAATTAAACATAATTTGCAGTAAAAAAAATTACAGTATTGGTGCAAATCTTACCTTTTCAGCTAGTTTATTGTCTGCAACGGGTTCAGATAGTGCGAGCAATTTTTTAACGGTTTCCTCAGCTATTTCTTCCTCAGACTTTTGTAACTGTTTTGTGATTTTCTTAGACTTATGTTTATAAGGATGAGAGATATCTGAAAAAAACATTAATTTAGGTAAACTAGACTTCTTTTTAATGCAATGGCTCCATCAAGTATATCTTGCTTCTGCCAATGTTGAGGTTGGAAAAAACGAGAAATACATAATTGAGATTACACAATGACGAATATACAGTGTAAAGATTATAGAATTAAATTCATAGGAGGCCAAGCACTAAACAGATAATTAGTAATCATAGTATTTAAACAAAGATAAATTAGAATACTTAATTAACAACATAATTATGTACAGGGATATTGGGAAGGGAAAAGTATTGAAGTTTCAAGTTACTAACACATATAAATCTACAGAGGGTTTTTTAAAGATAGGTATCACTTAAGGTTAGAAGGAAAGGGATATTAATAGGTCTGGCGATGTTAGAAGGGAGGATATCAGGAAGAGGAATAATTTCTGTAGGTGAAAAAACAGATGCTTTAAATGAGGTAAATTAGACTAAGAGTAATAATATAAAAGTAGAAATAACCATTAAGAACATGAGATGGATAGTACATTATTGTCAGAGGTAAAATATATCGTTAGAAATACGTAAATCACCTAGCTATGATTACCGCCTTATGGCTAGAAATAGACGTAGGTCAAGGCTCGTATGATAAGGCAAAGAAATACGAGTTAACTAAACCCTAAACTAATATAATTACGTAATTGTACTATCGAAGAATTGTAAACACAATTACCTTGAACTTTAGCCGTTAGACGTTTAGACGTCTTGTTATTGCGCTTCTTTGTGCCACTCTCTGCAATAAAAAGTTCTTTTACAACCTCAATCAATTAATGAAACTCAATTAATTCGGGAAAACATACAAACCTCCGTCAACAAAAGCCAGTGCTTGACGAACAAGCGACGAAGACATTTTAACCAACGAAGTGTTAGAAAACATTTATTACTGATTTGTCGCGTTGATTTACAATCCTAACCTTAAAATATTAACAGCTCTACGACATAACCAAACGTCAGTGATTACGCGGAGAATATGACAGTGACATGTGACTTTTTAATATTTAAAACGGCAATGGAAAGTTACAATAGATTTGAATTAAGTATATATAATATAAATTTAAAAGTATTGTGAGAACAATTTGTGTTACATATTTGTTTTGCATTATATCATAAAATTATACTTTCATGTTATTTTATTTGAACAGAAATTTACAGTATTAAACTTTTAAAGAGTATTTATGATTTTCTTATTAATTAAAAAAGAGTTAGTAACTCTTAAATGTTGTTACAGATAAAGCAAATTCAATTTTATTTATTTTTTGTCAACATTTGTCAATAGTATTATATCCGAGGTAAAAAGTAATTTTATATAATTTGAATTTACACAAACAAAGTCTATTGTCATACCCTAAATAGCGTTCAAAATTACGACTTTCGAAACGATGGTACTTATAGTCAATAACAGTGAGATACTGAACCAATAAAAAATAACGTCATACACTTTAGCGCCAAAGATAAGATTTTGTTTATGATAATTCCATGTTTTATTTAGCTAAATTATTATATATATTAATTTATTTGGTAGACTGTGCATGTTGTACCGTGCAATCAACGGGAAAGTTCCGCCGGGCCCGAGAGGAGGGAAGACCCTGGCACACCTCCTTCTAATCCATTGCCACAGCGATACGAGGTGAGTTTAGAGATTACCTATATTTTTATAATATACCATCATCATCATCATCAGACTGTGTTAGTCCACTGCTGGACCTTCGCCATTAGGGGGACAAAATGTATATTTTGTGTGAAGCTTTTTTCCTTCACTTGGTTTTAAAGTTTTTCTTCTTCTATAAATGATTTTTATGATGAACTAACTTAATAAGCGATACGAGGTGAGCTTGGAGATCGTTTTTTACCTTTAATTTATAATTTGACGCATGATGAAGGGAAATGCTTTAATAAAGTTGTGGTCCGGTTTGAATGATACCGAAGTCACCTTAATTACTGGTTAAACGAGACATAACATCAGCCGTCCGATCTACATTAGATATCAGCCTCACAAATGAACCTATGCAGGTATCCTTCTATTAATTTTAATCGTAATTTCTATACAATTGAAGGATAATCTTGCCTCACCACAGGGTCCCCCGACACCTTGTCCCGCGAGAGTGGAGTACGCGACTCCGGTGTTCGCGCGCAACTACCAAGGCGTCTGGAGATACGTGGTGCAGATACCCTATGAGGGTTATTTCACACAGACCGTTGAAGTTACTAGGTGAGTCGATATTTATATTTGTATTTCAAGAAAAATAGGTGAGTCTAATTAAAATATATGTAAATTTCATATGGGCTACCATATAAAGACCGCTTAAAGTTGATATTTTTCTGACTAAAACTAAAACTGTTAAAATGATTGAGTTAGTGGATATGAAAAACTTAAAATTTTTCACCTGTACACAAATTTATATGCTTAATACTAATACATTACAATTATTGTAATATCTATCTGTCTGCGACTATATTAGTAGTAATATTTGATTGAAATTTCTTTTTATTCAACAAGAGACAAATGTAAACTTTGTTTAATTCTTTTCGACCTTTAAAGGATTCGGAGTAAAGATTAATTTATTTTTAATGTACCCGTTTCTAGCTCAAAGCATAAAAGTGCTTCAATAATGTCTAGATTTAGTCCGATGGGAGCTAGACAATAATTCTAAGCATTATTTGGCATTGCATTATCTCTAGTTGGGAATCTAAATAAATGTAAAAACATGTTTAACGCCAAACAGTAATGGCGCGAAGCTAACTCATCCTTATCGGCGGTTGGCGGCCATTTGAATACCCACGCGATGTTTAATCAAAGAGAGTGAATTATAGATACATATTAACTTTGACATTAGACTTAGTTAACAAAAATTCTAGTTTTTATTTAGTTTAATACACAATAAATAAGCTCAACATAATACTGAGTTAGAATCTTATAGATCCATCATCGATTTATATTCTTCTTGAGAGCAAGTAAAACGAGCAAAAGTTAATGAATATATCGGTTTTTGCTATTACCGTTTTTTTTGTTAGTTGTTGCTTTTTTTTATTTTTGTTCATGTTTTGTCTAGTATTTATTGTATTTATTCTGTCTGGTTTTTAATTACTCGTTTGACTTATTGTTAGATCGAGTAAATGAGTAATTATTATTTTGATTTTTCTGATATTTTTAATTCATCATCATCATCATCATGCCTGTGACATTCCACTGCTGGACATAGGCCTCCTAATACACCCTCATCCATTAGGGGTTATGGACCGATCCACCACGCTGATCCAATGCGGGTTGGTGGGTGGACGACTTTACATGCCCATCGACGCTATGGATCATCTTACTTTTCAGACGATTGGGTGTCGGCCCAAATTGCCTCAACAGCTCAAATCAACAATGAAAAATTTGTTGAGTCCCCGCAGGATTGAACCCACGACCTCGGTTCTAAAGCTAGCCCATACCACTAGGCTATGGAGGCATGATTTAATTAATGATGTTATGATTACATATCAGATGCATGCAGTCGCGTTGCCACTTCCTAGAGGGCGGCTGCTGAGCTCTCCGCGGTGGGTCTCTCTGCTGGTGGCCGAGTTGCACCAGCAGCCGAGCGACGGGCGTGTGAGTGCCAATTTGTTTAATTATCTATATAAATAAATGGAACGATAATATTAAAATAGCCGATAAAAATCAAGAATTATAATCTAATGTTAGATTTTCATTTTCTCCTTTGATATAAATTAAAAAAAATGTCATATTTAAATACAATATTTAACGATAATCTATAAATATTATGTAATTATATCTTTTTACTGTTGTTTTAATGTATATTTCCAATTGCTCAATTAAGAAAAAGTGCTTTTTATGGTTTATTTATATCGAGAGATTTATTTCTAAATAATATTCTGGTTTCTAGGAGGATGCGATGGACAGCACTTCAGAGAAGACGGTGCATTGCGACACTAATGTATCTCACGGATGCTATCAGGTGAGTCAAAATTATGTACATCTTAAAATTAATCATTAAAATTCTTAAACTTTAAATGGATTTAAGAACCTGATAAAAAATGAAAATTTCTTCTAGATTTTTCTTAATTTCTTTTAATTAAATAACGAACCAAATACGTTGACATTTAAGTTAAAATTCTGACATTAATTGACGTTTGGAAAAAGCGTCTTTTCAAGACGTCCATTGGCCTAATGTAGTATTTATTTAATTCTTGATTCCATATTTTCAAATAATAACAAAACAATATGTACTAAAAATCTATTTCGAGTTTTATTTTGCCACACTTTATACAGTAAAATATGGTAAAATTTTCTCATCGTTATAAAATAAAAACTTCATGTCCTACTTACGCTGATCTATATTGTGGTAAAAAAAAAACGAATACATTTATTTTTAATTATTACCTATAACTATAATTAAATATAATAGTATCTTAATAATATTAATGTCAATTATATTTAAAAAAAGTATATAGTATTTACTATTAAATTAAGGTTATTATAATTATTTATTTGGAAAACAAACAGTTAACACCACAAAAATTTAGATACATACGCCAGTTATAAACAAGCTATAACATCTTATTTAAAATATATATCTCTCCCAGGTGAGGTTGTACTACGACTGGTTCTTAGTTCCCGGTTCTTGTAAATGCTGGAGGCCGGACTATTTCGCGCGATACGTCAGGAGACACCACGAGGCACAACACGAACTATAAAATATCATTTAAGTAATATGAAATAAAAAGAAAATGGCTATATATGCCCAAATACATATTAGTAAATGCCAAAATGTTGACAGATATACTTAAGAGTTGTCATTTGACTGTTTCATGTCAATATATGTGTTTATAAGCGTTAGTCAAGTTTAAATTGTATAATACCATCAATAAAAGATAAATTATGCCGTTTAAAAGGACTGTTTATTATTTAAAAGTTGTAATTTCATTTACTTCGATAATAATTGTTTTAAATGATATAACGTTGTTTATGGCAAAAAGTATAGATTTAGTTGAAAATAAATTTATAAATAAGGACGAATTTAAATGATAAAGCCACAATAAAGTTGAATTTGAAATACATGTAATGATTTACGGAATATGTTTATTGTTATCTGTTTGTTAAAAATATTATTTTAAACAAATTTGATGATAATAAGTAAGATTATATTTGTCTAAAACTTTTTTTATATTTAAGAAGTTGCAAGTACTATGATTTTTAGAATTAGATAAAAATAACGCACAATTTTTCATATTGCAACACCAATGATATATTTATTAATATGTATGAGTCTTACAAATTTAATTGAGGTTTCGGCACTAGTATGTTTATTTTTAAATACTAGGTAGTATATAAACTATATATATACATATATATTATATGAAAGGCAAATTAAATAAAAAAAGTTTCTTTATCTAAATAACCTAAAAATATAAAAAGTTTTTTTTATTCTGCGTAACATAGCGAGATAATTGAAATTCTTGCATTTTACTTTAGTATTAACTATTTTTGAGATTAATAAATAAATTTCATTTGTCTTTCGTATAAATAATTTATCCTGATTTTATTTTTATGGCCACATTTTAATGTAAGTTGTCAGATAATAATAAATTTCGGTTTTGAAAAAGAACTGGCGTTTAAGTATTTTGTAATTGTGTTTATTTTATGTTTGAATGGTGAATAGATCTCTTGATTAATTTAATTTATTAATTTATTGCTTAATTCAGATGATATATAATGCATTTATAGTTTGTAAGTACACTTTGCGTAGGAGATTTTAAAATGTTTACGATTGTAAATATTTGATGATTAATAAATTATTAAAGCACTATTTTAAAATTTTGTTTCGTTTTTAATGTACTCGTAAATTTTTCTCACTCTCTTCAATTTTTTGTTCTTTAAAAAGCTAGGCCAAGCCACTTGATGGAAAGTTGTCACCGACGCCATTGGACATTGAGAATACCAGTGAGACAGAGGATGTTAAGACTCGTTTATTCAGTAAATACGCTGGCCACGGTGCCCTTCAAACCGGAACACAGCAGTGTTTCCACACAGAAATAGGTACCGCGGTGGTAGCGCCCTAGACTATCCATAAAAAATGAAATCATGGGATCGGTTGATTTACAACCAACTTAATGCCATTAACTGTGACCGATCGTTAAATTAACTTACTTATTACAATTTATGTTTATTTTTATACAATACTAGCAGACACTGCCACGCGTTGCTGCGGCTAGTACATAAACATTTTAAGGGCTTAAGATAAACGGAAAGAGATGTAAGTCATGGGGACCACCATTTTTATTAGATAAATATCATTTGTAAAAAAAGCAATAACCTCGATGATGCTACCGTTACACCTAAAAACATTGAAATATAACAATGGTATAAAAATCGATTACATTCTTAATTAAAGTGGACATACTGAAGACCATTAATCAAAATGTTCTTTCTGTTGATATCATGCAAAATTCTATACAAAAAAAGTTTTAAAATTATTATTATTATTTTTAATTCTTACTTTTCTATTAAAATGTTTTAATTTGTATGGATATGGAGCACGACCACCAAAAGAATAATATTAATGGTTTTGTATTAAAAAACAAAGAACTAAGGTTGATTACTTTTGTTGCAAGCCTAAGGAAAAACAACGATCGTAAAAAATAATAAATAACGAATACACAGTATCTTTATTTATATTTAATTATCCGCCGTTGAATATGTCATAAAAATATATTTTCTTTATATAGGATACAACATCACTTTTATTAATTTTGCTCTGTAAAAGTTCATTTCTAATACTTACATTTTATTTTGTTGGCGCATGTTAGGAAGCTATTTTATTCATTACTTTTTTTTAATTGATGGCCTGGTATACGGCAGTTATGAAATTTCATTTTTTTTTAACATAAATGCAATTTCATAATTTTATACATAAAAATTTTTTAAAATTAACTGACCAAAATTAATTAATCTCTTATTTTTGTTACAAAGCAATTATTTTTTATAGTACCAATTCTGCAATTATCAACGCAAAGTTTATACTATTAAACCGCGCCATCTATTGACACACAACGTAATCAATCGCCAACTGTCACAATCGTTTTGTAGCAAACATTTTGCATCAAATAATAATAGAAAAATAAATTTTTAATAAACATTATTGCGATTATAAATTAAGATGTTAGCTATTCTATCTTTTAAATTGGATTAAACTTCACATGGTGGGCAACTATATTTTAAAATCGGTTAATTATTTTAGCAGTTCATGCCGGACAAACATCGTGACACGAGATTTATATATATTAAGATATTGGGGACGAAGCAAGATTACTTGTGGGCAAGTGATACGTACTGCTCATATGAAATGCAGCGTGCGTGATACACAAGATGTTACACATTTATGAGGCAAATACAACAGCTACAAGTGTCCTGAACATGGGAAAACTAAAAACAAAAAATAACTAAAGAAAAAAGCGCACACGAGTGTGACTTATTTCATCTTCGACATTTTTTATCTTTAAAGACAAGCTTTCTATTTTTTTTTGCCTCTATACAATTTTTATATTATATGCTGATATTGTTTCGATTAAAAAACCTAAGCTAAACAATAAATAACTCGGTCCTTGCTCTTTTTGTAAGTGAATTTCTTGAAGTTAACGTTACTTAAAGTAAAACGTATAGAATTGTCAGAGAAAATTGCATTAACCCTTTTGTTTTATCTTAAAGCCCCAAAATACCCCAAGAGGGTGGACCCAACATACAATATCTTTACAGACATTTTCACTGATGCTCCGATCAGACGTGTTCTGTGATACTAAGTTCTACAAATAAAAATGCAGTTTAAATTATATTAATATTTGTAAAGTTTATTACGTGTAATCGTTCACAAGGGATTGATATCCAAGATACTTACAAAAAAAGTCTACCATCTAACGATCGTCTATAACGGATCTAAAAATAAATTATTTGAAATCGTCAAGGTTCATGATAAAATGCCGTCGTCTATTCCACGTGCTGTCTTCTACGTTTGTGCTGGAGTTAAGATAAACCACCTTAATTTGTCGAAGAATAACGTTTTAGTTATTAGACAAATAATATTTTTAAGAGTATATCTTTCTTTCGTATTGAATAAAACTAATTTCACAATATCTAGATTAAGCTTCATTTTGATTATCAAACATTTCTTTGTCAGAGTTTCAAGTATTCATGAAATCAAAACTGTAACCGTATAGTTATTTTCTGTTTGTGATCTGTTACAATATTATCATTCCTATACAACCAGCATCATCTAATTCACTTTTAAAACAATTACTTCAAATATCTCAGGCGCTTTCTTTGTCTATAACAATTGGATGTTACACTTATTTCACCCACTTCTTACGCTAACTGAGGTGCCCTTGTACCGAGACGAACATTTACTTAAAAAGGCTTTTGTTCACCGAATACGAGGGCTGAACGACACATATTTTCAATTCACTGTAAAAGTAGAGAGATTTTAGAGGACGTTACTTTGATTACCCGGGTCACTATAAATTGAAAGTAAAATTAGTTTCATTCAATAGAATCCACACTAAACCACGAACTTCACTCTACACCGGTCCAAATACTAAATACAAAATTACTGGATAAGCTTTACGCGTTTGTTTACTACTAAAGGATTTCTCGTACCGTCAAGAGCATAAAATGACCTACTTAATCTCACATTTTACTATAAATACTTCACTAACAGATCTGTCGTGGGACATCTTTGTCTACATCTACTATATGATTATCAATTCTGTTAGTTTCATAACTAGTTGATGGTTGGTTTCTATCGGTTACAGTAACTGTGAAGTTTTCTTCCGGTTTGTTGTTGCACATATTGTCATTACTAAGGCTTTGCCCTTGTCCGTTGTATAAATGAACTGAAGGTATGCCATCTTTGGGATTGGAGAAGGCGACGTAGCACGCCGAATATGGCGGAGGCGGTTCTTCAATGTTCACGTTTTTCGGGCCTGAGGGTTCAGCGCATTCTGAATACGGAGGTGGAAGATCAGTTCGGAGCTCTCGGCTAGTCTCAGGCATGGAATCGAATTCGCTAAGGCGTGGTATTGAATCGGTATCGCCGTCGGTTGGGAAACGATCTGGAAAGAGAGATACAGTTGTTAAATTACAGTATATGTAAAGAATTATTGAGTCAAGTGATGGTTACTTCACTTCCTGCTAGTTTATTTGGATTTACAAAGTGTTTAAGATTCTTCTTCGCTTCCCACATTCGTATAGTTCTTATGACATCACATGCTTTCATTCATCATCGTATATTGTGTATTAGACATCAAATATCACTTTAAAATAATAACACTTAATAAAGAAATAAAAAAACTCACAAATGATTGATAAATTGTGAATATATACATATATAAAATGTTAATCGTAAGTTCAAAAAATATCTACTCAATACAACTTCCAGCTTGATTTTTTGGTTAACAAAGGATTATTTGATTCGATTACAAATGATGATCGTATGTCATGTTATTTACACTTATGTGTGATCGCATTAGGAATATTATAATAAAAAGTAATGCCTTTTAATATGTAAGTAAAGTAAAGATTTTCATAACTGACCCCCATAAAAGTTATTTGAAATAACTTCAAGTTTAATTTGCTAATTTGCAACTGATAATGACATATTTTTATTAACGCTTGGTGTCAAACATTAACCAAAGAGCTGTTGTGATAATGTATGATCTCTGTAAGATGAGAGATATAAGATAAGATAAGAGAAATTTTACAAACGAAAAATGTTGGGAAATGGTGTACGAAAACAAAATAATATATTTCTTCTTACATCTTGGTAAATAATTTCAATAGTTATGATTTTTCTTTGGTTAATAATAAATTTGAAAAAAAAATACCTCGACTTATTTATTTTAATAACATTCTATTATCAATTTCACACAATACATTTATGATAAAAAAAGCTACTCATTAAACAGAACATCAACTCGGTTGCACAAGTCGTTGCGGACAGAACCCTATACGGCATGATCTTTGAATGCTCTATAATTCAAGATGCAAATGGACTTATGTGGTTCTTTCGTTATCTAAAGGTAGCAATGTAACTTTCTAATGAGCTATGCATCGGCAGCCGGTGATTTGAGACTTACTACGGGTTGCCATAACAGTGGGAGTAGGCCATTCCTCGGACTGACGCCGTCTCACTGAAATTAGTTCGAAACGGTTAAAATTCAAACATTTAACAGGTTCTTAACCGTAAAATTATAAGAATTTAAGTAAAAACAACCAATGGCTTTAACAATGTCGATTATCAGATAATAAAAACCACATAGATATGTTTTAAAACTTTCGAAATTTAAATTTTATACTAAAATCAATGACCTCAAAAATGCTTAAAGGTTATGAAAGTAAAATATGTGTAAAGAGTAGTTTAATCTTTATTCATTGAATAAACTATATAAATAAAGTAATGTATAAAATAATGTAAAACAACAAACAAAAGATTGAAATAAAGAAAAAGGTACAAGTAAAAATCTTTGCAGGTTTTAGAAAAACTTATGCTAACATTCTTTCAGTTTTTGGCAAAACATCATCATTTTCCAAGCGAAAAATCATATATTCTTCGGTCAAACAGCCTAATCTCAATATTTAGCACTCTATATAAATAAAAATATTAACGCGAAGTTTAAGATTATACTTGGTATATATTTAGTACCAAGGAAACCACCACCATCACCCGCATTGGTCCAGCGTGGTGGGATACGGTTCAAAGCCCCTAATGGATAGAGGTGTATTAGGTAGGCCTATGTCCAGCAGTGGACTATCACATGCTGATGATGATGATGATGACACATTTAGTAACATCCACATTTTTCAGTATATTTTGTGTTTGCGTAGCGTCAATAAAAATCCCTCTTAGTATTGACTTACCATATATATATTTATTTAATCCGTGCCTGTTCTAAATTTTAAAAACTGCCTTTGTAGCTTAGCTAGTTTGGATGCTATATATCTGACATAAAAAATTGTTGAAAACATTGCGGATGGCTTATGGCTTCGATATCGTGTTAAGCTTTTATAAAGAGTACAACTGAAAAAATAGACCTGGAGGAAACAAGCGAAAACTAGAGCCGTATTACATACAAAATACATTCAATAGAGTGTACTCAATTCAATATGCATATAGAGTAATTTGCATTTAGTGTGCGCTTTTGGTATTTCTCTACTTATCTTGAAGAAATCACATATCTGAGAGATGAAACTACTTTAAGGCTTGTAAAATGAGCACAGCTCAGTTCTCACCATCTGAAAATCGGCTATTAGTAGCCATCATAAAAGAATGCAAATATAATGTTTTATGTATCTTTCTTTTCCATAACGAACGGTATGTGATGTTATCGGCATCCTCAATTTTTCAATATAGACCATAAAACATGTTTCTCACAAAGTACAAATGTCTGCATATTTATAGTTCAGTTCTTTAGTTATAAAGGTTTTCTAATATTAATAGTTCAACTTATATAACTCACAGTTAAGCAACTTCCTAGCGAGGCATCGGTCGATGTAGCGCACTAGCAGCAAGGCAGCCATGAGCAGAACTGCTCCGGCCGCCCAGCCGCTCGCCAAGTTGCCCCATTCGTTCCAGTTCCTATGACTCGCTGAGGAGGATCTAGAAATCAAGTCCTGGAATCATAACAATAGAATCCTGTCAATATATCAATACAAAAACTTGGGCTGCTCTTAGAAGTTGGGTTTGGAACTTCGAGTTGTTTAGACATGCTTGCAAATCGTATCAAATATTACAGTTCTCTTTTCGTTGGATTATGTTATGGTAAAACTACTAGAAAATATGATTCTTGATGCAGTTTAAGCGACGCAATATTGTTCGGCGAATACTAGGATAAGCGAGAGACCTAGATAGAAGTAATTGGAAGGCTGAATTAGTCAAATTAGGGCCTCTTGTAGCGACGAAGTTCTACGCGTTCGCTTTTAGGGGCTATGGTTGACGGGTTTTTGTAGTAGTTTGAAAACATAAGTTTACGGAGCCGCTTTTAAATATAGCAACCGTAAAACAGCACAGACATGTGGGACGTCAGAATCATTAAAGGTAAATAATAAACGATACATCTTTTTAGCGTCGCGGAAACGTTATGTCTCAGTTATGACACGACCACCTTCTTTATAAGTGTTGTCATTGGGGTAGCTTGTAAGTTTTAGTTAGCTGTCGGCAGAAGTATCTCTTGAAACAGTCATTTCCAGAAAGAATTTACGTTCCTCGGGAGTTTCTCTTTCGAAGCTTCGATTAACTGATGTTGTTTATTTTAGACTGCCAGGTTTCCTGGCGCTAGCTTTAACCCTCGGCGCTAGTTGTGCTCTAAACGACTGTGGCAGTGAAATAGTCATAGCATCACCGAACTGAAGTACTTACGTAAGGCACATGAGTCGGAGGTGGAGTGCGACGATCGTGCCACATCGGCGGCAGAGTTCCCATCGCCGCCGCTCGGCCGAAAGCGGTGTCCAATCTGGAATATATAAAAATAACCTTATACAAATTTATGTAAGACAAGTCAACTACGACTTATGGTATGGGGCTTTTGTTTCTATCATAGGAAACTTTTTCCCCATTTTTTTTTTAAATCTCATAAGATAGTATAGATTAAATATAAAACTATTTTTTTAGAAAGGGAACAAAAAATATTTACTTTATTTGTCTTAGTTTTGTAAGGCCGTTGGAAAGTCCCCTTTTTACATGAGATCGTCTGGGTGGGTACCACCGCGGTGCCTATTTCTACAGCAAAGCAGGAGTGTGAAAACTCAACTGTGTTTCGGTTTGAAGGGCACCGTAGCCAGCATATTTACGGGGTAAACGAGACCTAACGTCCTATGTTTCACTGTCTAGGGAGCGCGTTGGTGATACCAGTATTGCCGATGTCTATGGACGTAGATGACCACTTCCCATCAGGTGGCCCAACTGCTCGTCAGCCTGCGTAGGCAAAAAAAAGGCCCTTCAGCTACTCCATTTTTTCTAACCTCCATACCTTACTGCTCGAATCTAAAGCGAATTTCTCTAGGCCCTTTGGAGAAGCCTTCATGACCAGTTTTTCTTGTCCTTATAGGATTAATTTAATACCACATTCATTTGTTTGAAGGTTTATTTTGCAGCTAAAACTGAAGGGCCAGTGATACTTTTAGCATCAATCAGGGCGTCATTAATCAACTGCACCTTATTAAATGCTGGATCTGCTTGGGCGAGTAGAATATAATGTCGGGCCTGCCCACATGGGCCCAGTCTAGTTGTATCCTCTGCAGGGCCTGCAACTCCTGCAGTGATTGAAGTGTCTGCAGAGTCTGCAGTGGTTGCATGGGACCCTTGGTCCTGTGGTGAAGTCTCTCCACCAGCTCCCTGCGCGTTGGCCACGTCAACGGCCTCGAAGGCCGTGAAGTCGGATGCATCTCACATCTGGAATTGGATAACAAATATTTTAAATAGCTCTTTAATACCGGGCTATAACTGCCGTCGTAGCCTAGTGGTATGGGCGTGTGCTTGTGCTTTAGAAACCGGAGGTCAAGGGTTCGAATCCTGCGGGGACTCACAAATTTTCATTGTTGCTTCCTAATTGGTTAGGGCAATTTGGCCTGATTTATTGAAAAGTAAGATGATCCATGTGTCGGATGGTGCCATATAAAAGTCGGTCCACCACTAACCCGCATTTGACCAGTGTGGTGGAATACGGTCCAGAAACCCCCTAATGGTAAAGATATGAATTAGAGAAGGCCTATATCCAGCAGTGGACTTACAAAGGCTGATGATGATGATGATGATGACCGGACCATTGTATATTATTGATTTGGAATGATTACTCTAAATAAAATGGAATACTTGTCTTATGTTTTTTGACTCAAATTTAAATTCTCAGCCAAATAAAGAAAATGTCTAGCTGAGCTTGTATATGGTTCGACCTTCATTAAATAAAAAAATTCTAATTTGTCTCAATATTACATTGAAAACGCAGGATATCATAGAAGATATGTACAAGAAGTTGACCCGTCGTTCTTTAGATCTCTAATAATAATACCTTATAATTATAATACGTATGTTGCAAAATTTCCACTCAAAGGCCCAAAACTATTTCTAGCGGCTTAAAAACGGATTGTTTTAGAAATTGTAACTATTTCCTTTATATGATCGATTAAATTGTAGTTATCGTAAAAAAAAAATTTAGGACTCTTTCTCAACGTCTGCTACATTAGGGACGTAGTAGGTGGTACATTTTTATACGAAAGATTTTACTTTTATCATTGATAATACTTAGGAGCCAATTTTTTTAAATATTTTGTTTAGTTTGGCAAATATAAGTTACACAAGCAAAATAAAACTAACGTCTCACAGATTTTTAGGGCTTTTACTTTATAATCATTACCAACTCAGTACTTGAACTATTGACGGGATGATATGATATTGCTGCACAGCTAATTTACTGTGGGCGGAATTATTTTTGAGTACGCTTTTCGTTATCCAAGCAAAATTTATAGTTTTAGACTAAATAATGTTTATTTCCGTGTAGATTTTGTGAGTAGCACATAATTGCCTAAACGACAAACTCGCTTTTAAACTCCTTATCGGCCATTAATACGAATTTTCCTGCTACTTATTGCGTCGTTTAGCGGTCAAACAATTATTCGCTAATGTTAAAGTATGCTTCTATAGTTTACCCAATGTTAAGTTGGAATAAATGCAAACGAAATAACCCATTGCAACCAGGTAGCGTCAGGCACCTTGCGTTATTATTGTTCAATTGTCGCCGAAATGTCAATCACTGATTGACAAGTCGAGTAATAACAAAATTATACGTACTACGCCGCTTTGCTGCTGAAAACCAGCAATCGCGAAGCTTATAAACTTCGTGGTGTTACGCTGAGTGGACACCTTTTTTGGTGCATTTGTATATTTTGTATTGCTTTTATATTTTTATTGTTGTTGTATGAACTTATGTACCAAAAAAACCTTTTTCTTTCTTCTTTCTTTCTGTATGTTACTTTTTTACATTTATTCTTATAAAGTTAATTATTATTATAAAGGTAATGAGAGTCACCCGGAACCCACCCTACGCACACTCAATGCGGTCGTTATTAACGGGTTGTCGTCAACTCAGCGTCAACTTGTTGTTGACGCCGAGTTGACTACAAAAGTGGACGTAACGACAAAATTCCTGGACCGACCACGAATTTTTAATTAGTTTTGTAACGATTAATACTAAAAAAACGGAGATGGCATGCATTAGGGGAGGCCTATGTCCATCAGTGGACTAACACAGGCTGATGATGATGTAATGTTACGTAATGTCAAATTTAAGAGGCGAATATGCATTGATGAAGAGAAAAATGCCAGATTTACGTATCAATAACGCGCGGTCGACACGTGTATGCCGGGTGGGCCGTCCGCCGTCCGCCTGTTTCTAAAATGTTACATTATGTTATTACAATACCAGTACTAATTTTAACGTGTTGAAAAAAGTTGAGTTAAAGAACTACTTTAAAATTCGTGGACTAAGTGTCGTCCACTCGTGGACAACCCGTTGACAATGAGTGGACGCCGCGTTGAGGCAGTCTGTAGGGCCACTGGATATAACGACTGATGACCTGAGACCTATTTTCCTTTCGTCGGAAATTTAGGTTAATGTGTAGATAGGTCACCTATAAATGTAAAATTTTAAAAACTGCTTCTAAGTACAAATATTTACGTTTAATATATTTTCCTAGCAAACAACAATTCAAATTGAGAAGACATAACTAATTGTTTAGCGACCATACACACAATAATCATTATAATCAGTTAACAGTTCACCGTCATATTTTTTTTTAATAGTCCTTAAAGTCCCTATTTTTGCCTCGTTTGAAGCCGGTATTGCTTTCTATGCCTAACTAGGTTATAAAATTCATTATACACATGAATAATACTGTTGATAGATGAATCAATAGTAGAAGTAAGACCTATACAGAGATCACTCAAAGGTCCAATTTTGTTGTATACCTACATCTCTAAAATTGAAGCTCTATACTTTAACTTCTTCATAGTACGTCATTTGAGATTATAATAATACGATTAAGGAACATTTATACTGTCGTGTATAAGTAAAAATTTGACTATGGACGCGCTTAAAGTTAACAAACATTTTAAAACTAAGTGGCCATTGCACCGTTATACAGAATTGCCCACGCTTGCATAACCGCAGACCGTCATACTCTATTTAAAACAGTATTACATCTAGTAACACCGCAATTATTTTTCTTTATAAACGTATATCATTAAATAAACGTTATTAAAAAAAAAATGAATATATTCTGTATTTCCACGTGTATAATAACTTATAATTCGTGTAACTTGCTTTGCTTGATTTTCCTGTTAATGTGCACCAAAAATTACATTGAGTAACATTTGCTTTTCGTCAATAACTTCTACGGCAATATGTTGAAAATTATTACATTTAGATAGTTTAATAAAATCGGTGAAGTTTTTATATTTTCTTTTAAGAAGAAAAACCAAGTTTGTTTTTTTAGGGTTTTAGTTGAAAATGAAATGAAAAGCGATAAAGAAATGTAACTTGTGGTATGTTCACTAACATAATTGCTTTATTGCTTAATTAATAAATATTCACGTAACGACCTTGACGAATTCGCTAATTGGTTGAGAACGAGCTAAATTAATTAACCGTTAATAAGTGTTAAAAAATTATGTGTTTTAAATTGACATATTTAAAACCAAAATTACAGTTTGAGGTCTACCAAATAACGCATTTGTGTCACAGCATATTTTATGATAGACGAAAGAAGACTTTGAAGAACCACAAAAAATAGAAGCCTTTATCTTCAGCTATGCTGATTTTTACTTTAAACATGTTCCTTATTTACTTCCACTTGCTATAATTTAACAAGATAACTGCTTAAAACGTGCAATTATGTTTCTATAAGCGATAAATTGTACAGGAAAACAAGACCCCATTGTACTCACAATATTAGACCAACTAATTACAATACATTAAAATTATATTTATAGTATTTAAACTATATAATACATGAAATGTTACAATAATTTACGTTTTCAAAATATGAAAACCATAAGCTGTATGTATATTAGGTTAAGTGTTCTTCAGAAACATATTCGTACAAGTATGCAATACAGAGAGCACCGTAAACCATTTAACCTTAATACTCTACTTATTTATATGTCTCATTAAAAATGCTCATAACATAAGTAACCTTCAAGTAATTAGGTAAGTTATTAAGAAACTCGTAGAACAATTACTGTGACATTACAAAATTCTTAACCTGTTGCCTGACTAAGTAATGATTATTTTTTATTACATTATTATCTGGATATTTCTAAGTAGTTTCGTTTATATAATTTACACTCTGAACACTGTCGATGTAAGACAAGATGTTGATCACATTCGATTATTAAGATGCCGGAGCAATGCAGACGAGACGAATCCATAGGAAATCACAAAGTTTGTTCAAACACTTAAAATATACGTTAAAATAGGATTATATTTGACTAACTAGTAAGCGTTAACTATTCTCAAATTAATTACACCCAAATACAATCATTCCGTGACAGCAAACGATTAAAAATTACCTGTGTAGAACACTTCTAACAATACTTACCAATATTTTGAGAAGTCTTCGGTTAACCGTTCAATCCAACATATATATATAATAATCAAAAATCAGTCGATTTGTATTTTACAATATAGGATGCCGTGTCAAACAAAATACACGAACTGCAAGCGACAAACGTAAACATGGACGATGAAGTATTGCGCATGCGTATTGGAGAGGGTATTTTCGATCGACTTGCGGGGGATTTGAACCGTATCCCACTCTAATAAATTATGGCTGGGGCGCACGACCACCGAGCTCGCTAGCGGGTAAAATATTTTATATGCTGTACCTATAAGGAAAATACCTTCTGTTGCTTAAACGAATACAATACTAGTAAGTCTTTGTAACCTTTATTGTTGTACATATTTAATATATATATTTTATCTTACGTAAAAACGTTTGATTCTGAAAATGTTTGTTTTACACCTAATTCTATAATGTTACCATGTTTTACAAATAAATGTGTCATTATTGTTATTATTTATGGTTTACACTTCTTTTTACACCCTTTTCAGGGGGATTAATATTTTTTATATGATCAAAAAGGTTTTTTGTAGGAAATACTTAATCTATAGACAGGAATTTCCTAACAACTATGCAGGTGGCTAAATATGGCAGCCTTTTGCCATATTAAATACCTGCATAGTTTCTTACGCCGATTCTTCTCAGGTCAGAGGCTTCAATTTCCGAACCGGTGGTAGATTATTTGACAATCAATAAGAAAGTGTAATGCTTCCGTATTAAACAAAGATATTTGACTGTGACTTTGAAGCTACAGGCGGCGGGTAAGGGGATGTATTTTGAAGATTTTTCACACTTTTGTGCAGGGTTGTGGGAGCCCAGTGGTTGAAATGATAGGTACCTATAGTTTTAACTGACCACTAAGCTTTTCGTTTTCTTTTGTTATAATTATTACCAGCTGTTACCCGCGACTTCGTCCGGGTGGAATGGGAGAACTGTCTATTATAGTATATTGTATGTGCTATATTACACAATTTTAGCTTGTAGACATTTCCAATAGACTTTCATCCTATAGCTTATGCATCCTCAATTTGAAATAAATATGCTAATCATTACCTTTATATCAGACCTTTCATCCTTTTTCAAGCATTCTAAACTTGACATTTACCCTTCAACTTTGAATAATAACCATGTTTCAAATTCAGTATACTAAATTATCAAATGGTTCATGTTTAGATAGCGCAGACACGTTACTTGCATCTGTTATTTTGTCATTATAAAGCTAGCACAAACAATACTCTAATTAGACTTTTCAATATTTTAACCTCTCTAGCATATTAAACATGATGTTAAAAATCTAAAACATTACGGCAAAACCATGGAGGGCTACTAATCATAAATTTAATATATCAATAAATATCAGGTTGAAATAATCTTAATGTCTTTGTCAACGAAAGCGGTGTGTCAGTATAATTTCCTGATCAATGCTATCTACAATCATAACGTGGTAAGAAAAAGAAAAGTTATTTTTAACAATATTCCAAAACATTAGAAGCCTTCGTTTATCTATTAATGCTTATGATAATATAGGCTGTTATAATCAGTCCAATTTTACAAAGCATCATCATACTTCTAGGTAAGTTAAAAGGTCTTAAGTTTAGGATGTGAAGTCAATTGTGTAATCAACATTCAATTTAAGACGTAAATCAAAGAATTGGTTTAAGTTTGTGTAGAGTTATAAAGTAAACAAAATTGCAACAAAAAACTGTAAATTTTTTTATTGCCTACGCAGGCAGACGAGCAATCTAGCCACCTGATGGGAAGGGGTCACCGACGCCAATAGACATCAGCAATATTATTGGTATCACCAACGTGCTTCCTACCGTGACACTTAGGTTGTTAAGTCTCGTTTACTCAGTAAATACGCTGCCTACAGTGCCCATCAAACCGGAACACAGCAATGTTTTCACACTACTACTTTGCAGCAGAAATAGGTACCGCGGTGGTACCAACCCAGACGATCCCCTGTAGAAAGAGCACCTACCACCAGTTAAGTTAATTACGAATGTAAGATGGTAAAAAATATAGGTAAAGTTGTATTTTGCACTGACATTCTCAGATTATATAAAACCCTCGTAACAAATGGAGTCAGCAAAATATTTACAAGCAAAAAAGTAGGTTAAGCTAGCTGTATTCGTGATTTTTTCATAAGGAAAATTTTATACAATTAAAGTGAACTGATATGATAAGACTGTTGACACAGTTCAAAAACTTAAAATTAATTAACAAAAAAGTAATAATTGGTTTTATTTATTTATTCAGACATAAAAAAATGTTATTCATTTGAAAAATACTTTAAAAATGGACAGTGTAAAAAACATATTGAACATTCAATTATCATCATCATCATTAGCCTGTGTTAGTCTACTGCTGGACATGGCCGTCCCTTAAGGACGCCTCCTCCATTTCTTGGACCATATCCCACGCTGGTCCAACGCGGATAGGTGGGTGGACCGACTTCTTGCATGCCTATCCGACATGCATGACATCGATCTTGCATGGACTTTACTTTTAGACAATTGTTGATCAGCCCATATTTTACTAACAAGAACCAGAAAACAAAGATAACGCAAAATTATTTCCACCGGGATTCGAACTTGCGACCTCCGGTTTATAAGACTAGGGCCAATACCATCAGACCATGGAGGCTGCAACTTACTGCACATTTGTAACCTACAAATTGTATTTTATTTCCATATCCATATATTTATTTATTTATTTATTTATTTATTCTTTTTGCACAATTACATATACAAGGCGGGCTTAATGCCTTAGGCATTATCTAACAGCCAACCTTAGGGAGGTTATGAAAATTTAGCGTGGGTGCTCTTAAGGTACAATATGAGAATAACAAAGAATCAAAAATAGGTGTAAATTCGAGATAAAATTTTAGTCAAGGTAGCAAATATATTATTTAATAAATAACGATTAATACACTATAAGCATACATAAACATAAATATGTATATATAAATATAAACATAATATTTATATATAAAATACATATATAATATAATATAATATAATATAATATATATCAATATATACATATCCATATATTGAGTTTCCTTACGATTTTATAATAAACATAACCGTTGTTAACACACATACTAATTTATTTATTAAATCCACTGATGGACATAGGCCTCCCCTAATACACCCCTATCCCGAAGGGTTTTTTGGTCCGTATCCCACCACGCTGGTCCAATGCCGGTTGGTGCCTGGACCGACTTTTTACATGTATACTTTTCAGACATTTGGGCCCAAATTGCCCTAACCAACTAGGAAACAACAACGAAAATTTGTTAAGTCCCCGCAGGATTCGAACCCACGACCTCCGGTTTCTAAAGCACACGCCCATACCACTAGGCTACGGAGGTAGTGCACTAGGCTACGGAGGCATTAAATCGACTTATTTTTATTTAATTTTATTCCCGACGTTTCGGACTCTTTCCATTATCCATGATCACGGGCAGACTAAGATTCATTCAAGTAAAATTAATATGTATTGTAAACACATTAATAGAACTAATGATACTTTTATGCTATAAAAGTGAAATATTTTTGCAAATCAATTTATTATTACTAATTACAATAATAATATTTCTAGACGAATAACACAACATCATCTCGTCCCAAACTAAGCAAAACTTGTACTATGGAAACTAGATGACTGATAAATACATAGACTTACTTTTCTTTTGTAAAACAATACATAATACATTTATACAAACACCCAGACACTAGAAAACATAATGTTCATCACACAATATTTTCCGTGGCAGGAATCAAACCCACAACCTGCTCTTACGCCAGTAGGTGTGTGTCACTAACCGCTACAACGAAAAATATAATGTAATATCTGATTAACTTGTTAATATTCATGATTCGTGTAACCATGTCATGACCTAATATGTCTTCTAGCTCCGTTCCAAATTTCAAGCTTAACCTCCATTTTGGCTGAAAACTTGATTTACGCAACTCTCCCAAGTGGGGCGATGTATTGAAGACAACAAAAGTGAAGACGGAGTAAAAGTATTTGGCTACATTTCTGGTAGTATCTGGGGCGACGAAATTGGCATTGATATCTGGCACGGCCTTGATGTGGTTCTATTGCTGTTATATTATATTCGTTTTAGTGCAGTTAATTTATTATGCATTAATATAACGATATCATAATATAATTAAATGCCAAGAAATATTGAAGGCGGCGGTGTGCGTTAGCGGAGGCCTATGTCCAGTAGTGGATCGCCACAAGATGATGATGATGATGATGTAATGCAAAACCATAGAGAAACAAATATATAGTCATAAAGTCGCAAAGGTCTCTAACTTGTAGTTAAAGTTAAAAGTTTCCCTTAAGTATTAAATGTTAAATAAAATCTTACTGATTTACGGATTTTTCGCGTTACTTAAATATATTTATTCCCGACGTTTCGGATTCTTTCCAGCATCCATGATCACTGGTGAACTGGACTGCAAATTAGTGGTTTGATATGTATAATAATCGCGTAAATAAAAGTAATAAAATCTTTCTGGTTCTGTTTGGTAAATATAAGTAGTTTAAAATACTTTGTAACAAAAATAATAATATTATAAGCAATATTGACCACAAGCAGCTAGAGAAATTTTATGTTTTTTAAAACTTAAGACTACCTTAAATTTTGCTCTATGTACAATTGAAAACAATTTTCTGTTGATTATTCTTTCCGTTAATACGAAAGTTCTTGTATACACAACTATATATAGTGACAGTCAACAATTATTTATATTACTCTTTAGAGCAATTTGTTCAAGACTCTCGCTCTATTTAAATAGGCAATGCTCTCCATTATACTAAAAAAGAAAAGTATTGGGCTTTTAAAAAGCTGAATATAATCTAGTAACGATAAATCTCAATTCAAAAAGGGCATTTTCAAACGAAAATAGTTCAAAATACGTTATACTTTTCAATAATTCTCTTAAATGATACTCTTCAATAACCCATAAAAAAGTTTTACTCCTCCTATAGTACATTTAATGGTACGTATAATTAAGGCTTATTTCCGCAACTAGTTATGGATTTGTGACAATTTTTTTGATAAAACTGCTCTCTAAAACAAGCAAGAAGTAACATTTTGACAATGATAGTTAAATGTTGCTTGATAATTTAGACAGTACAGTAACAGTTGTAGACTCTTTGTGGAGAATTTAATTTATGAGGGTTTTAACGAAGGAATTTTATTCCTAAATAATTGCTAAAATGAAATTTAGATCTATGAGAAATACCGCCTTTGTGGGCTAGTGGAAATGGCTGTAGCTTCAAAAACTAGAGGCAGTGGCTTCGAATCCAGTAAGATAATTTTTACGTTATTCATGTTTTCTGGTTATTAAGGTTAATATTTAACTAATTTCCTGAAGAGTGACATGATCAGAGCGCCCGATGGGCTTGTAAAAAGTCAAGAACGTCATTGGCAGTATTTTTATTACTAACGGCGAAATTCACTATCAACTAATCCGCCCATAAAATGTAGTTTACTTTTTGGGTTGTGGAAGTCAAACACCAATCGGCATGCGTAGTAATATTAATACTGTAAACTAGACACCCACCCCGGCTCCGCACGGGTGCATTACTGATCTATCTAATCTATGGAAAATAATATAAATTTACCAGCGATTCTTTACAACATTATGCATTAGTTATACATATAAACATTCCTCTTCAATAACTCTATCTATTAAAAAAAACCGTATCAAAGACCGTTGCGTAGTTTCATAGATTTAAGCATACATAGGGATATAGAGACAGAGAAAGCGACTTTGTACTATGTAGTGAAAAAAAGTTAACTAAATAAAATAATAAAGACCATAAGATAACTTGGAAAAATCTAGATTTCGCAGGATCTAAGCACTTAGATCCTGAGTGTACTAGATTCAATAAATGGATTACATGTTATTACATTTAAAGGCGTCTGACTGATGTCCTTGTAGATAAGTTCGGCCAAAGCTCTTGACAGACTATTCCTGCCCATTTGAGATTGGTAATTATACTTTTCAGGCAGTTGAGTATGCTAATTCCATATTGTCTTTGTCATCAAACAGAAGGGATAACACAAAGTTTTCCGTAGAATTCACACGCACGACGTACAATTTATATAGCAAGTGCCAATACAACAAGGACACGCAGTTGTAAGGCATATTTTGTATAGACCCACTTGGCGTAATGGATAATGACCCTGACAGTTACGCCAGAGGGTGTAGGTTCGATTCACTCTAATGGAAAAGTATTGTGTGATGATGATAATATTTTCCCGCATCTGTATATTATATATTTATTTAGAAAATAAAAGTAAGTCTATGTATTTATCATCTAGTTTCCATAGTACAAGCTTTCCTTACTCCAGCACTGAACCATGTTATGTGAGACGAACGGATTTACTACTATAAAAGGGAGTAGAACCATGAGAGACTAAGAATATACATACATATGCTCGTTCATCATCATAAGCCTGTGTTAGTCCACAGCTGGACCCACCCTAATCCACGCCTTCTCCATTAGGTTGTATATCGACCGTATCCCACCACGCTGGTCCAATGCGAGTTTGTGGGTTGACCGACTTTTTACATGCCCATCCAACGAATGGATCATCTAATTTTTTAAAGAATTAGGTGATTGGCCCAAATTGTTCTGCTTCTCTTTCACCAATATTTCTCCAAGGTTATCATGAGGTCGGCTTCTAATCTACTAGATTTACCCGAACAACAGTTTTTACACTGAGCGACTGGTATCTGACCTCCACAACCCAAAGGGTGAACTGCATTCTAAGGATGAATTGGTAGTATGTGAGCGTATGTATTTAAGCTAAATTTTGCAAGCAGAAGTCTGTGTCAACCTATCAAATAAACATGTGACAGGTAAAAAACCTTATTTTAATGATTATAGCAATGAGACAAGTAGGTAGTTCACCTGACGCGCCTTTCCTATAAGTAACCCAGCAATATCGCCACAAATCCTTACTACCCTTAATCTTTAAACGTTACACGTATCGACCAAGATAACGTTGCCTACGCTGCTTTCTAACAGAAGAAGAAGAAGGTTGTTTTTATACAGAAGCTATGCGGCAGAAATAGTTACCGCAGCGGTACTTCCTCAGACAATAAAAAGATCACATCTTATTCATCTTCAGGCGATATAAGACTTATAAGTCTTATATCGCCCCAAATCAGCCTACTAATTAAAAAATAACAATTAACATGATTAAGAAATAATTAATATATTATTCAATCCTTACTCCAGTAACAACCAGATAATGATTCCGTGTTGTCATAAAAGCCTCCATAAAAGACGCTATAGTCACAATTGACGTAATCTTCCACTGATTTCTAATGGAATGTGGAATCTTTGTAATGTGTGAAAGGATGGTTAAGCAGTAAAAGAGGGATGAAGGGCCAATCAGTGCGAGAGGGAGGCTGCATCGATGGGGGCGAGAGATCGATGGATGGCGACACTCAGGCGCCACTGCCTCGGCAAGTGACACACCGGGTGCACATTACTTTGATATAAGATAAATATTATATATGTAACGATGTAGGATTCGAACATGACCTTTCCCATTTAGTTATACGCTTACAGCTACTCACTTTTGTAGGTCTGGTCCAGTTAAATACCAAATAATGTGTAAGGCATTTAGTCCGTGCTTGTAAAATTTGTGAATATAGACTGTTAATAAATACTATGCTAACTGAACTGTACTATTATTTACTCTCTTAGTGCGATTAAACAGATCACTAGACTTTGTACGTGACCATCCACCGCATCGATCACACTATTGACTCGGAAGTAAGGTTATTTTTATAGGAATTGCGTAATTAGTTCTATAGCCAGAGCTAACTGTCAAAAAATAGAAAGCGATGTTTTGATATCATTAGATATCAGGAGATATAAGGTTACGCTTTCATATTCATACGTAATGATATCACTTAACTATTATAAAGATTTACAATTTATCTATGTTATGTTTTTATATAATAAACGAAACGCTTCTCTTTTGAATCATATCCTTAAACAGTAGCTAACTTAACGCTTTCTTTTTCTAGTTCCTCATACCTGTTTAACTTAAAACAAATTTATAACTAATTAATCATTAAATTATTACATAAATTTAAATAAAACTAGTTGAATGCCAAGACAACTCGCTCGCAGTGTGCCCGCCGCCTTACTCCCGCTGATTCGAGGCCAAGGCAGGGGATGCGCACAACTTTCCTCCAAACAAAGCTGCTCTCAGACCGAGCTGGATATTTCATGGAGCACGGTCACCACAGCACCAGGGGAAAGTGAAAACATCTCTACAATAACAAAGTTAAACGCATAGACAAAGTTAAAACGGAATGCTCGAAGATTGCCCGTTGAGGTATGTATTATACGATGCCTTTCCACTTCTTATTTAGTTATTATATATTTGTAGTTAAGTGTGAAATTTGGATTTGAGATGGGGTTAGAAAGTAATCCTTCCGTGTTTTGTTTCTTCTTTTACATTAAAAATTAAGTAAAACCAAATTGTGTTATATATATATAAGGATTGTGTGAACTGCAATAACAAACGACGTTCAGCTTTTTCAGCAACATTTATGATGATATTAAAAAGGGGGTCGATGGCTCTGTATTAGGGGAGGCCTATGTCCAGCAGTGGACTGACTCAGCCTAATGATGATGATGATTATGAAAAAGAGATTACATTAGATTACATACAACTTACAAAATGCAATTAACTGACTACTCAAGATCCCAAGAAATTCCGTTTACGTGATTACAAAAGAATATGTTTAAAGAACCATTCAATTTCTAAATCTAATAAGAAACCATTTATTGCATTCAAATTCAAATTAAAATATCTTTATTCAATATAGAAGTTTACACTTGCTTATTGTTTGTCAAACACACTGAGAATGAGAAAATTTACAATACGACTATAGTATTCAACATAATGCAATATACAACGGCATATTAATAAAAAAAGTGATTACAGTTTCACTCCCAGGTTAAAAAGTATATTATTATTTGTTGCAGAAATGAGCAGAATAAGTAAAGGAACGAGTCACTAGAGCTACGTTAATCGTATATTGGATTGTTGACCTCATATGTAAGTATCAACTATTTGTATATCAAAGTTTATTTGCAAAGACTTAACGTAAAGAAGAAAACTCTTTTTGTAATTTGAAAGTTACTGTTAAAAGGGCGTACATTCAATCAAAACGTAATAAAAATACTTAAGAGCCTTCAACATGCGTAATTATTTGAGCTTTTTTCAAATTTATAACAATATACAAAAAATATATAATATTAATAAAGTGCAAAGTAATGCAATTTAGGGACAAACAAAAGAAGCGACATCACTAAAAAGGATAAAAACTTCAGTGAATAATTTAAATTCTTACAAAATATTAATAAGTTATTAGATGAGTAGAAGCGACATCTTAAAAAAATTCATAAAAGATAATATTTATGTTGCGTGTATGTAATTTATCTTTGATTGACTAAGCGTTGCTGTTCAAATATTTTTAACCAATTTAAAGTTACTGTTAAAAGGGCGTACATTCAATCAAAACGTTTACTATGTTAATTCTTTTTGCATTTATTCTAATAGATTGATCAAATTTACGGAATTTGTACGTTTAATTAATTTAGTAAAATAAAATTAACACTTCAAGTAAAATAAAATCAGTAAATTTAATTCCTCCATAGCCTAGTGGTATAGGCGTGTGCTTAAGAAACCGAAATCGTGGGTTCGAACCCTGCGGACACTCAACAAATTTACATTGTTGTTTCCTAGTTGGTTAGGGTAATTTGGGCTGATCACCCAATTGTCTGAAAAGTTAGATAATCCTTGCGTCGGATGGGCATGTAAAAAGTCGGTCCACCCACCAACCCGCATTGGACCAGCGTGGTAGGATACGGTCCAAAACGCCCTAATGGATAGGGGTGTATTTGAGAATGCCCATGTCCAGGAGTGGACTGTCACCGGCTGATCATGAAACTCATCTAAAAAAGATTAAAACTTGGCAGAAGTAAGCAATCATCATATTACAATCTCATTTATTCTCCTTAAAACACTTTAAACTTATTCTCAAGGGGTACTAGCTACCGTCTAATTTGCCTTCATAAAAATCACCTTTAATCTGCCTTTAAGGGTTTCTAGCAATATCGATTTCAACTTACAGTTCAAGAAGGTGGTAATGGGTGGCGTTACTGGGATCACAGCGGTTTTGGGAGTGGAGTTGTGTGCGCCTTTGCTGATGCTTTGCTGGCTCTGCTGTTGGCCAGATGATGGCAGCTCAGGTATT
Source organism: Lamproptera curius (assembly GCA_029286875.1). Lineage (NCBI taxonomy): Eukaryota > Metazoa > Arthropoda > Insecta > Lepidoptera > Papilionidae > Lamproptera > Lamproptera curius. The sequence goes on from JAGSMT010000153.1 coordinate 204,751, forward strand.
GACAAGCTTCTTCTATTATAAAACTAGCTGTTGCTCGCGGCTTCCTCGAGTGGCAATATGAAAAAAAAATATTTTAAGAATATTTAATGTTTTATTACCCTTCTCTTACTCTAACAGTTATGTCAGCTATCTTTTAAAGACATGCAAAATGAGCCACTAAACCATTTTTTCTAGTTCGTATAAATATCTTGGGACGAAAACACAACACCATCTAGTCCCAAACAAATAGAGCTTGTACTATGGCAACGAGATGACCGATAAATATGTAGACGTATATTTTTTTTGACACGAGAAAAACACTATGTTCATCACATAATATTACTCACGTTGTGGAATCGAACCCACTCCCTTCGGCGCAATCCAAATCTAAATTGGACTCTAAATTGATATAAACAGTACCTACTACCCTGTCATGACTACCGAGACGTAATATGTTGTCATTGATGAGTTGTCAATGAGATGTCAACCACTGATTGACAGTCGAATAATGACAACACAATACGTAAGATCCCGCTTTGTTGCTATTGATTACTTTGTTTAATTAGGTTCAGAATTTAATTAGGTAACGTCTAATTGGGTAACGTCTATTGGTCAGAGTTTAATTAGGTAACGTCTAATTGGGGTAGTTTAATATTAGAGGCCTAAAACTTATAATTTAATTAATTATTTCGTTTTTCAGATTCAATATCTATAAAGCATCCAAAGAAGCCAATAATCATTACGGGAGGTAATATTTTTATTTGTAACACTCTTTTTTAATGCTTATTATAGATTATCGATGTAAAAAATTCATTGCTCTGCGCACGGATTTCACATAATTATTTAAAGCGAATTAATAAGTACTGATTTTTAGATACATACGAAATAACAATTCAATTCTACACACAAATCATTTAACCTATGTTAATATTATCTTAGAACAATATGTTATAAGTAAATATACGTTTTCATTCAGGTCATGCTTACTTTTTAACCGACTTCAAAAAAAGGAGGAGGTTCTCAATTCGTCTGTATTTTTTTATATTGGTCACCTCAGAACTTTTGCCTGGGTGAACCGATTGGGATGTTTTTTATTTATCTTAAAGCTGGTACTTCCCTTTTGGTCCCATAGCAATTTGGTCCAGTTCTGACAGTGGCATCCATGAAAAAACTGAATAAGTCTGTAATTTACATTAACTACGTGCTCAACAAATAGCTCAATATCACGCAAATCGGTTTGAAGTCGGTTTGTTTTTTGCTAAAATTTTGTTTATTATAATTATTTATCGTTCTATAAAAGATATTATTAATATTTGAAGCTACCTCTTCAGTAGATGGATTTGTCTTTCTTCACAGATACATCTGGCCGGCACTCGAGTGAACTCTTCGGACGACGATTTGGCAGCAGCGCAGTATCCCTTCATCTTCCAGGAACATCAGGTGTGTTTAGCTTTAAATTATTTGAACCCTATTAAACCTCCTTCGATGTAGTACGCTGTTAAAACCAGCTAAAACTTTTGGGTTTGGTTGTAGATAAGATGCCTAACAAGCTACCAACATGTACAAATATCATCCCAACTTTTATCATCCTTATTTCTATTTGATATGGAAGTTTAAATCTACCAAATTAAAGTAAAATTTAAAGCGAGAGGCAAGCTTTATTTTAAAGTTTTTAATATCGCTATAATATGTCTTATTATTTTTTTATAATATGTAGTCAAAAAAATACTAAAACTGGTTATTTCTTTTCATATTCAATGAAATCAGACTAAAAGAATGAAAACATATGTAGATCACTGGCAAATGAACAGCTAAATGCAAAGCTCAATTAAAAGAAATTCATTGTTATCTCTTTGCCTTTGCTAGGATATAAGAAGCAGACATTATCAGCTCACAGGAGTCACGAGGAAATCCGCAGACGGAAATCCCATCATGAGACGACAGAAGAAGACCCCACACGCTACCACTCTGCTCCTAGCGTTATAGACGAGGTCTTACACAGAAGAGACTGGGAAAGATCAGCCAAAGACCTTAGAATTCCTTTAAAAGACACCAGCCCAGAAACTTTAGAATGCGATTTGAAAAGCGACGAGGAAATAGTTGGCAGAACATGCAAAAAGCACCACACGAACATAAAAAGATCCAAAACGACCAAAGCTGAGAAATCAACAAAAGAATCGATCTCGGACGATGTCAAAGATGAAGACGCCACCGAAATGACTTCTAGTATGTCCAATTTTTATATAGGTGATACTTCTTGTGCACTTAATAAGGAGAACATTGAACGTAATGACAAGAAATTCAAAGCAAAGGAAGCGAAGCAATCTTTAAATGAGTCTATCAAGCATAGGGATAGACCGAGGAATATTTTAGGACCTTTGACCGAGTTCCAAGTGGCTGGTTATGAGGAGTTAGAAATCGATAGATCTGGCGCAGTGCACCATTTTGACGAGCCCAGATCAAGCTATTGTGATACGCCATCCGTACCTTATCCACCATTAGCTGCAGGTGGGTTTAACTTTATTATTGCATGTTTTACTTATTGTAAGAAATAATAAGGTACCTACATATGTAAATATTAGGAACATTACTTCAAAGGTTCTTTTGAAAGATTGAGTATAGATTTTTTAACTATTTTCTGATCAAGAATTATAGTTAAGATGATATAACAAATAAAACCAGTTTGCCGATAGTTTGCAGCAAAGCTTAGAAAGTAAGACGTCTAAGTGACAACGGTAACAGTCCAGTGACGCTAATTTATATATAAAATTCATCATCATCGTCTTGAGCCTGTGTTAGTCCACTGCTGGACATACGCCTCCCTAATGCACGACTCCATCAGGAGAATTTTGGACCGTATCCCACCGCGCTGGTCCAATGCGGATTTGGGGTGGACTGACTTTTTACATGCCCATCCGACATATGGATCCTCTTACTTTTGAGACAATTGGGTGATCGGCCCAAATTGACCAAACCAACCAGAAAACAACAAAACCACAAAGTTGTTTCCCCGCGGAATTCGAACTCGCGTCCTCCGTTTTATAAACCAAGGGCCAATACCGCTAGACCACGGATGCGGTTCTTAGATAAAATTACAAAAATAGAATTAGTTTAAAGTATAGTATTTGCGTGAATTGAATAAATAAAATATGCTAATAATCTCTATCTCAGTCCAAAGTCTTTCCGTTACTGAACTATCAATTGTGTTTAGGTATAAATTGTGTTTGAGCACAATGTGAGACGGTTTCTTGAAATTTTCAACCTTATTGGTCGAAACATATTTTATTTTCCAAGTGTAGGGAATCCTGTAAAAGGCCCCATATTTAAAATTGAGTACGTAAGAGTACGTAGATGGTCGTGAAAGTGGTCACCTTACATGACCTTACATGACAAAAGACCTTTGATTGTACAAGAAAATGTTCATATTAATATACATATATATAGACACTTCCGGACCGGATGAGATCGTTCCTCTGATGGGAGAGATACGTGTAAACAACATGCGTGGAAGGCATGCCAGCGCTGGGGATGTCCTGGCTCCAACGCTGCGCCCCACTCCGCTGCCCTCTCAGGTATCTAGTCTTTTCCATATTGTAATTGGCTATGAAGGCAGACGATCAGTGGGACCACCTGATGGAAAATGGTCACCGACATCCATGGACATAGGTAATACGAGAAATGTGATCCACACGCTGACTACCATAAGATATAGGATGTCAGGTCTCGTTTACCTAGTGCCTTACGGTGCCCTTTGAACCGGTATACGGTAGTGTGAAAACATTACTGATTTCCTGGAGATATATTCACCGAGGTAGTACGGCCCCCTGTAGTAGGAAACCTTCCACCCAACACCTCATTAGGCCTAGATCTTCAAAACCAACAAAACAAAACAACAAACAAACCAATCAAAATCATTTAGGTAGCCCTATCCGCTACTCCTCTCGTTGATATCCACATTTCCTCTCAAGCTATATAGGGAAAAGCTTTTTAGCTGCCTCCGTAGCTTAGTGGTAAGGGGGTCTGCTTTAGAAAGCGGAGGTCAATAGGTAAATTCAATTCCTCCATAGCCTAGTGGTATAGGCGTGTGCTTTAGAAACCGGAATCGTGGTTTTGAACCCTGCGGGCACTCAACAAATTTTCATTGTTGTTTCCTAGTTGGTTAGGACAATTTGGGCTGATCGCTCAACCTTACTCACTCCGGTCGTGTCGGTTATCCGTCCCATCGGGCTTTAAGAGTATAAAGAAACAGGTAGCGCGCCTGTGTTTGCGCGTACACTTGTGCACTATAATATCTTCTGTGTAGTTGACTGATCTCTAATATAGATCGGCTACCGTAGTCATATTTTATTTGAGAACATTATTATTATTATTATAGGAAAGGTTGAATATACGGAAATAAATTCTATTGGTAGTCTTGACACACGTTATGTCGTTGCTAAACGTATGGCAGAAAGATTATGATTGAACCTGTTTCTGTGTCCGTACCAGAAAGCGACCTGGACTTGGAATTGGAGGGCTGCGACGAGCCACCGCCTGCATACGATCAGCTTCAACTTCTAGCAGTCAGTCAAAGGAAGGAAACGGCTATTTAAATGTTGTTTTGTTTTAAGATAATTCTCTATGCTTTTGCGATTCGAGATAAGTACAAACCTGGCACCATAACATGGTATTTAGTAAAGGTGTTGAAAACAATCTACAATATTAAAAGTTAACTCATTTCTGGTTACACCCTATATTGTCACTTCGTATCAGTACGTATTGTTTTAATTTTTGTGTATGTTTAGCATATATAAAATATAGTGTTATCACGTTTATGATATTGGTACACTGTAGCACCCACTAAAATGAAGATTATTATTAATTATCTACGATCTAGGTTTAACTATGTTTTGCCATATTTGTCCGTCCCTTCCTTTTTTTCAAGCTTTTTTTGGCCCACACATTCTTGTTTTTTTACTATAAACAAATTAAGTTCTAATGCTACACAATTCTGTTATTTCACCGTAGATTAGACCCGCCGCGGTATCTTTTATTATTTTTTACAATGCAGGTGCATGATTTAGACTTAGTGAGTGATCCCAATTACGAGTCTAACCCAGATCCATTTCGTCTTGTAGTTTTTTGTCCTGCAGTTTAATTATATATTTATTTGCTTTTTATTAGTTGTTTACTCTATTTTTTTGCCTTTAGTATATTTAAGTAACAGTTTCCAGCAGTTTATAAATGCGAATTACAAGCGGTCTAGCGTCAAAGATCAGTGAACGTCCAAAAGTAAGCTAAACCATAATCTTAATTTTATTATCAGAACCGTCTAATATCGTGATTTTATAAATAGTCTGTTAAACACATTTTCAGATTAATCGACTAATATTACTTTATCTTTAGGTTGAATTATATCAACATCTGAATGCTGCTTATTAATACGAGACTAGATGAAACATCGTTTTAATAATGTTGCTATAAAGAAAGTATTTTTCAATAAAGTGTCACTGCAGATATCAATATTAGTATTATGAAAATAAAAGATTTGTTTATTTAAAAGGCTTCGAAAGTACGGAACTTATTATAAAAATTCTTTCACTACGTAAAAGCTATATAATATTCGGGTAACATGGGCTCTTAAGCCGAGGAAAATCTAGACATAAGACGGGCTGAGCGGTGGACGCAGTGCTAGTATAATATATTTACAATATTATTATTAAATTAAATATGATTCAAAGTTTGTCGTGTAAAATATTCGATAGTTTAATGTTTACCAAAATAATACTTATTACCATAAATATTTCTCGTTATTTTTAAAGATTAAAGGACATGTTATTTACAAAATATATCTTCATACGTAGGATATTTCATACAAACTTTAAAAGTTCATAGGTTAATAAAAATGTTACATTATAAAAAAAAGTTATATAAAAAGAGGGTAATATTTTATTATTTCCCTGTTAAAATTTTTAGTACTGCCATTTGTGTTAGTATTCTCATCTATTCTTCTTTTTAAAAGAATTGCCTCAGTCAAACACTAATTTCGCCAAAGTGAACGCGTTCTCATTGGTGGTTGGCGGCCATTTTGAATCCGCACGCGATTTTTAACCAATGAGAGTGGTCGAATTTTTGGTGCCAATTGAGTTTGGCGTTACAATTTATTTATGCTAGTTCTATATTTCAATTTAAACTCAAAATTCTACTCTCCGCTACGTAAAGAAATATTAAAATTATTTTAATAATTAATAATATATAAATAAATGACACAAAGGTTAATCTACAAATTATACAAAAATAAGTCTTAAGTATGTAATAGTACAAAGAAACAGATGAAACAAAATTATTTTTAGTAATGATCAAACTATATGTATAAAAAGCATGTGTAACAAGAAATATTTTTGTAATTCAAAAAGTATTATCTGTAATATTTTTTGAAGGATCTTTAGTGTTATCCTAAAAAGTTATAAATCAATAACCAGAGTTTAAAGCGTATTAAATCAAGACTCTATCGTGTATAGATGTGGTGAGAAGTTATTTTCCTTCGGTAAAACTCGCATATTTACCGGAATACGATGACACCCGAACTGTCAATGAATGATCGTATTAAACGAGTGACATTTTTATATCCATCAATATGAAACTATTTTGCTTAGTGTCAAATGACAGAATGAATGATGCCATTGTAAAATGTAGAGATGTATAGACACTAAAGCTATTTAAGAAAGCAAGATAAATACAAACTTTTCCGGAAAAATTACGAAAGAAAATCCTTTCTCACTATATCTAATCATAACTCTCTTGTGTAATGAAAGTTCACTGTGATATAAAATGTAAAAAAAATGGTATTATTGAAAAAAAGGTTCAAATACATAAAATATATTGATTTATTTCAAAGCTGCACAAAAAAAATATGTTAATATAAATAGATTAAAATGCTTCAATAGTAATGTGGACAGTTCAAAATAAAAAAGGTACCAAAAAAAAATAATACTTTAACGTGGTGTAAATATTCTGCAGTAAATGAATGTCAAAATTATCGTAAGCTTAACGATTATTTCAAATAATTTCCACGCTTTAAGAAAAAAATGTTTAATATATTACTAGAATAAAAATAAAAATATTTGTTCTTGCAAGATTTTCATAATTAACCTAGTCAATTACCAAAAATTATGTCAATATCATTGTAACAAAAACATGCTCCACGCAATAGTGTGTTTAACTAGTGTATTATATGTACATTAAAGAAAATATATTTACTATTTTCAATCATACTTTACTCTTCAGACCATATAAAATTGTAATACTTACAAATATTGTTATTCAACTATGGTTTGATAAAGTCCACAAAGATGTTTTCAATATGCCTAATATTACTATTTTCTTTTAAAATTTACATCAAATCTTTTCATGTAGTTATAAAATCAATGTTCTCTTGTTAATCAGATAAACAAATAAATTGGTTCAACAGTTATAACATTTTTTTTATTCTCTCTCCTGTTTTGTCCTTAAATAATCCATTACCAGAGGTGAAAGAATATGACATTGTATTCGTCTCTCTTTTAAATGCCTCCATTAAAAATTAATAAAAAGAAAGGGGACAAGCGGGCTATTACCTATATGTATATAATACCCCGACACGTTCCAGGTCGTAAAAGTCCAATTGCCACCTTGAGACACAGGATGTTAAGTCTCATAATTCACACAGGATGTTAGTCAATAATTACTTTGGTCTCTCAAGCCGGGATCATCATCATCAGCCTCTGTTGGTCAACAGCTGGACATAAGCCTCCCCTAATGCACGCCCTCCCCATTAGGGGATTTTTGGACCGTATCCCGCCACGCTGGTCCAATACAGGTTGGTGGGGGAACCGACTTTTTACATGCCCATCCAACGCATGGATCATCTTGCTTTTCAGACAATTAGGTGATCGGCCCAAATTGCCCTAACCAACTAGGAAACATCATTGAAAATTTGTTGAGTCCCTGCAGGATTCGAACCCACGACCTCCGGTTTCTTAAGCACACACCCATACCGCTAAGCTACGGGCAGTAGAATTACATATAGTGATTAAATCATATTAGCTGTAAGTCGTTAGAAAAAAAGCCATCTTTCACCTTAGGCACTTCACTGGTTACTTGTACCCCTGGTAAAAGGATATAAACAAGCAAAACTATCCAAAAAAATATCAAATCACCTCGTTCTATAAACGTCCGCATTCTGCTGGAAGTAGACCGCCGGCCCCGGGGATTTCCCCGGCGGCATCACGCCCAGCCTGGCGGCCATCGTGTACGCGGGGGTTCCCGGTCCCAAGCGTATGGCATAAGCGTTGGGAGCTGGACCCACTCTCTTGAAGTTCACGTCCGGTCGAGGTCCATCTTGCTTTTCAGACAATTAGGTGATCGGCCCAAATTGCCCTAACCAACTAGGAAACATCATGGAAAATTTGTTGAGTCCCTGCAGGATTCGAATCCACGACTTCCGGTTTCTAGATAACATGCCATTACCACGAGGCTACGGAAGCAAGCCGGCAAGCCGACTACTTTACGATGGAAATCCGTTAATGAATATAAGTTTTGGATAGGCACGGTGATGTAACTTCCCTTTTCCCATGGGCTGCTGTAATTTTATCACTTGTACGCTTAGGCATATCCATCTTCGGAACGGGAAAGAATGGCAATATAGGATAAATATATGTACGGAGATCATTTCATTGTTCTGTAGTATCCAGAACCTTGAGTCCTGCAGGAACTATTAATTTCAATCTCCCCGTACGCGTAGTATGTATGTGTAGCAAAAGCCATTCAAAGTTAGGTAGGTATCAAATTTAATGTCTGCGGAGCAAATTGGTTAAAATCGCGTGCTCATCAAACATGGCGGCCGCCCACCAATCAGGACGCTTCATGCCATTATGTTTTGATATTACATTTTGTAACTTTATGTCTTACTCTTCTTTTTACGGAAACTTTATTATAGTGGGCTAAAACATCACCTAACCTACACTAGAGTATATGGAACCGAATCAAAATTAGTAACTATCAGCTGCTTCTTTTCCATTAGCCAAATGGCCTAGCGGAACCAGTTTAAGTTTGTACGGACAGGACATAAACATTGAAGTTCCGTTTGATGTCTTTGTAATAAAAAATGATGGTAAACATCTATAAACGGTCTAAAAGTTAGGACACAAGTTAGTTAGTTAAGTAAGACATAAGTTATGATCAGTACCTAGAGTTTGTAATGTAACTTTTCTACAACAGAAGTACATGTTCTAATAAAACACATTTAACTTAGGTTTTTGTTAACGAATTGAAAAATTGAAAGAACTAAATTACGGAACTGTTCACTACTATATAATATAATAACTACAAGTTTTAAGTCAGTTTATAATTTTTATTGAGAATAGTAATGTTTACCTTTTGTTAAGCGATATCTTTCAGTCAAATGGTAGTGGGCCAAAAACTAAAAAATGCCGACTCTGCCCGTTGACTTACTGGTGTAACGTGTAACTTGGTAGCCTTGCACTAGTACGCAGAACACAGCGCTGGAAGGCAGCGACTGGTGTCAAGCCGTTTCGAAGCACAGATACATCAGGTACACTGTCAACAATGGTCTAACGTGGCCTGCCCTGGCTTTATTCCGTGGGAAGGCAGTTTTAGGTGTGGTCTTAGTGACCAGGGCCTTTCGTATTATTGGGGTCTTTTGGCCCATTAACGTCGATGTGCAAGGGTATAGGAAGAACGAGGGTCACGCCTGTATGCCCGGTCGAGAGGATAATGATGCAGATAACTACACATGAGATTTGTAGGACACTTCCAGAGGGCGCTGAATGGATATTTATGTGTGAGTAGCGCCGGCGATCGAATGGTATTAAATAAACTTCGTCTTCGGCTTCCCCAATACAACAGAGTCTGCTGCCTCATTTCTTAGAGGCAATCGCGAGGCTTTATTCTAGCAGTAAGAGAACTTAAAGAGTCTAAAGTTACTTGGGATCGATTCAGTGCGGTCCGCCTAAAATTGAGCTCTGTTAAAGGCCCGGATCCAGATGGCAGTTCCAGAACTTCTGTTGATGCCGTTATAGTTGATAGGGTATGCCTAGGCTGAGGTCGCCTTAAAACCTTAGAGGTGGAATGCGAACAGACGCAGGTGTTCTGCTGACTGGATTATGGAAGTAAGCTTTTCGCAAGACTTACTAACCCAGTCCCTGCATAGAGAAGGCGCTATGCCTATGACTTATATGAAAAGGTCAGAAAGGCCACTAGCACTCCGGCTATCGAATGCAACCCGGACCCCTGACACTGAGATTCAAGGTGGCCGGCTAAAATACACCTAGCGCCTAGATAAGGTAGACGAATTATTAAGCAGTAATTAAATAGCAAGGTTGCTGCAGAAAAATTGATCTAGTGCCAGCCGACCCTTAGCCTCCTGCGTAGTTGTTAATCAATGTATTTGCCAGCCATCAATAATTTATACATTTAAAGTAATAGATGATATGGTGACGAAAGTTGTGTTAAAATATGATGTCTATTGGTTTGCCAAGACCGAACTCGCCGCCCGGGGCATGGCCCCAATCTGCCTTCCCCTTGATCGGCCTGTTATCTCTCTTTAGTAGTCGTAGGTCCTCTTTTTACAGGGGACCGTCTGGGTTGGTACCACCGCGATGCCTATTTCTACCGCAAAGCAATAGTGTGAAAACACTACTGTGTTCGGGTTTGAACGGCACAACAGCCAGTGTATTTACTGGGTAAACGAAACTTTACAACCTGTGTCTCACAGCGCGTTGGTGATACCACTAGTATTGCCGATGTCTATGAGCGTCGGTAACCACTTCCCATCAGGTGGCCCGACTGTTCGTCTGCCTGTGCAGGCAAAAAAAAGAAATTCACGCGCAAGTCACAACAAGTCCTTCCGCCATCTTATTCACGGACTGCTATGTATTCTACAGAGTAGTTACGGCAGGTTTTGTGCTATTGCACTTCTCCTTTACGGCACTTGTACTTATCCCCATACGACAAAAAATTATGGATAATGCTCTTGATAACAATATTGTTGGAGATTGAAGTTTATTCCTAGTTCCGATTAAAATCTAAACAGTTAATGAATTCTATGTTTAAAAAGGTTTAAGGAATATATAACGTAGATAAACATATGTATTTTTAATACTACACGCCGTATAATACTGCTGTTTTACATTACAACGAAACAGGTATTATATGTTGAAGAAAACTCAGCAATGACATGAAAAAGCAGTCCTTATGATTCCATAGATTTATACAAAGATAAATTAGAAATAGAAAAATAAAAGATACTGCCAACTTTAGGTGACATAAATTAAAAAGGTATGATACATATTTATAACTATTTACCATACCATACGCTTCCTTTCGTGGTAGCTTTAGATTTGCTGCCACAAGTGCTGGAACGATCTCCGCCTCAATCAAGAACTCGGACTCGAATCAAACGTTTAAGTTTTACTTAAAGCAATACTTGATTACAAAACAAAAGTCCAGCACTGCTATTTAAAACGTGAACAAATACAAATACAAATACAGGTGCTTAAAATAAATTATTGTTAATATTAAAACTTTAATACTGTGTCTTGTCTTAGTAGTGGTAAATGTATTCCGGTATTAAACAGCATAAGTTACCTCTCATTTTATTTTGTTTAAAATATTTTGTTTTATATAAATTTAGTTAAGAGCCATCAACCCTACATTAAACGGGTCCACTGAAAATCAGCATTTACGAAGACTCTTTTGTCTTCGTGATGTAGCTGAGTGGATGCCATTTTGGTACACAAGCCATTTAATGTTTTTATTTTTTTTTTACTGTACTTTTCAATTTTCTGTGCCAAATAAATGTTTTTCTTTCTTTCTTTCTTTCTATTTAGAGGACATTTGCTTAAATCTACGAAATCATAAGGACTGTTTCTTCATCTCATTGCTGTGTTTTCGAATATATATAAAAAGGTAAAAAATAAACTACAAAATTTCAATATAGAATTTATTGTAATAAAAACAGTGACACAATAAATATTTATTTGGTACGAACGTATTTATTTATTTTCTAAATATATTTGGCACATTTAATTTTCCTAAGCGTATTATACAGATGTTCAATTTATAAAGCTAAGTAAGAAATTAAAGAACTGTCAAGTGAGATGTCAAATATTTCAGTAAAGAGATCATCACAGATTTGTCAAAATTTTCGGTATATATATAAAGCTGTGTTATTTTATGGGTATAGTTAAACCGATTTAAAGACAGAATTTACCCAACAAAGACTAATGCCATACTCAATTGGCGCCATAAAGTAGTCCTCTCTTATTGGTTAAACATCGTGAGAGAATTCAGAACTTGACATTAAATTAGTTTAAAAAAAACAGAAAATTCTAAAAAAATATAATAAATACTAAAATATATTCAAATACATGTATAATCAATATCTACAGTACGTGAGTTAAGGAATGGAAAAAAACTAGATAGTTCAATGTAATTATACAATATTTTATATTTTTTTACAAATAGTTGCCTTTTCGTAATATACATTCGTTTAACAGCAAATGGAGGTATTATAGCGGCGTACAATAGCTTACATTTTAAAATATCGTTATAAATTTTGGTCGGATTACATTAAGCACAGATACTAGTAACTTTCGTAATATTTATTCTATGGTAAATAACCTTTGCTATATAAATATGATTTTTTTTTAAGTTTTATAAAGATTGATATTCTTTAGTTATAATACAAAGCGTAGAAAAAACCGTTATTATTTATATTTGAAACATTAACACCATAAAAGCGATGCTGTTAATGCTCAAATATGATAACTCAATGAATCGTTTATAAAAATGTAGTTAATTATAAATATAAATAGTTTACAATTTTACTAACGATAATTAATATTCGCATCCAATATACAGTAAGCAGACACAACATTACGAACACCAAAAACAGGATATTTTTAAAATTTACTTAAATCGAGGATGGATAAATAGTTACAGCAATTTTTTTTAGCAATAATCTACCAAGAAATGTATCCTAAAAAATAAGTTTTAATTAAATGAGCAAATTTTGGTATACGTAAACACTAACCTTTGTATCATAGCGATAAATGTAATATACCAAAAAATTATAAGTAACATTTTGTGAGAAATATGAGAGGTGACGTTTAATTGATGACATTAAATTATATCTAATTGTTTTAATCATCTTTAAAACAAGCAGAATAACAAAGAATAAGGCATTCTTATTAGTGGAACGTCAGATAGTAGTCTGAAGTTGTAATTGCATTTTAAATGATTTTATCTGGCTCTGACAAATATAAATGCTTTCGATTCGATGGAAACCAGCCAATAACATTATATTATAGTATAAAAAGACTTTAGCGATTTTTCACATTTAAATTAACACTTTTCAGCGGTTGTGTTCACGGGACGGACTATGGTTGGTTCGAGACGATAGTTAAAATATAATTCAATACATAATTTTCATCTATCATTCAATATACATTTAATCAACGCAGTATTTTGATTCAACGACAAATTGACTTCAACGGATGTCAATTTTACTATAAAGTATATTATTTGCTTAAATAAATGAATGACCTAGTATATAATCGTAAATATTATCGCATAGGAATTACAGTCGGAGGAGGTAGCGGGGTTGAGGCTTGGCTTGCGGGAGACAGTATTATGGCGGGTGGCTTAAGGGGCTTGCCTTGAGGCCTTCGAGGGGTGGAGGGGGCTCCCCGTGAGGGGGAGAGGGGAGAGCGGGAGGAGGGCGCCGCGGGTGAGAGGGGGGAGCGACCGGGGGAGGTGTAGTAGGCGAAGCGGTTAGGGGAGGTGGGGGAAGTGGGGAGGCGGGAAGGGGAGGGGGTGGAGGGGGAGAAGGCGGCCACGCCGCGGGCGGGGGAGAGGGGGCTGGTGGGGAACACTGAGTCAGGGGGCACGGAGCGGCAGAGCAGCGCCATGGCGGTGGCGCTGTCCCTCACGCCTGCAAAGAGAAGGAATCTAAAATTATAAGCCTGACTATACTCGTGGGCCTGACAAAGTTTTTCTGAGACCTAAGAGACTCAATTATTAAAATTCGTTACGTGTAACTCACACATATCAGTTCTCTGAAGAGCTGAAGGAACAACAACCGAAAGGGAGAGAAACAACAAGCAAAACTAGTAAGTGACCGTCTGAGGTAATACCAGGTGCATATTTCTGAGACAATACATTGGTGTATAAAAACTACCATCATGTGTATTGATTATGCTAGCTATAGCCATTATTATATATCGTCGGGTTTATATTGGCAGGGCAGGCATCACTTATCACCAGTTAACATAAACGTAACCTGCTTGACTTATTACTTTAACGCATAAAAATATGTGTAAAGATATTTATTAGACAAATAAAAATAACGATCTTAAATTTAATTAAGAAATTACATACCTGGCTGCACGGGGTAGGCAGTTGGAGAAACTGGAGGAGGTGGGGGACGAACCGATCTCACTTCCTGGAACTCATGATGTGATAGCTCTGAAACGAAAATTGTATTAGTGTTACCCGTTTTTATTTTCAGTTGTATTAATGAGCAAACAAAATGTTTTTAAATTTTAACTGCTTAATTAGATTGTCGGTTATCATGTACTGTATTGTGTTCCATCTCACCCCGAATACGTTTTCACTTTATCGTAGTGGTGAGATGGGGTGGCGACTACCTCCGTTGCTTTGTAGCATGGTCTCGTGCTTCAGAAACCAAAGATTGTTTGTCGGTCGATTGTCTCCAAAGTATGATGATCCATGCGTCGGATGGTTATGTAAAAAGTCAGTTTCATCCCATCGATTATGAGAGTAAAGGAACAGAGAGTACACCTGCGTTTGCGCGTACACTTGCACTATAAAGTCTCCTGCGTATTCAGTGGATCTGTAATGTATAATATACTATCGATTAGGGTCAGGAAAGCTAAGAAAGAACCTGATCGGCCTAAGGAGTAAGGTTAGCGGTGAAGGCCTCCTGTAGCGCGTAACTACTAAGCCCTCTGAAGATTTTCTCAGATAGATCCGAGGGAAGTGTTGAAGGTGATGCTGCACATAGTTGACATAGTATAAAGGATTACCAAACTTAATCGATAACCCTAGCTGGATTTATTTTATTTACCTTTAACCCGCCTCAAGCAGAAGAACACGAAGTAACAGCAGACGAGAAGCAAAAGGCCCAAAACTCCTCCCATAGCCACGAAATACGCCGTGTGACTCGGTACCTTTGCATTGCCAGTACCTCTGGTGCCTTGCACGCCCATTTTCTGTAACATTTGAACGAGGTTTAAGCTAGGTAGGAACCTTTGAGAGGCAACTGTAAAAGACTCCCAATCCATAATGATAATATGGATTGCAACAAACTTTCTTCAGTTTTATGTTTTATAAACGATTTTCGTAAGGGTAATTAGTCATTTATAGTTGAAATATTATAACATCTAGGAATGATATTCTATTAAAAAATTTGTTCGTAGAATTGAAACAGTATACAGACGATTTGAGTACAGACAGTACAGTATACAGACGAAAGTTATGGACATATCCGGACAATTAAAGATTACCTAGACCACATGATTTCATTAAAATTGCAGTTAAGATATTTTTATACAGTTAATAATACAATCAAATTAATTGTCGTATGGATTAACAAGGGTTGGCCTAAAATAAGTTTGGCGAGTAAGAAACATGTCTCTGGTTAGCTTGTCCGTAAGTTTCCTGAAATCTCAAACGCACTTGATTGTGAATAGCACGAGACTCGAGTTAACAAATTACAATTCTTAGGTTTAAACAATATCTATTCACTATCTACATATAGGTTCGTCTTAATAAATAGGGGTGGGTTATGGGAGGCCTATTTCCAGCAGTGGACTATCACAGGCTGATGATGATGATGATGATGATTCACCATCTGCTATCATGTTTGAGCCATCGAACATAGATTTATGGTGCAAACAGTAATAGTTCTTTACGGGTAGGTAAAGTCTACCTCATAAGGTAAACCATTTACAGGTACAAGATACTCATCATCATCATCAGCCTGTGTTAGTATACTACTGGACATAGACCTCCCCTTATGCACGCCTTTTCATCGGCCCAAATTGTCCTCCGGTTTCTAAGGCACACGCCTTTACCACTAGGCTACGGAGGCCGTTAGAGATGGACAGAGGGAGGCAGTTTGAGATACTACTATATATATATATATACATATATGTGTTATATGTATATATATATATACTATATAATATATATATATATATATATATATATATATATATATATATATATTTATAATTATATATATATATAAGTATATATATATGGAAATTTCAGGATCACTAAATTATGTTTTTAAAACTAAATGCCGATTTTGAGGCTTTAATTAACTTAACAATATAAGGTGTTGCGATTGGAGGCACTTTATATTAATGACTTAAAATTGTTCACAATTAATGCGCGCTGATTGCCTGGGAACGCTTGTTCAGATTCCTAGAAAAGTAAATAAAACGCTTACTATGCTTTCTCACGGTTGAGGACTGTGAGAAAGGCTCAAATCTTTATTGCGAAATTGTGAATAAGCCCTCTCTAGTCCAATACAGAAGGGTGAGGGGATGATAACTATATATATATATATATATATAATATAAAAACTATCTGTATTTCATATGCCAACTGATAAATTGCAGCTCGGCTTTTGGCGTCTTTGTATTAGAACGAAACAAGCACCCTTGAGCTGTAAATAGGCTTTTGAATTAATGCGTTTATCGTCCGTGCATCGACTAAAGGGGATCAAGTAAATATAATCTATGTTGTCTGCACATGCAAGGGCATAATGGAATTGTTTGCATGAATATTTTAACTCATCTTTTATTTATCATATATACTCATCTTTGTTGACTTGCACTCCGCAAGTCAACAAAGATGGTATATTATTTAATACGTTACGCCGCCCCTGCTTCGCGCGGGAGCAATGCTAATAGAAAATATACCTACAATATTAAGCATGTGTTTTACATATAAACCTTCTTCCTCAAAAACTATATCTATTAGAAATCCGCAAAGAAATCCGTTGTGTAGTTTGAAAGATTTAAGCATACATAGGAATATAGGAACAGAGAAAGCGACTTTGTTTTCTACTATGTAGTGATGATCTCTCAGATTAGGCGGAATTGGTCTATTTCGTGCAAAGAGGGACTTGCGGTTTTTCTTTCTTTTTCATAAACCCATTGAAATCAAAATCATGTAATTTAAATTCGTGACGCAAAAGGTATATTTTTCAGAACTTAATATGTACATCAGTTGTAAATTATGGAATGATCTATTTTAAAAATTGTTTAAAGATATTACTTAACTAAATAATCAATACAACTGCCTCCGTAGCCTAGTGATAAGGGTTTTAGAAACCGGAGGTCGTGGGTTCGAATCCTGCGGTGAATCGATAATTTTTTTACAAAAACAAGTTATGTCAATTTGGCCGATTGTCTGAAAAGTAGGATGATCCATGCGTCGGATACCCACCAACCCACATTAGAACAGCGTGCTGGGATACGTTCCAAAAACTCCTTAATGGAGGAGGTGTGTAGTAGGGGAGGCCTATTTCCAGCAGTGGACTAACAAAGGCTGATGATAAACTAATTCAAAATATTATGTAACTATTACCAAACTATATTAAATCTGATTAATTAACCCTCCTATTTAATAATTTTTCAATTTGTCAAGTGCGTAAGAAAGTGTGGTAATTTTTAACAAGTACGATTAAAAGTACTTGTTTGAAAAAATGTACTTGTCAATCCTTCATTCATGCTTTTACATCGCATCGCTAAGGATCTCCTTCGCGACCTCTGGCTTCTCGCTTTTATTGCACTTTAGGAGTAGGGCAGACAAGTATCACATGTTGTCGAGGTGATTACATGTTATGTCTGCACAATGATACTGACCTGAAATGATCATCATCATCAGCATGTGATAGTCCACTGCTGGACATAGGCCTCCCCTAATACACCCCTATCCGTTACGGGGTTTTGGATCGCTACTTTATGATAATTGAAAATAATAAAATTGTGAAAATTGAATTCAAGGTTATAGTGAGTCTCCATACAAATGATGAATTTGATTTTTTTTGCGACCTTTGCCTGAAAATTCCTTAGTACACGTGTCTACTTATTTATTGTTCTGTATCGAAAAATATTTTTTACAACGAAGTCCTGCCCTTTTTGTAAATAATACCGAAAGTGCAACATATCTCTTTCATATTGCTGTTAATAAATTAATTTTATCATGAAACTATTAGTAATATTTTAGCTGTTATATATTATAAAGTCAAGTCTAATAATGCGCTTAATGACAACGCCTCAATGAGCAACAGCTAGTAATTTACTCACTTTGACTTAATATTCATGATTGTTACTATATTTCATAAAATAATATTATTTCTTACTGATGTGTATACTTATATACCACATGCTGTCAGTTAAAAGAAAACTACTATTTAAAAAATATTTATTAAACAAAACACTTGAAATTAATAAGTTTACTTATAATATTATAAGTCATAGACTAATAATTAATATTTATTAGTTTCTTTTATTTAAAAAATTGGTTAAGAACCCACCTTTAAATTTCTTTAATCCCTCGTTCCTAAATCTTCACAAGAGTCTTTTCTTCCATGTTTACCATAAGTATACCCATTAATAATAAAACTTCAATAACACACTAAACTTTTAATCATATTATCAACCAACTTCAGCGATTGAAAACCACATTTTCACCGTTCTAAACAAAACTAAACACGATATATCTAACAGCTAATATTTCCCCGTGACAAAAACGACATCTTGGATCAACACTGACGATCGAATGAAGTCTCACATCGACACGAGCCTCGAACGGCGACACGACAGGACACTACGAGGCACTGTGTGCCATTTTCTTAATAGATCACGCATTTCCCAGCCCCCGTGCCCTTAGATGGAAAACGCTCGTGTTCAAGCCAGCGGGTGACGAGACGCGGCAACAAGTACGTCCGACAATCAGGCGCCAGCGCTTGCTACAGGGTTGGCGCTTTTAGGAAACAGAAAAACCTTTATTAAATCTATACAAATAAATAAAATTGAAGTGTCTGTTTATAAAATCAATATAAAGGTTTTCAAATGATAACATAGTGATATATAACTGATAAATTTTTAAAAACAAGACTTTTTTATTTAATTTTTGTTTGTCCGTTTGTTCGGTTTGATAGCTGAAATAACTGGGAGTTACTAACACAATAACGGAATCATTGTTCATTAAATTACCACGCGGATGGAGTCGCGCGTAACGGCTAGTCAAAGATATTGTGCTTTATTTAAAAAATACTTAATGCATCGGTCGCTGAAAATTGAATAACATCGTCGTTTAGCTTTTTTGTGTCAAAAAAGTAATAAATTATATTCGTTTACAAGATGTTAAGACAGGCATTTCACTGATGGTGAAAGTTTCACGCTTTACCCAGTAATTACGTGAGCTACGGTGTCCTACAAACCGGAATACAGAAGGGCGTAGTACTGCTGATTTGCGGCAGCAAATAAGAACCAAGAGTGTTGTTCACCATCATTATCACCATCAACATCAACCTGTGCTAGTCCAATACTGAACAAAGATCTCCCCTAATGCACGCCTGGCCCATTTAAAGGGTTTTTGGATCCCACCACGCAGGTACAATGTAAGTTGGTGGGTGAACCTACCTTTTAAATGTTCGTCCGAAGCATGTATCAACTTACTTTTCTTTGGATGATCGGCTCAAATGGCCCTAACCAACTAGAAAACAACAATGAAAATTTGTTGAGTCACGCAGGATTCGAACCCACGACTTATAATTTCTAAAACACACGCCCTTACCACTAGGCTACAGAGGCAGTTAATATAGTATATATAATTGTGATATGGGCGTGTGCTTTAGAAAACGGAGGTCGAGGTTCGAATCCTGCGGACTCATCGAATTTTCATTGTTGTTCCAAGTTGGTTAGGCAATTGACCATCACCCGATTGTCTGAAAAGTAAGATGATCCACGGTCCACCCACCAACCCACATTGGACATAGCATATATATAAGCATGGTGTGATACGGTCCAAAAACCCTCTGATGGATAGGGGTGTATTAGGAAGGCCTATGTCCAGCAGTAGACTAACACAGGCTGATGGTTATGTGTACTGGCTACGATGTTCTGCAGGTGAGGCACTTACCCTCCACCTTTACCAGCTTTTATTCATTCATGATCATAAAAACAATCTAGATTGTACAAAAGATATGTAATTAGAGATTTTTTCTGGTATGTACTAAAGCTATTAGTAAGAGTTATCTCTTTTATTTATTATATAAGTCTGCCCGTGATCATGAATGCTGGAAAAATCCAAAACGTTATGAATATATATAAATAATTAACTCGTATAATCCGTTAAAAAAAATTGTTGCCTGTAAAATCGGTATACGGCGAAAGTTACCTGTGACAACGTCTTTTAGCGGTAGAATGATTGTAATGTGAATATTCATTGGTATAAAAGGAAGAAGGACCAACCCTCTTTCTCTTTCTCTTAATCTCTCTTTCACTTAAGCAGGGCAACTGCGCACGAGTAAGAGATACGCGTGCCTCTCACTTTCTCTTGTAGTTGCTTATGGAGAACGTTACGTGAGCGGCGCTGTGACGCAGTTCAGGAGAGTGATCCTATCTTGAACCAATTTATAAGACGTAATTACGTCAATAGTAAATTGGATATTAGCAATTTGTAAAAAAGCGTCGTTAGTGTCACATTATTTTATTAATTACATTTTTAATGGTATCCTAATTAGAATCATAGCCATTGTTTATTTTAACTTACAATGTTTCTATTTGTAACTTTCCGTATTGTATATGTATAAGACAGTATTTTTTGAATGAGACATTAGACACAACCCTATGGAGGCGCCTCTTCGTCGCCGACAAAGAACCGTTGACCCTATACGAAAACCGCGCAATTCACAGCCCTATCTCGTTTGTTAAAAATCAAACTTTCGTCACATTTGCCTTCAGATAGTTTAATGCATAATAATATGCAAAATAATAACTATATACGAAATATTGTATAGTTTTTTGTCTACACTAATATTATTAATTAATATTTGTATTTTTCATATTAAACGAATACACTCAAAAATATTGAACTGATTTTAAAAATTATTTTGCTATTAATAAAGCTTCATTATCTCCGACTTATAAATTCGACGTTTAATTTAGAAAAAAATAACAGTAATTAAAAATCTGCTAAAAGAGGTGTAGAAAATTATCTACAAAATGCCATTGATTTCCTTGAAATATGGAAATATTTATATAAATATATATACAGTGCCGGTTTTAACACTACCAGCGCCCTGGGCGAGATTTCTACAGCGAAATAATTATTTATTCCAAAAAATAACCGTTTATTTGAAAAAAAACTCATAAAATTTTACTTTTCTGACCTTCCTATCAGCGAACTCTTTTATAATGTTGTCAAAGTCGATGTTTTCAGCAAATTTCGTTTTTCAAAATTGACAAAGTTGCTAAGTTTGTCAATCTAGGTTGAGACATTGTTGATCGAAGATAGGTTTTTATCAGCTTCAGCTTTGAAAAACTCCGCTCCCCACTAGCAACCACTTATATAGTTCTTGTAAGTTGCGATCTTTGATGAAATTTAAAACAAAAATGGGAGTAACGTTCTGATCAGGCAAAAAGGATATCAGACTTAAAAGTTCATCACACAACATACAACCATCTATGTCTGATTTAGAGTCTACCGTTAATTTTAATTGGAGATCACTACAGGATTGACAAGATTGGGTTTTTCTGAATCTGTTTAATATTGTACAAAAAGAACAAGATTCCGAGTTCTCATTTAGCTGTTCGAACCTTTCATTGACTGAAATTAATGTAGTGTCAAAAGACAGTTGAAAATTCAACCTCAATTTTTTTTCTGGAGAAGTTATAGTGTCATCGGTGCAATTCACCAGCTTGACGCTTAATACGTCAATTCTTGTTGTAGCTCGAAACACAGGTTCAATTTCTAGTTCTTGGCCAACTCCTTCGCAGTTACAATAGCGCTTTTAAAGCCTGTATTTCTGTAGTCTTCAAGAAATTCACATTTTCAACATTTCTGTACATTTACCAAGATCCATGTCTGTTGACTGTGAGATTTACTTACGAATTTATTTGAAAAAGTATATCATACCAAACAACCAATGAGATTATGAAGCTGAAATTTTTAGTTTCAATCGCTAAGTAATTAAGCACTCATGGTACACTTGAACATCAGTTTCGAGTTTCAATGCTAGTTAAACTCTGATTACTATGATAACGGACTGTGTCACTAGCTGTTTTGTTCATACGTCGTCAGTGATCTGTTAGAATTTTCCATCGATGAACCAGAACTGAAAACAATGATGAACAACCTCTGAAGTACCCCAAATAGTGACATTTACGGTGACTAGCGGTATCGATAGTACAAAGATTGTAGCTATGACAGCCACAGGTACATAAACAGCTAAGGGTTTATGACGAGAATTCTCCTTTGAACCCCAAATTTTTCCTTCATATTCTGCCCCTGTTGTCATAACCCTGACCCTACAATCATTCAATTCCAATCCATATTTATTTAAAACATTAATAATCATCGTCACAGTTGATCATGGTTACCAGAAATGCTTTCACTGATATATTTTTAATATCATCTGATAAATCAACAAATCGTAATGTCAGCGAAAGTTGTTCTTATGACTAATGTCTGGAGTACAGTCAGCTATAATAGAATAATATTTTGATTTCTTTGCGTGTGATATGTTTCTGACTTTACTTTTCACCCATCTGCTCTATTAATTCATTTTGAATGTATTTTCCACAATAGTGGTCTGAAACATCACCCTTCATAGCTAATCGCAAGTGCTCCTGCATGACTAGAACAAATTTGGCAAGTAGTTGTACAAAGCCTAACAACTTTCCGTTATTTGCCGTATTATGGTTTGTCAGAAGTACCTCTGAACGCCATATTGTTTTCAAAGTGTCATATGCATCAATCTAAACTAAACAATATTCCATCTTGTAGTTTCCTTTCTAATCAAGTGTTGCTCTTGGCAGTTATTGTTTTCCCGATTTTTAATCCTAGTTCAGCATCAATCCATGAAGGTAAAATTCTTATGAAAAGTGCTTTTCATGCATTTTTAACTTTTGGACAAGTGTTTCCAGTTGTTATACCCTTCGTAGAATGACGTTAAGCTACTATCAAGTAGTCGACAACAAAAACAATACACTTGATCCTCAGAAACTGAGTAAATTAACCAACGACGCCGAATTGTTTCATTGTTTGCAAATTTTTTTGTGTAATGGGTATTAGAGAAATGTCGGCCTGAATCATTCTTGGGATAATTATCAATGTGAGTTTGCACTGGGCCGCTAGTAATTATATGATCAATGATTTTGCTAATTCAAGTGACTGGCCAAGTGGATAGATCCGATATGTTCGGGACAACAGTACTAACGTCATCTAGAATTTTAGTTAGTTGTACTTCACTAATGGAGTCATCCTGAGCAGCATTTCTAATTGTACCACAGCTTGTGTTCACTTTCGGCAACTTTGTCCACAATCTCTTCTACACAATCTTCAATTATCTGATTTGACTTGTCAGATAGAGGCTCCGCTACCGATAAATTCATTTGTATTCCAGATGTAGATGGCATATTCAGGTCCTCATTTTTTGTTGTGATATATTTATCTATATTCATGAACTTTTTTGTTCTCTGAAATTCCTTCTCTTTTTCTGCTTTCCGTTTTCTATATTCTGACCCAGATGGTTTTTTTTGTTTTTGATCAACGTGTTCTGACATTTTGTACTAATCAATTTTTGTAATCAATAAAATCTGCAACAAATTAAATCTTCAAGTCCAAACATTTCTAAAAATAGATTAATACAATAAAATTAAACAAATCAAATAACTTAAAACGAATTTAAATCATGTCAATCGTTTATGCAAAAATAATTGAGTTATTATTAGGTTTTTGCAAATTTCGGTCTGCCCGTGATCACGAACACGATCCCTGCAAAAAGTTCCAAACGTCGAGTATCAAAAAAAACACTAATAACATCTTAAATTTGCAAAAAACCTAATAATAATCTGAAACATCGTGAAAACTTAAAACTGAACAATAGACATTAGAACGCTATTAAGCGAGGATGACCAATACGCGTTATATTTGGGATAGCAATATTTACCTATATTCTTTGAACTTAGTTCCCGTGTATAAAAATAAGGTCGTAAAATTAAGCTAACGTTAATATGGCAGCAAAATATTTGTGTTTTGTGAGAGTGCACACATTTGTACGAAAATATCACGATCATCAACGTATGGACGGGAATGGGAATTAGACATTTTTTAGAAGCCACATATTTATCCGCCACCCCGCGCAAAACATTTAATTAAACAAAAATAAATGTTACCTCTTTGTCATAATAATTATAGATAATTAAAAGTTAACTGCCTCTGTTGCCTAGTGGTATTGGCGTTTGCTTTAGAAACCAGAGGTCGTGGGTTCGAATCCTGCGGGGACTCAACAAATTTTAGTTGTTGTTTCCTAGTTGGTTAGGGTTAGGACAGTTTGGGCCGATCACCCAATTGTCTGAAAAGTAAGATGATCCATGCGTCGGATGGGCATGTAAAAAAAGGCGGCCCACCCACCAACCCGCATTGGACCAGCGTGGTGGGATACGGTCCAAAACCCCCTAATGGATAGGGGTGTATTAGGGGAGGCCTACGTCCAGCAGTGGACTTTCAAAGGCTGATGATGATGATGATGAATTAAAAGTACTTACCTTATTAAATAATCCGTCAAGAACCAAATATATCCTTTTAACTATACAACTTTTTAGAAAAACTAATGTCACTCGATAGTAGAACCAGAAACGAAAAGTGACGAACATTAGCATCGCAACGAAGCATGAAGCATCTCATTACTACGTCGCGTATGTTTGTTTTAAAATAATTATATTGTACGTACACCAATTTTATGAAAGAGAACGAGGTGAGTTTGTTACGCTTCGTTAAAAATAATGCTAACTCTTTTTAACCAAAATGTTAAAAAGAGATAGACAATGTGTTTTTCTATGATCGGGGTTTCCCGGTAAAATTAATTCCGAACGAACAATTGAATACTGTGTTCCATTTTAGTGTTGCCAACATAAAAAATTTTTCGCTTAATTAAGGGACTTTACGACTAAGTAGACCTCGAACTATGAGAATGGGCTAGGGAGGACGCCTGCGGCGCCTTTTTTATACGCCGCCCTTGACGATCGCCCAACCGCGCCCTACCCTAACACCGCTAGGGATAGTGCATATATATATATAACAATTTTTAAGTAAATACATATATATATATATATATATATATATGTATTTACTTAAAAATACTTAAATCTTTCTAACTACGCAACGGATTGTTATACGGTTTTTTTAATAGATCGAGTGGTTGAAAACTAAGGTTTATATGTTGTTTATTGGTGTTATAATTCATTAATAATATTGTAGAGAAACGCTGATAAAATTAAATATGTTCCTTAATAATTTTACAGAACAGTATTGAATTCGGGCGAAACCGGGGCGGGTCGCTAGTTTTTAGTAAATTAAAGGACAATGGATTTACAGTGCTTCTTCAATTGTATTGAATAAAATGAGGATAGCTTACCTTTGCACAAACAACTGTTGCATATCCAAATTAAAAATATAATTGACGTCAATATAGTCTAATGTCAAATACAAAAAGAGCGGGAAGCGAACGCGTCCGCATTGGCGGCCATTTTGAATCCCCACGCGATGTTTAACCAATGAAAGTGTCCGAGTTTTTGGCGCCAATTGAGTTTGATATTACATTTTATTTCCGTAAATCCTATCTCTTAATTAGCTTAACTATGGGATAAGCGACTAGTCTACAAGCTATATTGATTCCTAGTTTATAAAACAACTTAAGCAGTAGTCATAGAGACTCACTTTGAACTCTCATTAGTCACCAGATGCGTGAAGACGGTAGATTCCCGCGAACTTAGACATCTCAATATATCGTCAGTTGATTTGGCAACGCTGCAGGGACTCTATAACAGCCCAGGTTCCAATAGAGTCAAATGCTTTCTAGTAGTCCACAAAGGCTAGATATAAAGCGTTTGGTTATATTCTGTCGACTTCTGCATAATCTGTCTCACTGTATGACTGTGGCACACGGTACTGAATTTTCTACGAAAGCCGGCCTGCTCCATCGGCTAAAATTCGTCAAGTCTTCGGGCAAAGCGATTTGTTATAACCATCGAGAACAACTTGTAATCGTGGCACAAAAGCAATATTATTCTATAGTTCTTAAGGAGGGTTGTATCGTCTTTTTTGAGAAACAGAAGTACAATACTTCTTCGCCGCGTCTTTGGAGTCCTCCAAGATTTGTCTACAGAGTGAAAATACATCGAAGCTCCCCCAGTATAGGTAATAAAATATATATATTTAATAATTAAAATTTATTATAATTAAATAAATTATAATTAAAAACAATTACCAGGTTAAAAAACATTAATATTGTTGTCTTTTTAAATGTATTGAAAGTTATATTTTTATTTCCAGCAGAAGGCTGCTAGGAGGATCCAGTTGGGTTGGACAGGAAGCTCAACCACATTCTCACGTCGCCGATACCGCAGAATTTGAAGACAAAACTATTTAAACAATGCGTTCTTTGTGAAAGGCGTAAGTCCAGAAAACATTTAATTACTTTATAGGCTATAGCTTATTACATATGCCTGGCTATTGACTACTCGAATCGCTCGATTTTACAAAATATATAGCTTTTCCTTATTGTAGAAAGCCATAATACATTATACTGTGCTATTACACATTATGCTATAATTAGCCGACTTAATAATACTATACGGCCTGTCTCCACCTCAGTTTTTAATTAAATTTGCTCGTCAGCCTATTATATTGCATAAGGGAGCCCATTGCAATTTTATTGCTAAATACCGTGAAACACAATTGATTAAACTGCGACTAACTCATTTATAATACGTTAAATAAATTTCTTTTTGTTGGTTCGTATTATAGTAAATTATTGCCACAAAACCAACGCGCCACTCTAGAAAGAGTCTTGACATCTCAATTTATCTATTTATTTTGTCTGGCCTTACAAATCAAGGAGGTTTCATCTGCAAATAATACTGTAGTTTCGTTATTATTAATAACACAACATAAGTTATTACCGTAGTTGGAAAAGAAAAAAGCGCTAGAACAGATCCTTGATCCAGTGACATAATTTGCTGAGCAGATTGTATTGGTATACGCAATCAAAGGCCTTGCTAAATCACAGAAAATACCTAAGATATCCCCTGATGTTTTAAGAAGTCTAACAACTCCGTCAGTTGTTGAGCGACCCCTTGTGAATCCATACATTTGATTATTAATAAGACAACTACCGATAAAATGTAAATTTTACAGCATTATTTTATAAAGGCACGAAATCCCAATTTTTACACTCCAGTAGATACTTTAGTTCTGATTTAACCTAGACAATATTACACCGCCTCCGTGGTCTAGCGGTATTGGCCCTTGGTTTATAAACCGGAGGTCGTGGGTTCGAATCCAATAGGGAAACAATTTTGAGTTATAATTGCTTTCTGGTTGGTTAGAACAATTTGGGCCGATCACCATGTAGAACGTCAGTCTAACCAACAACCCGCATTGGTCCAACGTGGGATACGGTCCAGTAACCCCCTAAAGGAGAAGGTGTCCATTAAGGGAGACCTTTGTCTAGCAGTGGACTAACACAGGCTGATGATGATGATGAATATTAAAAGTGACAATTTAATTTATATTTTTGACCTAAACATTATTTTAACGTACTTTTGAGTTTTCAAATTATTATTCACTAAAAAGAGGTTTTATTTTTTTAAATGCTTCCAAACAGCCCTCGTATTTCTCGTCCAAAAAATTATTATAGTTACTATCAAAGTTTTTAAGACGTGAGATAAGATAGCTTTTAAATGTATCAATCTTAAACTGGAGCCAGAATAACGTAACATTTCCTTATTCTAATCAGTGCCTTGGTATACCAACTAAAACGAAATTTATAATTTAACCTTCAATTTTCCGTCATGACATATGTGTATCCAAAAATAACGAAAGTTATTAAATTTACCAATAATAACAACGCATTCGAATCGCGTTAGTTTTATTTGTGTTAAGATTTTTTTATGATACTTATACGTTTAAGGACACAGGAGAAAAGGTTAATAAAAACAAATCTGTTCGTTCAATTCTTTAATGAACAATCCGGCAGAGTAACATTTATTAGACACATTCATAACATTTTCATCGATTATTTTTATACATCGTGCAATAAGATCCTTTTAGAACTCAAATTTAAAGAATTTTTCATCTCTTAACTAAACCTTATTCATACACGAAGCCTCTTAATACAATATTTAATCGAATCAAACGACTCGTGCAAAAAGTTCGAGAAAAATCACAATTTCAAAGGACTGGCCAAATTTGCGACTAACAATAACTTGAGTAATTTTTTAAACTATATGAGTTGTAATCCAGTCTTATTTATTATTTTAACATAATACTCGTTGAAAGGAAGACAACGGCTGACATGCCGACTGTATACATGACAGCTGTCAGAGTGGATACTTTTGACACCTGTCAGAGCGAGGAATTTTGACAGCCGTCAAAATTGATAACTTTGGACGGGTGTCAAGCTTGAGCAACAGGATACTAGGTACTGACGAAAATTTGAAAGCTATCTACTGTTTGTTATCGACTAAATAAGTGAGCTAAGATTTTCTTTATAAAGAAATGTTGTTTTTAAAAATATCATTACTTTTGTATAATTTCCGTTTTGAGTTTTAATATTAATTCAAATAGTACAAACATTTATGAGCGCCAAATTTATTAGTTAAACAAACGCGCATACAAGTAAAACCATACAAATATTAAAAACATGAAAAAATTGTACTTTTACACGCAACTCAATTTTGAAACATATTCAAAAATCCTGTTAAGTGACATTTAAGAACAGATAAAAGATACATTTCAAAACTAACAGATCATTCAGTAATATAGCACAGCCACTGATACAGATAAAAAATAATAATAGCAAAATTGTTAATAATGTATAAACATAGTGAGAAATTATTTTCCTTTGGGAAAACTCGAATCTTTATCAGAGTACGATGACACCCGAACTGTCAATCAAATGTATTAAATGAGTGACATTTTCATATCCATTAATATGAAACTATTGTTTAGTGACAAATGTCAAGATGTACAATTTCATTGCATAATTTAGAGATGTATTTGTTTGAGCGCGAACTTTTCCAAAAAATTACGAAGGAAAATCTTTTTTCTCACCATATATATGATACAAGTAAAAGATGCACCTTGAATTCCAATACAAGTATATTTAATAATATTCCAAAAAACCACCACAACTGACTAATTGGTGAGTAGGAAACTTGTCAATTATTTAAACATCATGGTTAAGATTACTAGAACTTTATTTTATTTTAATGGTTTTTAATAGAGGAAATGAAATCTCACAGTAATATATTGTCTGTGGTGCCTATAATAGATGCATGAACAAAATAATCTCTTTTTATGGAACTATTTATTAAATTTATATAACATACTTTCTATTGTTATGTAAATTATAGTTATTTTGTTTTTTAATAATGTTGTGTAATTTTTTACATTAAAATGTTATATTATCTCTTTTAACAGATTTTAATACATCTATAGAAGTTATTTTTTAAATTCAATTTATTGGCATAATTACATCAGAAAATAATATTAAAAAGTATTGGATAAAAGGAATGTTTCTCTATATTTTATTTTTTCTTACCATTCTAGTAAACTTCAGAGAGATACATTTAGTTCTAGAACAGAGTTATCCAATCATTTAATAAGAAATTTCAATCATTAATTAAATCAATTTGTATACAAATATTAACTAATGAAATGCAACATGAAAAAGAATTATAAATTCGACAGACAATTCAAATAATTCGGAAGCAGATATAATACTTTTATCAATATGTACTTAAAACTAAAAAGGTATTGTTTATTCAATAAAAGTATATTTCACTTACAAGATAAAAATATCTCTACATATATTTGAGTAATTCTCACAAATGACACATTTATGTCGATTTTCCTTTTACAACTTTAAGTTTTGATTTAACATGGAGAAACACTTAAAAAAAATAAAAATCAATTGCATTAAAATCCTCCTTATAATACAGATTAAACAAGATTTAAGTTAATATGAAACCACCAATTCAATATTCATTTGCACAGACAAATATGCAATTAAAAATGTCTTCACTTCAACACAAGAATTTCTTTTGAGTACTCAGCTTAGCCCGCTAAGCTGTAGCTTAGACTTAACTTAGACATCTCATCGATTTGAAAGTTACAAATACTCTTTACAGACCTAAAGACGAGTAACTGCAGACTTTAATGATGTTTACCAACGGCTTGGTCGTAGGAAGGCGGCATTGCTGGAAAAGAAATTTGACTGGTTATAAGTATGCTGTATAATATATGAAACAAATTAAAGTAATTTTATGTCAAGAAGGTTGTAAATTGATAAAGGTTATGTATGAAAAGACTAGGGAATAAATTTAATTATAAAAAAAAATAGAACAAATAAAAGTAATTTGCCTTTCATTTTAATATTTCTTGTGTTTAGGGAAATTAGTCAGTACAACATATATGTCGAACAGACAATGTCTAAATAATAATACCATGCTAAAAGCTTTAAAGTCATTGTATCTTATTATTTTAAATATTCAAAGCACAGCTAATGGATCGTTCATCTTGACCATCATCGTCATCACCTGTTCTAGTCCACTGCTGGACATAGGCCTCCCCTAGTGCACGGCTTGTCATCTCTGATATAGAAATGTAACATTGATAAATTAATCAATAATACGAGTTATATACATGACATGTTTGTGGAAAAGTAATACATCATAGTTACTCTCTTTAGTTCTATTTATAATTGAAATTGGCTAAAAAATCATTTACTCAAGTGCGGGTCAAATCTAATAGTCACTAAAAAATCTATACTAATATTACAAAGAACTGCCTCCGTAGCCTAGTGGTATGGGCGTGTGCTTTAGGAACCGGAGGTCGTGGGTCGAATTCTGCGGGGACTCAACAAATTTTCATTGTTGTTTCCTAGTGGGTTAGGGCAATTTCGGCTGATCAACTGATTGTCTGAAAAGTAAGATGATCCATGCGTCGGATGGGCATGTAAAAAGTCGGTTCACCCACCGACCCGCATTGGACCAGCGTGGTGTGATACGGTCCACAAACCGCCTAATGGATAGGGGTGTATTAGGGAAGGCTATGTCCAGCAGTGGACTATCA
This sequence comes from Lamproptera curius, assembly GCA_029286875.1. Taxonomy (NCBI): domain Eukaryota; kingdom Metazoa; phylum Arthropoda; class Insecta; order Lepidoptera; family Papilionidae; genus Lamproptera; species Lamproptera curius. Next base: position 236,173 of record JAGSMT010000153.1, read on the forward strand.
CAGGCTCATGATGGATGATGGATGATGGATTACAAAGAGCAAAATTTGGTTGTTGCTTTGCCTTAAATAGACTTAGTAACTACTGAAACAATATGAAATATTGTTTCACTAACAAAACCCTTTATTTTCCTTGCCCCCTAACATAAGCTACACTTTAGTTTCAGAAAATCTAAAATCGAAATCCGCCTCCGTGGCCTAAGGTAATCTGTCCTTGCTATATAAACTAGAGGTTTTAGGTTCGAATCCGGTGGGGAAACAACTTTGTGCTATAATTGTTTTTTGCTTGGTTAGAACCTAATTGTTTGTAAAGTCAGATAATCTGTGAGTCGACTGGTGATGTAATGGCTTCTAATCCATGTAAAATAAATCTATATGGATAACATGCTGGCCCAACTTTAACTGGGAAAATGGCTAGATAAAAAAATATTAAATATTAAATAAAAATATAATGTATAGTATAATCAATGTTTAATAATAATAAGGAAATTATAATTAGCTAAAAATAACTAAAATACACTTCTACGGAAATCAAAAAAATTAACTTATTTTAAAAGGTGCATTATAATCGAACTGTTAAAATGTGTGAGTTTTAACGTTATATACTTAATGCTTTTACGGGTGTTACTACTTTTACGGGCTGTAGCGATGAATCATTCTGTATGCTTTTACGGGTTTTTACGTGACAAAAACCCACCTTGAGGGTGCCAACCCGGTGCCGCCATCCCAAAGAAAGCTGTATAGAACCAGTGACAATATATTCGTTACATATTTAATATAAACATATATCTAATGAAGATAAATACATATTATATTAGGCTATATTAATTCCAGTTACGCATAATCGACCTATTATTAATGTTTATATGTTAAAGGGAAGATACGAGGAAGACGTTCATCGCATGCTGAGTCCTATCTGTTAAAAGAAAATGCAGTTCAAACCCGTTCAACCTCCGACATAAAATGTTACGTTGATGCCACTGTCAGAACTGGACAAAATTGCTATGGGACTAAACGGGAAGCACTAGCTTTCAAACAAAATAAAAACATCCAAATCGGTTCACCCAGGCGAAAGTTCTGAGGTAACAAATATAAAAAATGTACAGACGAATTGAGAACGTTGTACAGACGAGTTAAAAATAAAGAAATATAGCGTAGTGAAGTGTTTAAGAAAAGTTCTTAAGTAAGTTCTCAAGTTGAAATCAAACGAAGAATCGTATCACCTTACGTTTCACTTTGGCGTGTTGTGACTTTAATTGAATACAATTGATTCACGATATGCTATACTTAAAAAATACCTTTACGGCTTGGCTATTAAACAATAAAGTAAAAATACATTTTGACCTGACAACTTGTTATAAATTGGTTCAAGATAGAGGCACTCTCGTGCACTGTGTCAAAGGGCCGCTCACGTAACGCTCTCCGTAAGCAACCATAAGAGAGAGTGAGAGGCACGTGTCTCTCTAACTAGCATTTGCCATTACGTACGCAGCTGGTCTGCTATGATAGAGAGAAAGTCCTACTCTACGAATAAATATTAACATTACAATCATTTTACCACTAAAAGACGTTGTCACTTATTACTTTCGCCCGTATCATCATCATCAGCCTTTGATAGTCCACTGCTGGACATAGGCCTCCCCTAATACTCCCTATCCACTAGGGGGTTTTTGGACCGTATCCCACCCCGCTGGTCCAATGCGGGTTGGTGGGTGGACTGACTTTACAGCCCATCCGACGCATGGATCATCTTACTTTTCAGACAAATGGGTGATCGGCCCAAATTGCCCTAACCAACTAGGAAACAACAATGAAAATTTGTTGAGTCCCTGCAGGATTCGAACCCACGACCTCGGATTCTAAAGCACACGCCTATACCACTAGGCTACGGAGGCAGTATACGATTTTAAAGGCACCAATTTATATAAATTTCATGGTAATAATATTTAAAATGTATTCTATAAAGACTAAACTGATAGCCTCGCACCGAGTGCTAGACCGGAAGCGACATGTAGTTATCCCATCGTCCTGATGAAGGACCTCGATAGGTCCGAAACTAGTCAAAGTCGAAGCCAAAGTCACACAAAGTCGCACAAATAACCGATTTCAGCCGTTTATAGACATACAATATTAGTAAGTGAAACTTTCGAAGACATTCTAAGGCAAGTACAAATAGTTTAATGACAAAAAAACGACATAATTTTCCCATGTCGAGTTAATAGTACGCTTTTGTATAAACAATATCAGAAATGTGGCCAAAGTAAATAACTTCGATTTTTGAATGCTTATAATGTATAAAGCAAAAACAAAAACTTCGTGATTAAACATTATCCATGAAAGAGTAAATTATGCGAATACACTGGAGTTATGAATAAAATTTATTTGATTTTCTCGGACACAACATTTAAATAATTGTAAAGTGATTAAGCGAAATGAAACCGTATTACTAATGTATTATAATTATGAAATTTATCTATGCGTAATTTTATCATCATCATCGGCCTGTGTTAGTCCACTGCTGGACATAGGCTTCCCTTCTCCATTAGAGGGTTCTTGGACCGTACCTCACCGCGCTGTTCCAATGCGGGTTGGTGGGTGGACTGACTTTGACACGCCCATCCGACGCATGGATCATCTTACTTTACAGACAATTGGGTATTCAGCCCAAATTGCCCTAGCAAACTAGGAAACAACAATGAAAATTTGATGAGTCCCCGCAGGATTCGAAACCAAGACCTCCGGTTTCTAAAGCACACGCCCTTACCACTAAGCTACGGACGCATTTTTATCGCATTTACTTCCATTTGTTTTACGTATTGCATAATTTCATAACGTTTTTTGTTGCATACGGAACTTGAGGGAATTTGTAAGATAAATTAGACCGTGCAGAATCCCTTAAAATATGTTTTTTGTTCATAACTCTCAGAATATGCAAAATCATTCGCTTTCGCAGCTTAATTAAAGGTATATTTAAAAAGAAAATAACACCTTACTTATTTTATAAGTAATAAAAAACGCGAGTACATACACGCCTTTACTCTTAATATAGTTACAAAGTCAAAATCATTTATTCAATTGAGGCTCTACTGAGCACTTATGAACGTCAAAAGTTATCCATTTACACCGGTTCACAAACTCAGACCTGTTCCAGAGAAGAAACGGAAGAAACCTATTTTTTTTAAATATTAGTATTTCAAAATTTTACTAATACATCTTTTATAAGTTACCAGGAGATTTGCAGCGCAGAATATAAACTATTTCCACAACCCTGTTCGTAACACCAATGCGAAAGGAAAGGCCTTATTCATAAAGGCCTTGAAGCTCAAGGAAAATTAAGCCTAAAGCAATCGCCTAGTAGGTCAATAGTTTCCTTAAATATAGTCGATTGTTACCAGCAGCAATAATTATGATCGATTAAAATAACAAGTTTACGGTGAAAATATAAATATTCCAAGAATAATTTACTAATACTGAATCCATAATGATATTAAAAAGAGATTTCCACCTATATATTGAGTAATCACGATATCTCTGGAACCATAAGGCGTAGCGACTTGAAATTTGGTAGGAATATTCCTTTCTGCAGAGTAGAGGCCAGCTAAGGATTTTCGAAATTCCTCCACAAGGGGTTGGGTTTGTTATAATATTATAAATGCGGAAGTGACTCTGTCTGCCTCTCTACTGTCTAAACCATACGACCGATTTCTAAGAAATTTTGTACATACATAAAAAAGACTACATAGGCTAATAATTGGTGCGATAAAACGGATTGAAAGGATTGAAATTCTGTCCCTATCTACTCAGAACGACGCCATAATTGTAGTTTTACTAGCAATTCTGTAGTTTCAAACTGTACGGCAATGCACTACGGATGTAAGTCAATATGTAAATTCGTCATCGTCGAAGCAAAAGCCATATATGGCCTTTGTGTCTAATGATAGACATGTATAAAACACCTCATATCATGTTATACTTATACATTTTCCTATTTCATATAGATGAAATGTTCGTTGTCTGTAAAACTCGGAAAGCTGAACCGATTTGGATAATTTGATCGAATTAGGTTCAAAGTAATCATTCGAGTCCTAAAAGAGACCGCTCAGACCCTTCGAATTACGAAACCATAGCTATCACATCCTTCGTCAAGGGTGAATGAAGCGGTTACAACAACCAGCTCTAGGTTACCTGAGGAATCGAGTTGATCAGTCGACCAGAAATATCGCTTTATCATCATTTCAGGCTTGATTTCTATATAATTTTGCCGGTGGAGCAGAAGCCTCAACAAGTGGAAGTTAGCAGTCAGTCTGATATTGCAAGGCGTTCGACAAGGGTCTGGCAAGAGCTCTATATCGAAACTGTGCGCTTATGCAATCCTCGAAGGGCTGTCAGTGGATTCCAGCTTTGGATGGTCGACATCAGAGTCGTTGTCGACGTTCTGCTCAAGACATGACCACTAATGGGCGTCCAAAGGTTCAGTGTCCTCAACCACTTTTATCCTGCATATCAATGACATGCTATCTATCAGAGGACTATACATTGCTCATCGGATGATAGCCAGGAGATGCACGGTATACTAGCCAACGACCAGTCCTCGGTGTGAGGTGCAGAAGGGCGATCAAACTTGTGTCCGAAGTGGAGGACTCTCTGGGGCGAGTCTCCTGAGTGGGGTCAGATAAACCTCGTTCAGTTTAAGCCTACAAAGACACAGGTTTGCGCATTCACCGCAAAGAAAGACCCATTTGTCATAGCGCCACAATTTTTGGGTGTCTCTCTGCAACCATCCTCAAGCATTGGAATCCTTGGTGTCGAGATCCTACGCGACGTTCAGTTTCGAAGTCATTTGGACAGCAAATTCAAAATGGCCTCTAAAAAACTGGGAGTGCTAAACAGAGCGGGACGGTACTTTACATCAAGCCAAAAGCTTCTACTTTACAAAGCTCAGGTCAGTCCTCACGTGGAGTATTGTTCCATCTCTGGCCGAGTGCCCTCAAGTATCAGCTGCTTCAACTCGACTCCTACAAAACGAGCTATTCGAATCATCGGCGATCCAATGCTCACGGACAGGCTGGAACCTCTAAGCCTACGGAGAGATATTGCTCTCTGTGTGTTCTACCGCCTGTTCAACGAGAGTGCTCAGGAGCTGTTTGATATGGTACTCACCTCCCATTCTATTATCGTACTCTCCGTCACCGGACTAGAGTTCATCCATACCACCTGGAAACCGTGCCAACAAATACGTTACGTTTCCAGAGATCATTCATGCCACGCACTATTAAACTCTGGAATGAACTCCCTCTAAGGTTTTTCCTTCCGCTATGACATGTCTTCCTTTAAACGAGGTATAAGAGAGTCCTTTACGGTAGGCAGCGCGTTGGTGATACCCCTGGTATTGCTAATGTCCATGGGCGTCGGTGACCACTTCCCATCAGGTGGCCGACTGCTCGTCTGCCTTCGTTGGCAAAAAAAAAAAAAAAAAATTATCGTAATTGAAAAAATAAATCATATATTTCTCAAGAGGTGAAAAATAAACTTAATTTAACTCAACTACAGTTAGAATATTTACTACAGTTGTTAACAATCTATCATATTTCTTTATATGGAGATTGATAAATCTTATAGTAAAATATATCCCTTTAATTTATTGGTCGAGGTAGTACGAAGTATGCTGGGTCAATGTATATATATATATTTGTTTTCTGGTTGGGTAGGACAATTTGGGCCGATCACCCAATTGTCTGGAAAGTAACATGATCCATTCGTCGGATGAGCATGTAAAAAGTCGGTCCTCCCACCAACCCGCATTGGTCCAGCGTAGTGCGAAACTGTCCATAAACCCTCTAATGGAGAAGACGTACATTAGCTAATGTCCAGCAGTGGATTAATGGCCGGTGATGATGGTTGATCGACCCAAATTGTACTAACCAAACAGAAAACAATGATAACACATAGTTGTTTTCACCGCGGAATTCGAACCCACGATCTCCGGTTAATAAAGCAAGCGCCAGCGCCGCTAGACCACGAAGGCGGTATATAGCACATAGTTAAACGTGAATTGTGACTGTCACTGACATCACAATGACAAGTCACCAACGACAACTCTAGAAACATGGGTATGACATCACTTCGTATATATGGTTCAACTTGTCCATAGATTTAGTGAGAAATTATATTATAAATTATTTTAACGCACTACGACGACACCCGAACTGTCAATGAATGATCGTATGAAACGAGTGACATTTCCGTATCCCATATACATTGATATGAAACTTTATTGTTCACTGTCAAATGTCAAAATTAATAACGTCACTGTATAATATAGAGATGTACAAGCATTGATGCCATTTGAGAGAGCACGATAAATATGATCTTTTCCGAAAAATTATCTATACATATTTATCAATTGGTCAAACTGCAGCTTGTGTGTCCAACCTTATCAGCTGTTTGCCAATGCCCTCGTGATAATACGCCCACATAATTATCTACAGCTCGAAATGACAATTGAATAAAGCACTTCAATATCATTCACTTGCGATACAAGTAACCTGTACTAATATATCACGAGGAAGGATTTATTTCATTGAAAACATAAATTCAAAACATGCTATTACAACTGTAGATCTAGCTGCCTCCTAGTGGTAAGGGCGTGTGCTTTGGAAACCGAAGGTCGTGGTTTCAAATCCTGCGAGGTAGCAACAAATTTTCACTGTTGTCTCCTATTTGGATTGATTATCATGTTGTTGTTGAATTATGAGAACTATACCTACTAAAACTTTACAATTAAAACAACTAGCAACCTCCCACCCTCTTGTGGGGGAATTTCGTAAAATCGTTCTTAGCTGACCTCTACTCGGCGAAATGTATATTCCTACCAAATTTCAAGTCGCTACGCCTTATGCTTCCAAAGATATCGTGATGAGTCAATATATAGGTGGGAATCTCTTTTATATATATAGATAAACAGAAAAATACATACCATTGGCGTCTGGCGCGCTCGGAGCCGATGGGTCCGTGGGATACGGTGCCCCAGCTGGGTAAGGGGCGCCGGCGCCGGGGTAGCCCACCTGGGGGTACGGTGCCCCAGCAGCGGGATACGGCGCCCCAGCGGTGGGGTACGGCGCCCCAGCTGTTGGATAGCCCCCTGTTGTCGGGTAGGGCGCCCCAGCTGTAGGGTAGGGAGCCCCAGCTGTCGGGTAAGGCGCCCCAGTTGCGGGGTAGGGAGACCCAGTGGGGTAGGGGGCGCCTGATGCCACGGGGTAGGCAGTGACAACTGTAACTAAAAAAGTTCCTTTTCATTCTAGAAGGATCTTAGATCGAGCTGAAAGTAAATGTTTCATAAGCATAAAGTTCAAGTATACGAAGGTAGGTTTTCCTTTACGGGGGATAGTTTGAAAAGATACTACCGCGGTGCCTATTTGTGGCATAAATCATTGGTAAACGATATTATTAGTAAACACTATTATCTACTGGTTTAAAGAGAACCGTTGCCGGTAAACGCGACGAAACATGTCACATCTTAGGGCGGCGAACGGACTTGTGGTACATTGTGACGCATTTCCTATGGGCATACCACTCACCATCAGGTAAATGACTTGCTCCTCTAAATATTACATAGCGTAACTTGTATAAGGACCAAATAAATATACATCCAGGCGCGATATAATGTTACAATGTGTTCATGAAACAATATTTCATCGTCGCAGTCGGTCCAACTGATGGAAATCGGTCACCGATGCTTATAGTCATCGGCAATACCAGGGGAATCACTAACGCGCCGTCTACCGTGAGACGTACAATGTTACGTCTCGTTTACCCAGTTATACGCTGGCTTCGGTGCCCTTCGAACTGGAACACCACCATCATCAGCCTGCATTAGTCCACTGCTGGACATAGGCCACCCCTAATACCTAATGGATAGGGGTTTTGGACCGTATCCCACCACGCTAGTCCAATGCGGGTTGGTGGGTGGAGCGACTTTTTACATGCCCATCCGACGCATGGATCAACTTACTTTTCAGACAATTGGGTGATCAGCCCAAATTGCCCTAACCAACTAGGAAACAACAATTAAAATATCGTCCTTGAGTATTGGCTACCATTTACCATACGGAAAAACCTTAATAAACGCGGGTAAAACCAACACTGCCAGTATATTATAAAAGTATACGCGTTAATAGAGACAAACTGTCTGCGTGTTTATTCATACAAACAAACTCGCAACGCGCATAACGCGTTATACAATTCAAACATTCCGTACAAGTACGTGCTTGTAACGAGTTTTCCTAATCATTTGACCTTTAATTAAACTTTCTTTTGGCGATACTTTGTTTTTGAAAATATGAAGATGTATAAATGTAGATTTATCTGTATGTACGTACAATATGATAGACAAATATAATGCCTTTATAATATTCTGTTTATGTAATATAATAATCTGTATATTTTCTTTATGTATATATAATATTCTGTATATTTCATTATTTGTAATTAATGCCTTATCAACAAAGTGATCGATTGTCCCATACTCTACTTCGTAAACCCTAAATTATAGATAGTTTACTGTAAGGCTAAAACCAGTCCTTACCGTGTTTGTAAACTTCATTCTTAACTTTAGTTTTACTGTGGTAGGTCCCTGTTTACAGGAGACCGTCTGGTGGATACCACCGCGGTGCCTATTTCTGCCGCGAAGCAGTAGTGTGAAAACACTGCTGCGTTCCGGTTTGAAGGGCACCGTAGCCAGCTATTTACTGGGTAAACAAGACTTAACACCTATGTCTCACGGTAGGCAGCGCGTCGGCGATACCACTGGTATTGTCAACGTCTGGGTGTCGGTGACCACTTTCCATCAGGTGGCCCGACTGCTCGTCTGCCTGCGTATTGCTATAAAAAAAAAAAATAGTATTAACTACCTACGTAGCCTATGAGGAGTATGCCTTTGAAACGTAGGTCGTGGGTTCGGATCCTGCGGGGACTCAACGAATTTTCATTGTTGTTTCCTAGTTGGTTGGGCCAGTTTGGGCCGATAACCCAATTGTCTGAAAAGTAAGACGACCCATGCGTCGGATGGGCATGATAAGTCGGTCCGCCCATAAACCCGTATTGGACCAGCGTGGTGGGATACGGTCCGAATAAACCCTAAAGGAGAGAGTGAATTATGCGGAGGCCTATGACCAGTAGTGAACTAACACTTTGACGATGAACACGTGGTTTACAAAGTTATTTAAAGTGGAAGATGCCCTTTTTAAGGTGGTCATCTGAGATTGAACCACGGCAAAGCGGAGTTTAAAACACTACCGTGTTCCGGTTTGAAAGGCACTATAGCTAGCGTATTTACGGGGTAAACGATACATAACATTCTATGCCTTATGCCCTTGGTATTGCCGATGTTCATGGGCGTCGGTGACCACATTCCATCAGATAGCACGACTGCTAGTTTGCCTAGGTAACTAATAAAAACTAGGTTAATCCTGTTGTTTGTCCTGGAAATAGACATTTAAATAATGGATACTTGTTCAATCGAGTCTCACCTGGATAAGGGGTGTACTCCTGTTGAGGGTAAGGGGTCACCCCCGGTCCTGGCGGTGCCGGGGCGGGATTTGGGGGAGCTATAAACAAACATTCATATATACAGATGGAAACTACATCAACAACATCAATATTTTACAAGTAACCGACAAAAATTAAAGTTTAGTTTTATATTTACAAACGGAATCAAAGGAAAACTGCATTCGTAGCCGTGAGGGCGTGTGCTTTACAAACCGGAGGTCGTGGGTTCGAATCCTGCTGGGACTTAACAAATTTTCACTGTTGTTTCCTAGTTGGTTAGGGCAATTTGGGCCGATCACCCAATTGTCTGAAAAGTAAGATGATCCATGCGTCGGATGGGCATGTAAAAAGTCGGTCCACCCACCAACCCGCATTGGACCAGCGTGGTGGGTTACGGTCCAAAAACCCACTAATGGAAAGGCTTGCATCAGGAGAGGCCTATGTCCAGCAGTGGACCAGCACAGGCTGATGATACGACGAGAGTCCTACTCGTATCTTCGCATAAATTAACAATTAGAAAAAAATAAAACTTGAAATATCCAAACCAGGTCATTTTATGTGCACGCAATTAAAACTCGAGGTCACCTGCTACCGTAAAGTTATCGGCCATTTGTCAATAAAAAAATGTTCCTAAAAACCCTGGCCTTCAACCGATGCTCAATTCGAATGGTTTTACCGTTTCAATCTAATACTGAATGACGTAAGCAATCCGATATTAAGATGACGCATGATGATGATCATAACTCTCAAAATATTTAGTGAACGCACTATAGAACAAGTTAAAATTGAGACCCTTCGTTTAAGAACACGGTACGAAAAGGGAATAAGATCAATGCAGGCCTTCAAACGGGAACACGACAGTTTTTGTACACAGCTGCACTAGGGAAAAGATTAGTTGTTCATTTGTCGAGAATCCAGCCACCGTACTAAGGTTTTAGATGTTTATTTTTTATTTTTTAGTGTTACTTTCTCTAACTGTATTGTCTCATTCTTTCATGTGTCATATAAAAAAATTAATAGCGTTTTGAAAAATGAATAAAGTATTACGATATAAATTATACAAAAACCCAAAAAATCTTCAGAATTTTCGACAAGTGCTAATAAACTCTTTTTGGGCTTTCTCTTTAAAAAAAATTGGTTGCCTGTAAAATCAGTCTTTTAGTAGATAAATGATTGTAATGTTAATATTCATTCGTATAGTAGGAAGTAGGATCGACCCTCTTCCTTTTTCTCTCTGTCTCTTTTATTTAAGCAGGCCAACTGCGCACGAGCACGAGAGACGCGCGCCTCACACTTTCTCTTATGCTCGCTTATGGAGAGCGTTACGTGAGCTGCACTGTGACACAGTACACGAGAGTGCCTCCCTACCTTGGCCCAATTTATAAGACGTCTAAATTCCAAGTTGAATTTCGGTTTCGATACAGTCTTATATGTCTTCAGTATTCATCATCATCATCAACCAGCCTGTGATAGTCCACTGCTAGACATAGGCCTCCTCTAATACACCCTATCTATTAGGGGGTTTTGGACCGTATCCCACCACGCTATCCAATGCGGGTTGGTGGGTGGATGTCTCCAGTATTATAAATCTGAAGTTAGCTTTTAAAAAGTCCGTTATTTTCGTTGTCAGTTCCAGTTGACCACGAGTTCTGAATGTACTAAATAATAACATATTATCACACCATCTAAGAATGAATGTGAACGGAATAGATCTTTATTGAGAACATGATTAATCGATTAAATAGAAATTAATGTAATATCCAATTAAGTAATAATTGAAATAGTTCTGGACGAATAGACCAGCATCATCTAAACCAAACAATAAGATTAGTACTATGAAACTAGAAGACTAATAAAACATAGACATTCATATATATACAAATCATATCATCTCATCATGGCCTGATATCCACTGCTGACATAGCTCCTAACCTAATACCTAATGATAAGATTGTCTATCTATTGGTGGTTTTAGACTTATCCAAACCTGATCCATGATCGATAGGTGGGTGAGCGACTTTATCATGCCATCCATCAGCTGATCACTCTGACTGTCCTAACAACCCTAACCAACTAGGAAACAACAATGAAAATTCGCAGGATTCGAACCCACGACCTCCGGTTTCTAAATCACACGCCCATACCACCAGGCCACGGGGGCAGTATGATAAACCTACACACGAGAAAAACACTATATGTTCATCGCATAATATTATTACTAGGTCGCTAACCACAGCGCCAAGTCATTGATTCAATTTCAAAAACTGATCATTGTTAGGCACAATCAAATTTTAGATCGCAAATGAAAGTTAATACAAATTAATTGACGCTGAATGAAACTAATAGTGTCAATAACAACAATTTGATTTTGTCGACCACACGATATTTCTCACGTGGCGTGATTCGAACCGACTACGTCTATACAACAATGCACTTACGCGATAGCACCTGCCCACGGTTCTTCTTCCGGCAGCAACATATTATAATGGCAACGATGATCACCACTGTGACAATAACACCACCGATTACTGACACTCCCATATTGAAATAATTGTGCAAGGGAATGTATGTGTCATCCTGAAAGCGATAAAAACGTTAACACAAATCATTTTATTGAATACAAGTGAAATTTTAACAGAGAAATATGACCGACTTTAAACAGCAGACAACCATTTTGTGCAACACAAGTGGGTAATATTATGTCATCTGCAAAAACTACTTTCTGCTACTGCATTTTAAAAATCTAATATCATTTAAAGCATTCATTTAATTAAAATGTCATGTATGACATGTTTTATGCACATAGGTTGATTTTGTCAACTTCTTATGAATTGGTTCAAGATAGGGAGGCACTCTCTGACTGTGTCACAGACCCGCTCACATAATACTCTTCATAAGCAAGCATAAGAGAAAGTGAGAGACACACGTCTCTCTAACTCGTGCCCAGTTGGCCTACTTAAATGAAAGGGAGACAGAGAGAAAAGATGAAAGATACAAGGTTTAAATCGCTTTTTCTGCTGACCAATGTTATAAAAGCTAGGTTATACTTTCATCATCATCAGCCTCTGTTAGTCCACTGCTGGACGGGCCTCCCCTAATGCAATGCCGGTTGGGGGGTGCACCGACTTTTGACATGCCCATCGGATCCATGGATCAATTTACTTTTCAGACAATTTGATTATTGCCCTAGGAAACAACAACTTTTTCGAGTTCCCGCAGGTTTTGAACCCACAACCTCCAGTTCCTAATGCATATGCACTTACTACTAGGTTCTGAGACAGTATGTAAAAGTATGACGCCTTATCAATTCAAAAAAGTATATTAAAGCAACATAAGTTTTGGAACTTATAAACGCAATGTCTAATACCAAAATCTAATTGTATCAAAATAAAAAAATAACCAATCTAAGGCATACACATACAAGATTATATTTTACAACTTAAAATATTTACAAAAATAGTACAAATTCCAACACCATTGCTTCATATTTTGGCCATCCCATATATGAGTCATCATTTAGTGATTGAGAGTTGATATACATCTATATGCTAGATGACTATGAAATATAGAATGTATCAAACTACATAAGAGTTAATTTTATTATAATAGCCATTCTTTTGTGTAAAATTGCCATAACATTTCATAACAACTTTAAAATATCAAGAAAAAAGGTACTATTGATAAACTAAACATAGTCTGTGGAATAATAAATTTAATAATTAAAATATGCAATATAAACAAAAGGAAGGAACAAAAATATAATTCTTACAGTATTTAAAAGATCATTTTCTCCGAATCAGTTTTTTTATTTAAGCACTTGAAATCATTCTTCCCAACAATAATTTCATCACAAAATGAACCACAATAACTACCTCTTTGCTGTATGGATAAAATATTGTAATAGAATATGACAATCACACTAAGCCTGTTTACTTTAGTCATAAAATGATTACATATGACGTTAACAGGCTTAACAGATATGCTTTTAACAAGGACAAACATCTGAACATAATAGCGATAAATAATAATTAACTTACAGAATGAAATGGCACGCCGTAATGACTCACTTCTTTTTCAAAAAGAAAATCATCTTCGTCAGAATTATATGAAATAATAGACATTGTATTTAAACAAAACCACACCCAATACTGGTCTCATCTTGAGAGGGATAAAGCTTATATCGAACAGTATAGTTATATGAAGTATGTTACTACTCGTGTTATCAAGTTGTGGGATTTCCTTTCCGGACAATATGGAAATAAGGAAGTTCCTTTGAATAATTCTTCTATAAGCTCATTGAAAAGCTACTTTTATATTTATAACATTAAATGCAGCACAGGTACTTATTTTGTACACTTAGACACGAAACACTTGCAGTTTATTGTTTAACGAATACGAATTATCAGATGAAAACCGACATAGCCCAAGGATAATAACATAAATTCAATTCAGTTCGATAAATTGAATCTGATCACAGAGTACATAACAATTTCCTTCCCATTATAATAGTTTAAAACCTTTTATATTATAGAACTATACTCTGTGCCTCATATCCAAAGCTAGTATCCAGATACATATCAATGTTCAGCCTTGATATACAGAAAGAAAAATTTTAACAATACATGAAAAAATTAAGAGTTAAGCGATGAATTTTCACAAATTCTAAACATTCGCTTGAAATGTACTGCTTGGTTACTTAACTTATGACGAGATCAAAATAAAATTAATTGTATTTATTTTATTTTGATAATATTGATTATTATTTATTTAGTATATTATAATTTATATTACTTAGCTTACCAAAGCATGAACGTAATAACTAATGTAGATGCACAGGGTATTAATGTAATGCTTTTTTAATATAAAATTTCAGGTATTATTTTTTTATATACTTACTGTGATATTTAATCTGTAGTAAACTAGCAACCTGATTAAATAATCAATCAAGAACATAAATATAACCTAAACACAGTAATAAGATTTGAAATTTTAATAAAAACATGTCTATACTTCGAAAATTGCTTCAAACACAAGCGAAAATTACAAATACTAATTGTGTGCCGTTAATGGTTTTAAACTCTAACTCTTTTCATTCAAATGCAGTATATGGTGCCGCAGTAAAAAAAACATCAGCTGCAGGAGGTACAAAAAATATATTGTTGATATATATATATAGTTTTGTCTCCGTTGTGAATTTGCCATTTTTTTGTAAATCTTGTTTTGAAAATAGACGTTGCTACATAGTTTCACCGTGCATTATTCTGTGTTCATCAGTATTTTACCCCGCAGAGTACTGTTAAAATTAAAAACAAAAAATTAGTCCACTTGTGCACCTTGGCTTATTTTAGGCCTGTTATCAGGCCTAAATTGAAAAATTGTAAATAAAAGATAATAGATGTAATAGACAATTAGGTCATAAACTAGTTGGAAAATGTCAAATTAATATACACATATACAAAATGTGTAAATCTTTTTTAAAAACAACCAGTAAATATGTAATTTTTTTTACTGGATCTCGTGCTCTGTGGAGTAAACCTATTCGAACATACCGGATGAGGAAATATGTAAACTTATAACTATAGATTAAACATTGCTTTAAAATTAAGAATGAGTAATGCTTTACAAGATACAAGATGGAGTAACAACATTTGCAAAGTGGCCAGTGTGGGCTGGATGAGAATATCCGAAGATTGAAGGTAGTGGCATGCATTAGGGGAGGCCTATGTCCAGCATTGGACTGACACAGGCTGATGATGATGATGATGAATACTGTACAATTTTTTGTTTGGCCAAAATTTAAATAATGCAACAGAGGTAGGCTATATTAATAATGTATCTTAATTATATAGTGTAATAACTTTACAGGTGTTCTTGGTCTCGGTAAGGGTAAAAAGAAAGTGGGCAAACTTGGAACTATGGAGAAAAAAGAACTCCCGGTGGAGACGGATCCTGAGAAATTGGTGCGGCAAGTTTGTGGCTCAAACATATATCTCACTGGAGAAGATGTACAGGTAAGATTTTGTTTATTAATCAGACTTACAAATATTTTCACCATTTTAAATGTTACACCTATGCACTATCAGAAATGTTTTACTTGCACTAATATGAATCACTGCGCTAATTCTGTTATATATTTAACATGTAATTCAAGAAAAGATAGCATATTATATTAGTAAATGCATAATATAAGTTATAGAGCAATTTGGGCTGATCACCCAATTGTCTGAAAAGTAAGATGATCCATGAGTCGGATGGGCATGTAAAAAGTCCGTCATCCCACCGACCCGCATCAGACTAGCACAGTGGAATACAGAAACCCTGTAATGGAGAAGGCATATAGTAGGGGCGGCCTATGTCCAGCAGTGGACTAACATAGGCTGATGATGCTGAAGTTATAGTGAAGTCCTGAAGTGACATTTCAATATATTCTGTCTGCTGGTGTACTATCAATAAGATTGAGTTTTCATTCATATGAATAATTTCAAATCTTATTTAATTCAAATAAAGGTTTATTTAAATTAGAATTAAGTTTAAATAAAATCATTTAAATTTTAATGAAATAAGATAACATTTGAATGTATAATTACTTATATTTATTTTTCAGTTAAAGGAAGACAGTGAATATCCCGATTGGCTGTGGACTCTCAACACGGGAAGACCTCCAAAAATAGAGGAATTAGACCCAAACACAAAGGAATACTGGAAGAGGGTTCGAGCTATGGGGATGAAGAGGAACAACCTCCTTAGGTCCATGAGAAAGTTCTAGATGCTAAAACTGTTCAATTTCTATGCCATAGACAAGATGTATTTGTAAATAAATTGTATTTAACACACAAGTACTATTATATAAGCCTGTGTTCCTATAATTTTAGGCAAATAAAAAAGTGCACAAAACATTTAGCAAATAAATGAAATATTGCTTTTTTTTACTTACAAATTTGTCTGCCACAAACAGTCACCAACGCCCATATACGTTGGCAATACCAGTGGTATTGTCAACGCGCTATCTACCGTGAGACATATGTTGGATCTGCTGTACTTAGTAAATACGCTGGCTATGGTGCCCTTTCAAAGCGTAACATAGTAGTGTTTTCTCACTACTGCTTTGTGGCAAAAATAGGCACTGCGGTGGTAGTGCCAGATGGTCTCCTGTAAAATGGGGACCTACCACCTACAAAGTTGAACTTGCTACAGTTGAGTGGATTACAAAATATTTAACTTTCAGGTAATATTCAATTCTTACAGTGGGACTCATATAAACTTTAATGCTTCGGTTTATTTTGTAGAACGGAACATAATCAAACAACCATTTGGAAATGATTTTTTATGGTCTAAGATGATTTTAAATAAAAATTTCAGTCAATAGGCAGCATGTTTTCTTAATATTTATTTAATGTTGTAGTAAACAAAGTAACTTTAAAAATTTCGCTATTATAATATGCTCCTAACTGCCTCTAGCCAGTGGTGAAGTGTCGGTTGAACCTGCGGGACAACCAATTTTTCACGTTGTCTTAGTTGGTTAGGGCAATTTGGGCTGAACACCTAATTGTCTGAAAAGTAGGATGATCCATGCGTCAGATGGGCATGTAAAAAGTCGGGCCACCCATCAACCCGCATTGGAACAGCGTGGTGGGATACGATATCCAAACCCCCCTATTGGATAGGGGTGTATTAGGGGAGGCTCCAGCAGTAGACTATCACAGGCTGCTGATGATGATGATATATGCTCCAGCGGCAGTGCTGATTTAGTTTGATAAAAGTGGTAATATATAAGAGGAAATAAATAAACATTGATGAAGTGTTTTTTATTTAACTGGTGTGTACATAAACGTAACAAAACATTACCGCGCACTTCACTTCATTAAAAGTCAATCATTTCACTAATTAATTTTTCAATTCCTATGTTTGATAATCTGTATTCTCATTTATGGTTTAAACCGAATCATAGACAATCCATCGTATCTTCTTTTATGATCATCGGAGGCGCATATTCGTTGTGCTTCGTGCCGAAAGAGTAAGCGTATGGATTCTGAAACAAATTGAACGAGAAATGTGTTAACTTCTGTCTCCAATCTCAGATATTTAAGTCATGACTACTAAAGTCAAACTTTTAAATAAGATATATTTTCAACGTACCTAAGCCGAAGTCTATTTAATAGTATTTACGTAGAAAAACGTTTTAAACATGTTTTAATTGGTCGCCATATTTAAATCTGCCGCGATGCTTAACCAATAAGAATGCGCGAAGGTTTGCCGCCAAAAGATTTGACATACGAGATGAAATTTGACATTAGACAGCAATAGTTTAGTCGGCTTGGGCACAGACAATATAAAGGACCTTAACACCAAATAAACAAAATTAGATTTTTCGTCGCTGTTATTACTAAAGCTAATCATTTAGTTATAGATGCGTCCTTATGATAACGGATAGTTTTTTTTCATTGGAATTAAGACCGGTTTAAGCCCAAATTTAGTTAGATTACTCAAAAGAAAACTTACTTTCTTAATGTTGTACAAATTCGGTGGATAAGCCGCGGGTCCGGGGGTTCTTGTCGGCTTACCGGCACCCACCAACCTCGATCCAAGCGTGTAACACGGCGGCCTGAAATATTTTATGTCTCTATACTAAAGTCAACTTAGGATAATGAAACGTACGATAAAGAAATTAGCTAATCTGAGAAATTAGTCTCGAAAATTATGTAAGCACTCTACTTCTACATTGAATAAAGATTTTTGAATTTGTTTTACGACAATATTTTTTATGTGACACTGGCATATTGTAGGCGTGCATTTAATAATTT
Source organism: Lamproptera curius (assembly GCA_029286875.1). Classification (NCBI taxonomy): domain Eukaryota; kingdom Metazoa; phylum Arthropoda; class Insecta; order Lepidoptera; family Papilionidae; genus Lamproptera; species Lamproptera curius. The sequence goes on from JAGSMT010000153.1 coordinate 254,517, forward strand.
TACTTATTTTTAACATATAGAATTACCTCATCATCAGCCTGTAATAGTCCACTGGACATAGGCCTCCGCTAACACACCCCTATCCATTTGGAGGTTTTGTACCGTATCCCACCACGCTGGTCCAATGCAGGTTGGTGGGTGGACCGACTTTTTACATGCCCATCCGACGCATGGATCATCTTCCTTTTTAGACAATCGGGTGATCGGCCCAAATTGCCCTAACCAACTAGAAATCAGCAATAAAAATTTGTTGAGTCCCCGCAGGATTCGAACCCACGACCTCCGGTTTCTTAAGCACACACCCATACCGCTAAGCTACAGAGGCAGTAGAATTACATATAGTGATTAAATCATATTAGCTGTAAGTCGTTAGAAAAAAAGCCATCTTTCACCTTAGGCACTTCACTGGTTACTTATACCCCTGTTAAAAGGATATAAACAAGCAAAACTATCCAAAAAAATATCAAATCACCTCGTCCTATAAACGTCCGCATTCTGCTGGAAGTAGACCGCTGGCCCTGGGGATTTCCCCGGCGGCATCACGCCCAGCCTGGCGGCCATCGTGTACGCGGGGGTTCCCGGTCCCAAGCGTATGGCATAAGCGTTGGGAGCTGGACCCACTCTCTTGAAGTTCACGTCCGGTCGAGAGCCGAGCGTGTACTGGGGTGCTCTGGGTCCTGCTGGACATCTTTCTGGGGCGTGGGCACCAGGCCCTGGCGTCCGTAGAGTACTCCTAGTCACTAGCCTTAGAGAAGAAGAAAGCTATGAGATGTATTAAAACTTGATGACGGCAGATATCGACTTTGAGTAAGTCTATGTATTACATCTTCTTTCTATTCGTGGTGGGCATGTGGTGGATCATAATTGCCCGAATAAAACCATTACTATCATTCCGGTTTTACGTATGGGAATCAAGTAGATGAATAATAATCTGATCAGATTATCTTTGAATTCCATTAAGCATTACAAAGAAAAAATTCAGAACATTTATAAATAAATCATCTACAAATTAACTAAATCAAGATGCACTAATAACAACCAATAAAATGATAATGATGTTTTGATCGGTAGAATATCAACAGATACAAATAACTATCCATATTGTTTATAAAAATTCCCAAGCCAGATACTAGAGAGAATTTTAGTGAAAGTGTCAAACACACTAAAAGCGACCTCGTTCTAATAGGTTAACCGCTGCCATTTTGATCCCACATGACATTTATCCTACGAGAGTACTTGACGTTTTGCTGTCAATTGTGATAGTGACTGACATTATTAACCTAATGTCATCTACAGTTCGATAAAGTCAAAAAAGACATCTTCCCTCCGTTTTGAGGTGGTAGGTCTCCTTTTACAAGAGACCGGCTGAGGTAGTAAACATTATTGTCTCCGGTTTGAAAGGCACCCACGCTAGCATAACTACAGAAGTTTTAGCTAAAGTTTTAAAGTTTGAACGGTTGATTGTTTTAGATGTGTGAAGCATAGAAGAAGTAATAGCGTTGCGTATTTATTAAATAAAATTGGTTAACTATATACAAGCCTGCTGCAAACTGCCTCCGAGCCTAGTGGTATGGGCGTGTGCTTTAGAAAGCCGGAGGTCGTGGGTCCGAATCCTGCGGTGACGCAACAAATTTTCATTGTTGTTTCCTAGTTGGCTAGGGCAATTTGGGCCGATCACCCAATTGTCTGAAAAGTAATATGATCCATGCGTCGGATGGGCATGTAAAAAGTCGGTCACCCACCAACCCGCATTGGACCAGCGTGGTGGAATACGGTCCAAACCACCTATTGGATAGGGGTGCATTAGGGGAGGCTTATGTCTAGCAGTGGACTCACAAAGACTGATGATATATAAAAGACCTGAGTTGTACAATTAGTGGGTGATACAGAAAAAGTGACAAACCAATGATAGTATTGAATGATAGTATGTAAGAATTGCTTAAACCAATTAAAACCTCACTGCAAAAACTTCAAAAATAATCATCATTAACTTACCTGCCGCCGAAGCTCCAAGCTGGTGAGGTCATTGCCCCTTCCCTGGTGATCCTTTCTATCCTGTACGCTGGTCCTGGCCCTAAATGTGGGCCCGAAACCAGCTGAGGCCCCAAGGGAGTACATGGGATTCCTGTACCTTGAGGGGTCGTGCTGACGGTAACCAACAGTTGGGGGAAGGGCGTACGCTCCTGGTCCCGGACCTTTACATGAAACAGATGCAGAATACATTGAATGAAATTAAAAATGGACGAAGAATATATTAATACCACTTTACGGGTTTTTCGCGTTTATTGTATACTAGCATCCCCCTGACCCCCCCTATGGGTGGAATTTCGTAAAATCCGTTCTTAGCTGACCTCTACCCGGCGAAAGGAATATTCTTACCAAATTTTAAGTCGCTACGCCTTATGGTTCCAGAAATATTGTATGAATCAATATATAGCTGGGAATCTCTTTTATATATATATATAAAAGATTGTTTATACTCGACGTTTAGGACTTTTTTCAGCGTCCATGATCACTATTAAGATATGTCTTTCTTGTATCTCAATCATCATCATCGGCCTGTGTTAATCCACTGCTGGACATAGATATAGATCATCGTACTTTTCAGAAAATTGGGTAATCGGCCAAATTGTCCGAACCAACCAGAAAACAACTATTTCAAAAATTGTTTCCCCGCTGGATTGGAACCTACGTCCTCTGCTTTATAAAGCAAGGGCCAATACCGCTAGGCCACGGAGGCGGGGATCTCAATATGATTCGAATAAATAAATTAGAATTTTATACGTGGATTTAGAAATTGTATATATGAAAGAAATAATTCGATATAAAGTAGTTTAGATTGACAATTTGGGTATGGTCAGTGATGCTCAAATTCAAATTCAAATAACTTTATTCAACATAGGAGCGATACACTCACTTATTGATTGTCAAAAATCTATCACCGGTTCGGAAAAGGACGTCTCTGACCTGAGAAGAACCGGCGAAAGAAACTCAGCGGGACCTGTTTTTTTGTTATCTTTTACAATATAATCGAAACAATAAACTAACAAATAAAAGCATAAAATTATGATAGTATTGAAAAAAACTCGGAGCGACCATTCCATTACCAGTGTGTTATAAATTAAAAACTCATTTACATTGTTTTTACACCGTTAACACACAAACGTTCCTTGACAACTTTTTTAAGTTTATTAATGGATAAATCTTGAACGTTTTCTGGGATTTTGTTGTAAAAACGAATAAATAATCTCATAAAAGATTTAGATATTCCTCGCAGTCTAGTTGCTGGATGAATTAATCTAATGCTTGTTCCTAGTGTTAATGTGATGTGCGTTACAATGCCTTAAAAATCTTTTATGAGAAAATTTTTAAGGCCAAAATATATTGAGAACTAACGGTCAATATTTTGATTTGAGTAATCTCTCTGAGTGATTCTTTAGGTCCCAGATTATAGACTGCCTGTTAAGCCAACGTGCATTTGATTCGGTGTGAGGGTTTTTCTACATAGATGGTCAATATAATTTGAAATGTAGGAGAGATAACTTTTCTTCTTAAGGTAAATATAATATTATGTTTTATTTTATATAAACCACGGATCATTAATTATACATTTAAAAAGTATCTATTTAATTATTAATTTGACATTATAGTAAATAATAATAGACGCTTAATAGTATTCAGTTCCACTATTTACATTACTTTCAGCTATTTTAATTGATTACGAACCTAAAGGATATTTCCCACGCCATAAGATAAAAATGGTTTTATCCCTTACCCAATGGTTTCTTGGACATTTTCCAATTTAGTAGTGCACAAATAGCACGAAAAATTTCACAAAATATTCACTCGGCCATAATTTTGACGTAAACTAGTTACTACTTATGAGACTGCAATGTCAAACAAATGAAAGACGCTTTAGATTTTTTAAAAGTTTAAATGTGAAATAGTTCAAGGTTTTATATTATTGTTATAGGTAATTCCTTTTCGCCTCTGAGGCCTAGAGGTTTTTCTAATGATTTAGTGCCCTGTGGAATAAACCTATTACATACCGGGTGTGAGGGGACCGTTGCCAGAGGCGCGTCTCCCCACCGAGTGACTTAACTGCACCAAGGGTCCCCAGATGGGGAGCCTCGGCTTGGGCCGTCACTTTCTGGTTCCCGTTTGCATGCTGAATCGATTGCTGCCCAGGTGGGCCGACGCCTCGGCTCGATTCAGACGCTTTACAAGGATAATTTAATAGCTAGAAGAGCTCTATCTAAACTTTACTACCACTTCTTAAAGCGTTGGCGCTGGGATAAGAAGTGGCGCAAAATCTCCAGCAATGCTCCTATCTAATATAGTGTTAAGCTACAGTGTCATATAGCAAAGGGTGTGTAAGTTCGACCTTATCGGTGGGGCCGTTCAATACCTCTAGGCTCATACTCATTCTGCCACAAAGTAATAGTGTTTAAGCACAACTGTCTTCTGGTTTGAAGAGCGCCGTAGCCAGCGTGTGTACTGGGTAAACGAGACGTAACATCCGATGACTTAGGGTAACAAGTACATTTCTAGCGCCAAATGCTGCATTTCTTATGTACCATTTAGTTGGTTATTTTAATAAACTCATACTAATATTAAAAATGCTAACATATATAATAGTGTATGTGTAATAACATATATAACATTATATATAGGTAATTTAGTATGTACACTATATATACATAACACATATATAGTGACATACTTAGAATTGACTCCGAGAAAGGACATAGGCTATAAATTTTTGCGATAAAAGTGGTCGAAAAGGTTATAATGGGGATGATTGTCAATATAGAAATTCGTCGTCGACGAAGAAAAGCCATAGAACTTTGTGTCGAATGGTAGGCACATACTATTATAACACCTTATTTAAATTATACTACACAGTATGTATCAATACACCCCGGGAATATTTATTATATTCCACGCAAACAAAGTCACGAGCAACAACTAGTTAAAATAAAACCTTTATGTATCTTTTTTTCATATCAGGAATGACAATAAATTTTATTACATTAAAATTACATTGCAATCAATACAAAAGGAAAAACTAAAAATGTAGCGACATTATATAGACATAGTAATCTGTAGTTTAGCAAATATAGATTTAGTATTCATTTAAACAAAGTCTAATGTCAAGTTCAATTGGCGCCAAAAAATAATGCACTCTTATTGGTTAAACGGTTCTGTTTGACATTTCATTTGTTTATATTTATTCCGAGTCTAAATTGGTTAAAATTTAGTCGTAAAGTATATAACACAACTATATTAGTATTTAATAAACACACATTTAATTTTCGGTGACAAAGACATACATAAGTATAAATATGAAATTCACAGATACATTATACATTTAAAAAACTTTCAAATAATTATAAAAGTGCTAAAACAAAAGTTTATCACTTTTATGATAACTTTTTAAAATTAACATTTTAATCATCAGTAACAATCAAGTAGTATGTATATGTTTACTTTTTTAAAAGTAACTTTTAAACAGATTATATAATACGCATATAATTATTTAAAAGAAACACACTCAAGTCTCATAATAACGTGATAAGCTAATAAAAAAAAAATCCTAATGTAACGGTGCAAGTTCGGCTATTTCGTCGTCGCTGTCTATGTCTGTCGGCGTCCCCGCACCCCACTGCAAAAAACATATATTTTCGTATTAGTTATTCACGTTTATTCGTATGGCATTTAGTAAATCTACCTCAGGAAGCCTTGTAGCATTAGAACCTATAACGAACTATCATCATCATTATCATCAGCCTGAGTTAGTCCACATACTCCATTAGGGGGTTCTTGGACCGTATCCCGAACGAACTATAGAATAACTAATTTAGATTCGAAATAAACCTAAAAAAGTCTAATGTCAAACACTAATGGCGCTAGAAACGCTTTCTCATTGGCAGACAGCGGCCATTTTGAACTCCTGATATTTCCACTCGTGATATTTAACCAATGAGAGCGCACGATTTCTGGCGCAAAATCAGTTTGTAATTAGACTCGGTTCACCTAAATTTTATCTATTAATGGTTTTAACTATGGATGTTGATAAGAAAATCTTGCAGTATTAAGTAATTTAACATCATGGCATTTTTGAACTAACCGATACAGTGCAACAAATGGTCATGTTTTAAGTGTTATGGAGGTAGGAAGGAGTGAATGTACATTTGTTAGCAAGCAAATAGTTAAAATTTATCGTTATTTCACACAATAAAACATTACAATTTCACAAATATTGAAATAGAAAACGATTATTAAGATTTTAATAGTATTTAAGATAAGTTTAAGAAATAAGAAAAGAGCTAACTGGACAGATTGTTTCGGTTTGTAGCTATTTGCAAACAGCAGGTGTATCATTTAACCAGGTTCGGTTTTGGTTTGTGCTATCTTAATATTACGTATCTATGTAAAATAGTAAGCCAGGGTGTACGTAGTTTGAAATATTGAAGATGTTATATCTATCTTTGAATTGATTTTAATTTGTAGCTCTTTTAAGCAGTATATAATAACTTTCAACAAACAATGCAGATTGTTTTCATTCATCATTATTAACATCAGCCTGTGTAAGTACTGTACACAGGCCTCCCGTAATGCACGCCACCGCCTCCGATCTTCGGCTATTCCCATCCAGCCCATACCGGCCTCTTTCCGACAGTCGTCACTCCAGCTTGCCCTTCAGAACTTTCCGAATCCAGCGGTCGTTAGTTCTACGGCTTATGTGACCGTTCCACTGCCACTTCAGCTTAGCAATCTGGTGGGCTACATCGGTGAGTCTGGTTCTCTGACAGATCACATAATTTCTGATGTGGTCCTTCAGAGATACTGCCAGCATAGCCCTCTACATAGCTCACTGAGCAACTTTAAATTTGTGGACCAGTCGAACCGTAGTGTCCACAGGTAGGACGCGCTAATCGCAGACCTTCGATTTGAAGCTCAACGAAGTTTAAAAAAGCTGCCCGGCCCAGCCGAATTCTTCTGCTGGTGTCCCTTTCAAAGTTGTTTCTACCAAGTTCGAGCGATCGCCCTAGGTAACGCTCCGAAACCACATCGAGGGAGGTTCCATCAATTGTGATCGGTCCTGAATCAACGTGTTCGTTGAACATGTCCTTGGTTTTACCCAAGTTAATGTTTTCATTATTATTTAAAAACTGTTTTACACCATCATCCAATAGAAAATGTTCAGCGAAATCCACTCCCAGTTAATAATAGCTCAATTTAATATGTTCATTGTTTACTGTTTTATAAACAAGTTATATTGTTACTTTACTTACGATATGTTTACAAAACCAGATTGTTTATAAACTCGATTTCGAATCGTATGAGAATAAAGTGAAACGGAAGTAATGAAAACTAGATATGTTATTGATATAATTTTAAACATTTTCTGTTTGCGTTCAGTGTTCAGTTATGTCTGTGTGAGACTTCAAAATAAAATATTTCTGCACGTTAGTAACTATAAACTTAATTAATTCTTTTGTTTACGCGATTACTACACATTATTGAATAAAAGGGCTTTTTACGGTTTTTGTCGCATTTATTTTTACATACCACTGCCGGCTGTAATGATAATATATGATAAATATAGTTCATTTGGCATAGGTCGGAGATGATTTTGATGATGAAAAAAATTATGATGTTGATGATGATGAAGAAAATAAAAACAAGTACTAACCTGTGCCGAAAGCGGGTGTTCTCGTAGAGCTTTGTAGAGGACTACGGCGTAGAGCAGATTCGCTACGCCTAAGGCCCGTAGCGCCGTCTCGAATCCCATTGCCCACGACAGAACACCTCCCACGATTGGACCTTAGTAAAAGAGAAATCATCAGAGCTTGAGATAGTCCACTGCTGGACTTAGACCTTCCTAATACATCCCTATCCATTAGGGAGTTTTGGACTGTATCCCACCACCCTGGTCTAATCCGGGTTAGTGGGTAAAAAAAGAAATACTTTTAATTATTTAAACGACAAGACGAGACAAACTATTAGCAGTTGGTATGAAATACACCCTGTCTGTATTAAACATAATCCAGATTCGTGTTGAATGTAAGATCGAAGAACGGAAGCGGTGGCGGGCATTAGAGGAGGCCTTTGTCCAGAAGTAGACTGACACAGGCTGGTTGATGATGATGATGATTAAATGTAAACAAAGTAACTAATGGCAACGCACTGGTTTTATTTATGTAGCGTTCTTGAGCTTATACGCCTCCGTAGTCTAGTGGTATTGGCCCTTGCTTTATAAACCGGAGGTCGTGGGATTAAATGCCACGGAAAACAACATTCGTTGTTTTCTGGTTAGCTAGGAGAATTTGGGCCGATTGGCCAATTTTCTGAAAAGTTATACGATCCGTGCGTCGGATGGGCAAGTAAAAAGTTGGTCCAACCCGCATTTGACCAGCGTGGCGGGGTACGGTCCAAAAACCTCATAATGGATAAGACGTGCATCAGGGAGAGCTATGTCCAGCAGTGGACTAACACTGGCTGATGATGATGATGGTAAGCATTCTTGAGATGTAGTTACAGTTGTTACTACATCTCAAGCTATGCTATAGATCACTTTGTTAATTTCTATTCCAGGTCCAAATTGGCCGAACTATGGAAGGACGATCAGCTGACCTCAGCCAAGTAGGTAACGTCTTTTTACTTAGTAAATACGCCAGCTAGGATGCTCTTCCAACTAAAACAAAATTAACACTATTGTTTTGCAACAGATATAGGCGTACTCGTACTTTTCAATCCTTCGTCAGTTAATGTACTAGGACCCATAACTTGGCCGAGATGGGGCTGCTTCAGCGGCCAGCGCTGGTGGGGTTGCTGAAGACTGTGAAATGGTTCCTGTGACCCCATCTCTAACGCGCCAACAAGAAACAACGTGGTGGTTTTAGTCGGTGTGAGTCAAACATAACCCGTCTTTGCCCCGCAAGGACGGGTATGCGTACCATTTCCCACGGTAAAAAGAGGCTCCATAACTGAAGCCTGTTTTGCAACAGATACAGGCATTGATATTTGAAATAATAGGTAATAGGGTGGATCCGTACCTGCTTCAGAATTCAAATAAAATAAATGACACACTAAAGTAACATATCGTCAATAATGTATCACAATAACTTAGTCATAGGCTCTCCGAAGCTTTAGTGAATGGAAATCTGTCATCATCATCAGCCTGTGTTAGTCCACGGCTGAACATAGCCCCTAAAGATAATCTAGAAGGTTTTTGGACCGTATCCCACCACGCTGGTCCAATGCGGATTGTTAGGTAGACATGCATGTTAGTTTACATGCCCATCCGACGCATGGATCATTTTACTTTTCAGAATTGGGTGATAAGCCCAAATTGCCCTAACCAACTAGAAAACAACAATAAAAATTTGTTGAGTCCCCGCAAGATTGGAACTCACGACCTTCGGTTTCTGAAGCACACGTCCGTACGACTAGGCTACGAAGGCAGTCAATATCTTACAGTTATGGGCAAATCTACCTATAATAAAATCTCCAATATTAACAGAGAAAGAAACCGACAGTATTTGTGTTGAGTTCAAACGTTTCTGATATTAAGGTCAAACGTTTGACTTGCATGAGCGATGAATAAAACTGTTTGACAAGTATTGAGTTTCTCTTTGAATAATGCATCGTTAGCTGTTATACGGAAGCAGAAGTCGTATGATTGTGCTTAACCGTTTTTAATTTATGGTTTGTTTGATACAATCGTTATCAATACATAGTATAAAACAAAGTCGCTTTCTCTGTCCCTACATCCGTATGAATGCTTGAATCTTTGAAACTACGCAACGGATTTTGATGCGGTTTTTTAATAGATAGACTGATTGAAGAGGAAGTTTTATATGTATAACACATGCTTAAAGAAGGTATATTTTCTATCAGCATAGCTCCCGTGCGAAGCAGGGGCGGATCGCTAGTAAGATAAGAAGATAGGGCTTATTACAAATTATCCTAAAGGGTGTTCGGGTAAATTTGATCTCATATGAATAAGACTTGAGATGAAGCCAGTCTCAGTAACGGATCGATTTTTTTATAAGCTGCCTTCACATGTACTCTTTTGCAATCCGCGTAAAATTTTCATTAATTGCCTGTCAAAAAGTTCACTAGCAAATTCTGTATTAACAATTAGTGCAATAATATTATTATTATTAAACAGTATTTGCACAATTAAATCTGCACAACGAATCTATTTGCATAATATTTGTTGAACTCAGTTGACGTAATGATTACTTGACACCGATTTTGCTAAACGATTCAATATTTGCATATTTCAATGAAATACCTAAGTAATGTAAAATCTTTTGCAAGTTCCACATAGTTCAAAATCTTTGTGATTTTTAATCTGAGGTAATAAAATTCATTAGTAATCACAAACAGAATATATTTTAAAATAATATATTTTTATTAAAATATCTGAAGAACTGCCTCCGTAGCCTAGTGGTAAGGGCGTTTGCTTTAGAAACCGGAGGTCGGGGGTTCCAATTCTGCGGGGACTTAACAAATTTTCATTGTTATTCATCCTAGTTGGTTAGGGCTATTTGGGCCGATCGCCCAGTTGTCTGAAAAGTAAAATAATTCATGCGTCGGATGGGCATGTAAAAAGTCGGTCCACCCACAAACCCGCAATGGACCTGCGTAGTGGAATACGGTCCAAAAGCCCCCTAGTGGAAAAGGGAAGGCCTATGTCCAGCAGTGACTGACACAGGCTGATGATGATGAATTCAAATATCTTTATTCAGCATAGAAGTTTACATTCGCTTATCATCATTGTCAAACACACTACCACCGGATCAGAAAAGGGTGCCTCAGACCCGAGAAGTATCGACGAAAGAAACTCAGCGGGCTATTTTTATTTAACTTTTTTAAATAATTAACAAACCATTTTAGCTATAACAAATTATGCAATATTGAAACAAAACCTGGTCCGAGCATTCTATTACCACGCCTTTTTTTTCATTTACCAATTCTGTTTTAATATAATAACCCTAATTTAATAATCTTTTGCTATTTTTGATTTGTACCATGTATCATAAAATTTATGCTAAGCAGTTATCCAATTTGAAAACTGCCACGAACCAGGAAAATAGCGGCAGAAAATTCGCCAGCTATGAGTAATGTTTTTGTTAACGATGATATAGAGATGAAAGCTATTAAAGGAAAATGGAAAGTAAATCTAATAAGCACATACAGATCGGACCAAATCTGAGCATTCCCCTGAAAATCAGAATGGCGGACAATCACTATATATATATCCTCAGGACATTATGTAAATTGTGCACCCACTAAATATTCTCGCTACCTCCCAAAGGTTGATTGGTAGAGCATTTTTTTAGCATTATGTCCGCTTTTGTACATTTGTTTCTAATGCAAAAGAATAAATATATAAATAAAACATAAATAGCCATATACGAATGAACAAAAGAAAGATGACAAGCAATAGTGGATACACCTGTAAAAATAAGAAAAAATAAATCAGGAAAAGTAAAAAGTGTGTGCCGGCGAGGCAGTTGAAAATAGCTAAAGTAATTAAACCGTAAAAGACATGAAGAAATAGTGTATGCACACTACCGATAGCATAAGCAGCGCTAGCCGCAGCCTGCAGCAGCGCCGCCAGCTGAGGAACCCGTTTCGGTCTTCGGGCCAGAAGAGCTGGTGCCAGTGCAGCATCAGCAGCTCCAAGGCCGACTCCAAGGCAGAGCTGGGGCAACGCCAAGCCCCAAACCTGGTGGTTAACAACATACGATACAATTGTGGGAAAGACCCACAACAGAGTTCTACCATCTGCGCAATTTGCAAGGCGTTCTCCTAAGGTTTCTACTCTTCCTTCAGTGCCTGTGAGTGATCCTGTGTATTGCGGCAGAGGTGTGGGTTTGATTCCCATCACGGGTAAATATTGTGTGATGATTATGTTTTCCTGTTCTCTGGATGTTTCTACAATATTATATGTAGTTATTTACAAATGAGCAGTCAAATATGTATTTTTCTCTCATCTTGTTTGGTATAGTACAAGCTATGCTTAGTTTGCATCTAGATGGTGTTGTTACATTGTCTCAAAATATATTTATTTCTTTACCACTACCGTGGCCTAGTAGTGATTTTCGCCTTAAATTGAGGCAGAAATAGGCACTGCGGTGGTACTGCTCCAGTCGGTTCCCTGTAAAAAGGGGACCTACCACCTTTTATATAGAACGCAGTTAACACTTTTGTAGCTGGAGGTCAGATGATAGTCGCTCCGCGTGAAAAGTGTTATTCAGTTAAATCTAAATAGATTAGCAGTTGACCCCATGATGACTTTTAAAAATGGACATAAATAGATACACTTGTTCTGCCTTCTGCAGAACAAGTCTTAATAGAACATTGCTTATGCTGCAATTGCTAATTAAGAGTATTTTGCTTCGGTAATCCTTACTACGGTGGTTACTGGTAGGGATGTGAATACCCCACCGCCCACTCGACGGCTGATCTGCCTTACAGTGGGAGTAAGACAGATCCGCGGTACAAGCGCAATTAGTCAATTGCCAATCCGCCTGCTCAGCGGGGCTATTATGAGCAACTTTTTTTAATGGACGCCGTCTGGTCGTTCTCTGTCCAGAAAATAACTGCTAGGGGCTGTTAATGATGATGATGATTATACCCGTGATCCACTTAATCACTAGCTTGTTACTCCAAAATAAATTTTAATACTGTTACAGCATTATACATAAACACAATTTATTGTAAACCAACATGTACGAAAATATATGATATTACTTTACGAAGGTAAGGTGATTACCAAAGAACGTTACGAAATAAATGTTCTAAGAATATTTTTAGCCAATTCGCGAAAGAGAGTAATCAGAACAGACTTATTCTCTCTTACTATGTATTCATTCAGGCGATTAGCCCGGGCCAAATTATAATACAACAAATTGTCTACGCAATATGTGATCCAACAATCCATGAAGAAGATTCCACAATATGACGCCTGGACGATTTTAAACAGCTTGTTATGAATACTCGTAAAGTTCAAATGTCTATTTCTTAAAAAGCATATAAGAAAACGACACCTTGCTAAATGTCAAACAAATGTAACGAATGATAAAAGAGGTTACTTAAAACACAGACTGTCGTGTTAATTATAGAAACAATCAATCGCTCGATATTGAAACTGTCGTCGGAAAATACATAAACATTTAGTTTTGCCTAATAACAAGCGGTAAACTGCTTCCTGTCATCTTTTTTGTACATGTCGATTTTAGCAAAGGCTGATGAGAAATGCAAATTTACTCTGTATCTTTTTTCATGAAGTCAATTTCTCAAGTTATTATGCTTTTAATCCATTCAGATATACCTGAATAACAGTTTTTGCGCAGAGCGACTGACCTCCTCAGCCCAAAGGGTAGACTGCATTCTAAGGATGAATTAGTTGTCAGTAAATTTTGGAGGCACTGATTTCCGGTAACGACTGTCAAAGATGATCTTGACCATAAGGATAAGGCTTTGACAACCAGGACCGACTCCTTAATATACCCTTCTTACGCATCAATCTTCATCTTACTTTTCAGACAATTGCGTAATGGGCCCACTTAGTCCCAATCAATCAGAAAACACCAATAACCATTATATTAGATAATTACAATTTAATCGTTTTAACTTTGGATCTCCGCGTAATTCGAACCCAGGACCTCCATTTTAAAGCAAGAGCCAATAACGCTAGGCCACGGAAGCGGTTTACCTTGTCTACAGGGTTTAACATTAATTCAGATTAATAGACAGGAATGTCAGTACATAAGAAATGCAACGCATATGTTATATTATACGTCATATAATATTCCATAAATGCAGGATACTATAGCATTCTGGCGTAGGGATGTGACGACCCCACCGCCCACTTGACGGTGGATCTGCCTTACAGTGGGAGTAAGACCAATTCTTTATGAGCAACTCCTTTTAATGGACACTAACAAGATCAGCCGTCTTGGCGTCCATAAAAGGCCTATATCCAGAAGTGGATTGCTGACGGCTGTTTATAATGATGATAGTCATAGCAAATAGCATCACGTGAAAAGCCAAACCATATAGCATAACATAGCAGATTGCCCTATATTGCTAATTCGTGGTCCTTAGTTGTGATAGGTCATTTAATTAAAAATAAAGTTTAAATAGATACAAACCGAGGTCGCGTACGGTACCGCTAATGCCGCCAACCCGACGGCCACTTGACCAATCAACGCCACTCTCTCAGCTCCAACGTGCTTCGTCACTTCTCCGAGAGAACTGGTCGCTATCAGGTAGCCTAGACTATCTGCAGATGGAAATATATATAATGAATAATAATGTTCTCCAGTCGATTACGACTACGGCGGCCGATCTATATTAGAGACCAGCCAACTACGCAGGAGATATTATAGTGCACAAGTGTACGCGCAAACACAGGCGCACTCTCTGTCCCTTTATACTCTCAAAGCCCGATGGGACGGATAACCGACACGGCCGAAGAGAGTAAGGCGCAGCACCGACTTTTTACATAGCCATCCGACGCATGGATCATCTTACTTTTCAGACAATTGGGTGATCAGCCCAAAATGCCCTAACCAACTAGAAAACAACAGTGAAAATTTGTTGCGTCCCCGCAAAATTCGAATACACGACCTCCGGCTTCTAAAGCACACGCCCTTACCACTAGGCTACGGAGGCATAAATTAGACGTCCATGTCTCGTGGCATCAAAATGTATCAAGTTCAACTTTCCTGTTGAAAATTGAGAATTCATTTTTAATGTCCTCTTGACGCACCCTGGCATAGAATCGGTATAATTTGGAAAGATTTTTGGTCAACTACTCTTAAAGAGGCAAAGATGTTTTAAAATTGTCCCAAACCATCGTTTAAAGAATATTGCAATAAGAATTAAATGAACTATGGAACGAACTTGCCTCAAATCAAAGCCAATCCTCACAATAATCTGAAAGGTTTTGAAAGAGAAAGACAACCTGGTAAAAACGCGGCTCCTTATGCCACATGTCCGGTTTAAACTTGTTTAGAATCCAGAGCTCAATAAATTCCTAGATATTATTCATTTAGTTATAGAGGAAACCATTGTGGTGGATTATCGTAGCAATAAATCAATTCTTAGTTGTTAACTGTGACCTTGTTCACTTACGAAGCCTGTTACATATAGCAGAGTCTAATCGCAAAACTTGACGTTGGCGAAATTTATAAGGAAATGTCATTAAGCGAAAGAACTGACTAGTTATAGAGATTAGATGCCGGTCACCACGAAAACCGTAATTCTGCAAACTATCTGCAAGACATGCTAACCAACAATATCCAGAAGAATTCTTGAAATAGATCACCTGGTAAAAACGCGGCCCCCGTCTGCCACCTCTCCGGTCTGAACTTGTCGAGCATCCAGAGCGGAAGGCAGGGCTCCAAAGCTGCCATCACGCTGGTGGTCAGGAGGACGGTGCCAGCGCATTCGGCGGCCGCACCACGCCTGGCCACTTTCCATACCGCCTCCGGTTCTTGGACATCTAATTGGGCATCGATCTAGATGAACGGATATAAGAAGAAAATTTTGAAAGTTATTACTGATACAAGTTAGATCTGAAACTTGACTAAATAATAATAATGTCCTTCTAGTCAAATCCGACTTTTGCGGCCGATCTATATCAGAGATTAGCCAAGTAAGCTGAATATTATGGTGCACAGGTCTACAGACACAGGTGCACCGCCGCAAATCTTTTTTTACTACATCTATATGTTATTGTGAATACAGATAATACTCACTTGTTCGTAGTCTACTTTCCCGAGAAACGCGTACTGCAATCCTGAAAAGTAAATTTTATTTAGTTTTTTATCGTAGAGATAAGGGCATCAGGTAGAGGGACAGTGTTTCGAAACATAATTTAAGATCAGATTAGACCTATCAATGGTTGTATTATAAATGTGAAAGTAAATATCTGTCTGTCTGTACGCTTTTACCGTCTAAACCATAAATAATACCATAAAACCGACTTTGATGAAATTTGGTACATACGTAGAACGGATTTCACGAAAGGACATGGGATATAAATTACATATAAACTTCCTTCCCCCTAAAGTAAGTCATTAACTATTAAACTTATTGTCTTATCATAGGCACACACAAATAATACAACCTAATACATGCGCACCTATTTCACTAAGCAACGACATTTTGATTGAAAAGAAAGTTGTATTTAAAATCGAAAAAGGCATAAAATCAATTATTACATACCTAAATCGAGCAGTAATGCGATGCATAGCAGTTGAAAAGGTGCTGCCGGACTCCAAAGCTTGTATGCAGAACCACCGAATGGGTATCCTACTAAAACTCCTGAAACAATTTAATTGAATGAGATATTAATTCACAAGGTATATAAAACGAAAAAGTAAGCCAAGTGAAGTAGTAGTCTCTTTCAAGAAAAGTGTATTAAAAATCTATATCTTTTTCATTGAGTAAACCACTTTGCCTGTTTACGGGAATGCCTTAGGAAAATCTGAGATTTTAACTACAAAATTTATCCAGTTGGCTGCCAAAATTGACTATCAAATATTAAAGTACTTTTAAGTCTATAATGGTTTTTGCAGCCACTATTGTTAGTGTTCAGTATTGATTTTACAAAGATTCTCGGTAAAATTTTCATCCTTCCATTCGTACTAATATACGGAGTTATACCAACACTAACATTATCGGTTTCTACTTACCCAGAGCGACCGCCCCCAACAGGGCTGCCACAGCTCTATCTCTTTTCGGCGCTGGTACAGCAGCTGCCAGTGCCAACCCTGACACTCCAGCCAATGCGGCACCAGCCCCGTGAATGATTCGGCCAATTCCAGCGCCCCAGGCGATGCTCCCAACCCTCGCGCACCAAGCGAAAACTGTCAAAGAAGCTTTCTTTACATTCTTTCAATAATCATCATCAGCCTGTGTCAGTCCACTGCTGTACATACGCCTCCCCTATTGCACGCCAACACTTCAGATCTTCGACTATTCTCATACAACCACACTGGCCACTTTGTGAATAGCGACATTTCGTCTACATTCAATTTAGTACATACATAAACGATGTATGTAATGTGTGAATCTGCGTACGATGATGTAAAATTTTATTTAGATTTATTGAAAGTGATAAATATAGAGTCTGAAAAGTCGGAAATAAAAGTACGAACGATGTTAAAATATTCTTTTTATAATGCTAAACGTATAGTTCTCGCAAAACAACACGAAATTCGAAGTTATCGTGAATATAGAGAACCAAATTTGCGTCTAGGGAGTGTTAAATGCTCCGAATTACTGTAATAAAATTAAGTTAATATATTAAAGTTTATCTAAATACGTATAACAGTTAAAAACTCCCCAGTGGTCTGCGGGATTTGTTAACTCTAAAAAGGAATTGTTTTCTTTAGTGAAGTAGTACCGCCTCCGTGGTCTAGCGGTATTGGCCCTTGTTTTATAAACCGAAGGTCGAGGATTGTAGTCCCGCAGGGAAGCAACTTTGTGTTATCATTATTTTCTTTGCTTTGCGGCAGAAATAGGCACCACGGTGGTACCGCCCCACCCGGCCTCTGTAAAAGGGAAGCTATTGCCTCTAAAATGGGCTTATTATGGTCGGCTTTTACTTCAGATTTACCCGAATAACAGTTTTTCCGCAGAGTAACTGCCATCTGATATTCACAAAGCAGTGGTACACTGCATTTGATGAATAGATTAGCTGTCAGTAAATTTGATAATTTTATAGCAGCGACGTGCTGTAATGAGGAATTTAATATTATACTTTTACAAATTATTTACAGGTAACATTATATCAAAAATATTATATTGTCTTTCGCAATCGTTGTCCCCAGGAAAATGTAACTAACCTTATATAAAATTATACATATACCTACTAACTTTTTCTTTGTGTTTGTGGCAGAATCACTAAAATACACTTGGTGGAGCCATTCTAATAAAACGGGAAGAAGAAGTGGAAGGAGGAATTTGTGATCAGTAAATTTAAAGGTAGTGCCTTCGAATCACGAACACACAGTTGGTCCATCAGCTGTGACATAGGCCTCCCCAAATGTACGCCTTCACCACTAGGGGGTTATGGATCGTTGATATCCCATCACGCTGGTCTAACGCGGGTTGGTAGGAGTGGGTGGTGGATTGCCAAAGATGGTCTATGAACACAAGGACTGACTTTTTAATATGCCTATCCAACGCATGGGTCATCTAACTTTTCAGGTAAGAAGATGATCGACCCATATTGCCTAACGAATCAAATAAATCAATACAGATAATTTGTTTTCCGCTTCGCGATTCTGAACCCTCGATTTCAGTGGTACACCAGGAAAAATTAATTTAACGTCAAGTGAAAAGACTAATTAATTCTGTTTTCGCAATATATGTCAAAGTACCAACATATAAACTCAAATAAATCCAACTAGGTCTGAAAAGCTGTTATGTCGCGACAAAATTACCTGCTGCGGCAGCTGCCAGGAGTACGGTCGCAGCTCTCAGTACCGGAACAGGGCCTTGTCTGGTGACCGCTGATGCTGCTAAGGGCGCAGTCAGGAGTTGTGCAGCTGCCTTCGCACCCAGGACCGCTCCCACCGCTGCTTGTGATCCACCGACACCTACGACAATCGAAGTCTTAAAATATTATTTCTGATGTCAGAGCAGCAATTAAAAGGAGTATAGAAATCTTTATCCAGGCCAAACAAAGTGCAGAAATTATGTTAACAAAGGATAATGTTAAACACAAACGCTTAACTTCTGTCCTTATTGGAGGACACTTGTCATATTTAATCCCCATCTTTTTCTGATAGATTGATGACTTTTTATGTGAATTCCATCATTTGTTTGGTTCTGGTATAGTAAAACGAATATAATATATCAGTCCCACTAGCTATTAACATATAAATGTTATAGCTTCCCTCATTATATCGACCTGGTGGTTTTTCTGCGGAATTGAGCATGGGGGTGGTATTATAGTCAGATTTTAGTAAAATTGAATCCCCAACCAAATACATACCTTCATCCTCTTCAGCGTTAGTTATTTTGTTCACTGTGGTGTTCAGAAACTTGACCAAAGGAGTGTCATGGGTGGCCCATAGGGCCAGGGATTCGCCGCGCACCCAATCAGGAATAATCGGTACTATAAACAAAAATTTGTTATAATACAACATTATAATATGGCCGTTCAACAATTGAGATATTTTTCAGGTTATTTTATGTATACGGCCGACATTTTTTGTCTGGTACATGATTTTTACTACTTATCTGCATTTATATTATAAATATGAATGATTGAAATTCTTGCATTTCAGATTGTAACAAATAAATTCAGAAATAATTTAAAAAGAAATCTTTTAACATAATGCTTAGGTATTGCTGTTAATTCAAAAATGTTTATAAAAATCCGGACAATACCGTGAGAGGTAACAAGTCTAATTTATTAGTGACAAACAATAAATAAAATTATCGAGGCCTCCTGGTGGACCATAGACACTAAACTAGGATCATTCCAAAAATTGTTGTCTATGATTAACACAAAATTATAAGAATCTACTCTGCGCCTTAGTTATTAAAAAAATATATAGTCTATGGCTCAGACAGAAAAAAGCACTTACCAAGCACAGTGAGCAGCACATTGTCCAGAAAAAAGGTAAAGTACACGATGGAAAAAGCAACCAAGCTGGTAGCGACCCTTCCTGCCTGCATCTCGAGATAGAATGAGGGTGTCCTTGTGTCCTGCGGGGACACGATAAAACCCCAATCAGGACTCAACCTAGCGAGCTTAACGTCATTTGCTGTCACACGCGCCAACTTACCGAGTGATTGCGTATTAGTTGCGACAAAGAGGCCTTTTTATCATTTGGAAAGCTGTGTTGAATGGGATAATGTATGTCTATATAGTAAGCTTTTTTATGAGATGAAAATCAATAGATTTAATATGATTACTAGGATTTTATGTTGAATTTTTACAAAGAAATAACAAAAAACTGTAACAAAAGTACACATAAGTCATATTGTTTGCTAATTTATCGATAATTAAAAAGTTATAGTTGATAAATAAGCAAAGAAATTCATATTTATTTAACAACTAGCTGTCTGCGACTTCATCGCGTAGTAATACATAATTATAAAAAATTAAAAATAAGAGCCTTAGATACTACCAGTTACATCGGCTATTTTCCAGTAAAATCCGCTAAAAAAAACCAAACATTCCAAATATTAGCCAGAGCAAACAAACAGACAGATATAACTTAATTATGTTGTTTTGTTATATGTATCGATTACATCATACACATACACATCATCAGCCTGTAATCAAGGCAAAGTCAAAGTCAAAATCATTTATTCAATTTAGGCTCTACTGAGCACTTACGAACGTCAAAAATTATCCATTTACCACCGGTTCACAAGCTCAGACCCGTCCAGAGAAGAACCGGCAAAAACTCTGCGCCTTTTTTTTTTAAATATTAGTATTTACAAAATTTGACCAATACATTTTTTAAGTTACCAGGGATTTGCAAGCGCAGAATATAAACTATTTCCACACATCTTGGTCCTCAATATAATTTATTACAGAATAGTAAGCTTTTCTATAAGCGTTGTTTTGACAACTTTACAAAGCTCGAATCATTCAGTTGCGTTTGGCAGGCATTTAATTTATTATACATTCTTATACTATTATACATGAAAGATTTTTGGTTCGGTCAGTCTAAATCTGGGTAGCTCTAGGGGCTCAATTCGACCCTGCAGCCCTAATATCTTTTAGCAAACATATGAATATTTTGACGCGTACATAATATTTTCAAATATGTATAGCGACGTAAAGTTAAAATTTCAGTTTTATTAAGAACATTACGTAAAGATTCCCGTGAACCCAGATTGTAGATTACCCTAACAGCCTGTTTTTGTAGTATAAATAATGTGTTCAAACCGGCTGCAGATCCCCATAATAATAATCCATAGGACATAAGGCTGTGAAAGTACGCGTAGTTTTGCAGTTGCAAACGTCAGTTAGCTGCCTAATCTTGCGTATGGCAAAGATTGCTGAACTTAGCTTCTTAGAGAGTTTGTCAATATGAGCTCCCCACTGCATCTTGGAATCAATAGAAAATCCAAGAAATGAATGTAATAGTCCACAGCTGGACATAGGCCTTCCCTAACACACCCCTATCCATTAGGGGGTTTTGGACCGTATCCCACCACGCTGGTCAAATGCGGTTTGGTAGGTGGACCGACTTTTTACATGCCCATCCGACGCATGGATGATCTCACTTTTCAGACAATTGGGTGATCGGCCCAAATTGCCCTAACCAACCCAGCAGAATTCGAACCCACGAACTCCGGCTTTTAAAACTCACGCAAAATCTATACAAATAAAATTGCAGTGTCAATTATATATGTGTATAATAAAGTCTGCGAGCGCAAATATCTATGTTTAAAGAATAATCCACAATAGCCATTTTAATGTAGAATATTGTTAAACATTGCAATAGGGTATTTTCAAAGCTCATTTAAGTTATTGTAGTGTAAGTTTGCAAAAAAATTATTGCATTTAAAAAAATCTTTATTCTTTGTGCTTAAAACATGTAATACATGAATATTATGAAATAATAAATACCTTAAAAGATATTAGAGGTTTAAAAGGGAGTGGCGGAAATCGCAGGGTAGTTTTTGCAGAGGGCAAGTTGTAACCGGCTTATATTGCAAATGATAAAATACTTAACTCGGTCATAATTTTTATGTAAAAATTTCACTTGTTTTCATTCTTATTTCCTTTTTAACTTGTCATAATCCTATATATATTAATGGATTATGTTATATTTTAGACCTTAGTGTATTAGCGTACTTTTTCATAGAAATCGTTATAGTTTTTTCTGATTGTGGTTTATTTGTTTGTGTTATTTTGACAATCTTTATATGAATACGAAACCATTTAACTTAAATGTGGTATTAAGTTCAATAAGGTCGCATTGATTACTACACTAATATTAAAAATATTGTTTTCAGAAAATATAACTTGGAATTTGTAAGACATGCGTGTAAACTGAATTGCAACGAAAATATATAGAAGGGTGTTCATTGGCTTGTCAACAATTCTCATTACACGCTTATTTGCAGCACATCTGGGTTCATCTCCTATTTTTTTACCTGGCGACATTTCCGTGTTATTGAAGGTCAAATAGCGTTTACGTTTTATTTTTCACGAAGATTATAGTAGTTTCTATGAATAACATTGTTAAATATCAATAATAAATTAATATAATCTTTTCAAAAGAGTCATAATTTGTTGTTACTGTTTGTTAAAAAAAAAAAGTCCATAATGTTTACAAAAATTTTGAAGAAGCAATGTGAAATTAGTTCAATTGTATGTAATATTTTCAAACTATTGAAAGTTTACAAAACTTTTGGTCAATAAATAAATCTTGAAACAGAACGCGCTGTTTCGTTAGTCGCTGTCTGTCTGCTGCGTCAGTGTCAGTTGTCATCAGTCAGTCGGGAAAATTCGTATAAGAGGTGGCGTTCAGCTTTTTATAACGCTGCTTTTATGTAAAGCCGATAGAATACGACATAACGTATCATAATATGCACGAGTTGGAAATTAGTTTTAGTAGTGTCTTTTTAGTGATATAGTGCAGCTAGAAGAGGACGAGTTGGGGTCGAACAAACCGTTTCCTGTATCCCCCACGATCGCTGCCCTGCGTTTCTGCTCGTAATGGTAAGTTGATGATCATTCGAGGATCTTCAGGATAATATTTTCTATATAAACCGTACTAAAATTGACTCAAAGTATAGCGCTGGGTACTCACTCACACTTACTTAATTTACATATACTTAATTTGAATATATCCGATGAATAAAGTTTCCGCGTAGTTATTTAATTGCAAAACTAGTTGTGTGTTATAAGTAAGATGTTCAAATTAAAAAGGAAATCGCAAAAAACTTAAGCTATTGAATTTCTTTTACTGTTCTACATTTAATGAATTTTCTATACATTTATGCATGCATTAGACTTTGGTTATTTAAGTTACTATAAAAGTATTTAAACTTGATTTAAAAATTCTACATTTTATATGGGACACCTACTTAATTTTATGCTGAAAAGCTTTAATTATTCCTGTGAAATTGAAACTCTCATTCAGACAAACCGTTAAAACAAAACCAGTGTTATAATTTTAATACTAAAGTACACAAATGTGCCAAATATACTTTCCTTATCAGTGTCTCGAGCTGATGTTCATGAATTTGTTCTTTTAATTCCATTCATAAAAATGGAGATTAAAAGGAATCATTCGCAAACAAAGAATCATTTGTTTTTCGTCAATTGTATGAATGATAAGAACAGATTTTTTTTTCTTGACATTGTCACAAGCTTTATCGTTGCGATTGTTTGACTTGTTCTTTTGTCTGTCATAATGTAATCTTTGCAGTATTAGGAAAGTGTATTTTATGTAACTGGGTTTTTTTACTTACAATAATAAATAGAGAGTTTGCACCTCTTATTAAAAAAATATCAATTGACTGGTCTAGCAAATGTCTTTTTTTAATTCGAAACAAAGTTGAGGATCATTGAAAATGCTTTTATAATATATGTATTGGTATAAGCTATATATAGTAGAATTAACTAGATTGAAATTAGGCTGTTAAGTATAAATTATTTATTTATTATTATTAGACTTTACCACTTATTCTAATGAATTAAAATTGTAAATTTTCTAGCTAGGTATTCCTCCAATAGGACTCATTTATTAAAAGCTAGTAGTAATTTATTAATTATTTTTCTGCATTTGCAAATACTGAAAGCTTACCCTTGTTTTCTTTAAGTAATTTATTTTTAAAGATATAAGATTATCACTCATTTTAAAAAGGTTTATAAACTCTTGAAAGTAAAGATGAATGTGTTATTGTATGATTTTTTTTTTAATTTGCAAACAATTTGCCAACCGAAAGGTCACCACAATGCCTATTACTTCCTTGAAGCAATACTATGTTCTAGTTTGTAGAGCACTATATACTTTGGCTAATTTGGTAAAGGTTGGCAGATTATCTAGTTTTTCTCATTGCAGTTTTGCTTACAAATAGTTATTCTAGCCTCTTAATCAGAAAATAGCAAGTAGTACAGTAAATTTAATTTAACATTATAGTTATTAAGCAAAATAAATTAAAAATAATATATAGTGACATAAAAATAAATTAGTACATGAAAGTTATTTATGTATAATCCTAAGTTTCCTGTGCCCTCTGGCAAACGCCTCCTCCATCTCTCTCTTAAGTGTCTATCTCTTGCCTTTCTCATTTAACTTTTTCCGGCTGTCTTTACTAAGTCATCCTCCCATCTTTTAAGTGGTTTCCCCTTTTCTACTTGCTCCATCTCAAGGTACTATACGGTTACGGACTGGCTCCATTTTTCTCTTTCCCTTATTAGATGTCCTGCCCACATCTACTTTAGATGACTAAGTTTCGTGACCACATCTTCAGTCTTTGTTGTTTTTCTAATGTGCTTATATTGTAACTTGTCGAGCCTTTTTTTTGTTCACCATGCTCCTTTCCATATAATATACATACTATATTTAAATCTAGCTATTAGATAAGAGATACCCAGGCCCTTACCTAGAAAAATTGTTAAAATGCAGCTTTAATAGATAACATGTGATTTAAAGTTTAATAGTTTGCTAGAGTTAAAAGAGATTAAATATGCTTTGTCAATTCGATATTGGCTAGCCTCTAGTTAAGTTAGTTAGTTTTACGTAGATATTAGCTTGATAATATTGCCATAAAATTATATATGGGATATATATATATATTGAACTTAAATTTACATTTTGCATCGACTGTTTTATAACAAGTCTGTGTTAAATGTATTAATTAAAATTTATGTGACATACACAACATGAAATATCAATTGAAATTTCATAGTAAACAAGATACAATGTGCAAATACTGTTTGATGTAGCTGTGAAGTGTTTAAATAAATATAACATGTTAGTTTATTGGTTTTATGGTCATTTATATTTAGCAAAGATGATACCTTGACATAAATTGTTGATATTAGGTTAGTTGACATTATTCTAGGAAGATAAACGTTATATTGACTCATATGAAGTTGATTGAAATATTTAACTTTTACATATTAAATATTCTCCTCTTAGAATTTAAAATAATTATGCTATTTTTAAAAAAAAAATGTGCATGGATTTAGGGTTGGATTACTCCATTGATGCAATTACTTATAACTCTTTTCTTTTCATTTTCTTCACATTTGAAAGCCTAATCCTGTTTTAAAACATGTTTTGTGCTTTCAGTTGATGACTTCAGCATATTTTGCCAACATCCGAAAACAAATGCATTCATAAATGCATTATTTTGGTCTAGTTTTTAGATTGATCATCCCGAATGGTCCAAATTCATTTGTTAACTCAAAGTTGTTGCTGCACAGGATTTGAATCCAGAAATTGACATGTGACAGCAAACAGACAACCTTACAAATGTTGCGACAGTCTGCTTTACACATCTTGTAGCTTCGTTGTAATGCTTTTAAACTCTCCAAACACTGATACTCGCTTTGTGTCTTACAAGTGTTGTACACTACGCCTTTTTGTGTCATCTGTTGTGTGATTGTGATGGACTATTCTGTGATGTAACATGCTTTGAGTAGATTCTTTATAGCTCTGTACATATCATCACTACATAGTATAAAACAAAGTCGCTTTCTCTGTCCCTATATCCTTATGTATGCTTAAATCTTTCAAACTACGCAACGGATTTCAATTTGCGGTTTTTTTTAATATAGATTGATTGAAAAGGAAGGTTTATATGTATACATGCTAAATATTATAGTAAAATTTTCTATCAGCATATCTCCTGTGCAAAGCTAATATAAATTTATAACTGTCATTTATATATATATAAATGACAGTTATAAATTGATCCAAATGCGATTAGGAGTCTATTTAAATGAAGTCTCATGTCGTATTCTATTGACGTGGATGAGATCGAGTAGTGAATAAAGTTTGACGGCGGTTGACCAACGAGAATGCTAAAAAATACTTCAAATTTAACGTAAGTGCTTGAACTGTATGTGATGTATATTTGATTATTTTAAAAGATGACGAAAAAGATCCACTGAGTTTCTTTCGCCGGTTCTTCTCAGGTCAGAGGCGTCCTACTCCGAACCATATCACTGGCGCGTCCTTGACAGTAAATAAGCGAATGTTACACCTTTAAATTGAATAAAGATATTTGAATTTGAATTGAATTTTAAACTGGAACACAGCAGTATTATCACACTACAGCTTTGAGGCAGAAATACAGGCGACACAGTGATATTTCTCCAGTCTTCTGCAAGCTCACCTAGTTCGTGGGGACGGTAGCTTCCCGCGATCTCTGTGTTAGATGACGTATATCACATGACAGTTGTCTGGAAGCATAACTTTATAGTTGAAAATAAAAATAGAGTTTGCTTATAGTTTGGCATGTAGATCTGCCAACCAAGATATGGAATTTACCTTATATTTATCTTATATTGGACTATAATGCCGTCTATATTGCGTAAACCATTGGCAATGTCGGTGTTCCACAAATTAGGATGCTAGTCGATGATGACATTTTGACATTCTTCATCATCAGCAGCCTCGCCTAAGGCACGCCATCTCCATTAGGGGTTTATGGACCGTATCCCGCCACGTCAGCAATGCCGGTTGGTGGGTGGACTGACTTTTTACATAATTTTACTTTGCAAACAGTTGGGTGATCGGCCCAAATTGTCATGACCATCCAGAAACGATAACACAATGTTATTTCCCCGCGGGATGCGAAACAACGATCTTTGATTTATAAAGTAAGGTCAAACTAACCTCGGAGACGCTTGAATTTTGATATTACTGATGAATAAATTCCTTTCTTTTCTAAATATTGAATATACATAATATTTTTAAGTAGGTAACTACGTATGTTTGCATTTATGGTTGTCATTAATAGTGTTAATATAAAAATAGTGTAGTTCCCATCGCGTGTGTAAGTGAAATATTACTCAAAACAATCGACAAGCGCTTAATCACTCCATTCGTTACCTCACCTCAGGTGAAAATGCTTTGCGTGTTTGACCATAGGTTCGTTTGCAAATTGACGTGTTTGCCTGACCTATTTTGCTGATATATATAATATACTACACCATTGCCCCCTTGGCCTAGTGGTACTGACCCTTGCGTCACAAATTAAGGGCCGTGGATTGGAATCATGCGAACACCATAACCGTTAGCGTAGGTCCCCTATTTACTGTAGTCCGTCTGGGTAGGAACCAGCGTAGACTATTTATGCCATAAAGCAGTAGTGTGAAAACATTTCGTGTTCCGGTTCCAAGGGCTTCGTAGATAGCGCTATTACTAAGCAAGCGAGACGTGACATTCCATATCAGGAGCCGCGTTTATATTTAATTTCATTGTGTGATGCTGGACATAAGCCTCCCCTAATACACCCCTATCCATCAGGGGTTTTCGGACCGTATACCGCAACGCTGGTCCAATCCGGTTCGATGTGGACCGACTTTTACATGAGTTTATATTAAAATTATCTTATACGGCTTTCGATGCTTCGTTAGATAGGCCCGAATGTTTCTATATATGTCAGACTAGTTCATGGTCATCTATTTTTTAATTTAATGTGAATAATTTAGATTGACACAGTGACAAGGTCGCCGGATGATTGAAAACTAGTTTTACTCCCCACATCAAATCATTGATGAGGTGTGTTATTGAAATAGGTGGCATTTGATATTTTATATACCTACTATGATTTCTAACTTCCAGCAACTGACTCAGAGTATCAATAAGTCTTTGGGACAATGTTAGTTTTTCGAAAAGATCTGGAAACGTTCAGAATTTGTTAAATGCTCCAAACTATCTAAGATTAGGTATTGGATCTATGTATTTATAAAGGTAGTCAAGGAACGCTTATGTTAGTTGAACATTAATGATTGTATAAATTGATATTAACTGGTAATGGAACCCTCGGTCCAGACTCAATATTGTATAATTTGTTAGCAAGGGTATGGCATAAGTAGTGTTACGCACTAATGCTTTAATGGTACCATTCCAGACGGACCTACCCTCTTCCCAGGGTACATGGTCACGGAACCGAAACGGGTACAGTTTTTCATCATCGTCAGCCTGTGATAGTCCACTGCTGGACATAGGCCTCCCCTAATACACCCCTATCCATTAGGGGGTTTTGGACCGTATCCCACCACGCTGACCCAATGCGGGTTGGTGGGTGGACCGACTTTTTACATGGATCATCTTACTTTTCAGACAATTGGGTGATCGGCCCAAATCGCCCTAACCAACTATGAAACAACAATGAAAATTTGTTGATTCCCCGCAGGATTCGAACCCACAACCTCCGCTTTCTAAAGCACACGCCCATACCACTAGGCTACGGAGGCAGTGGGTAAAGTTTTTCATAAATATGAAGTATAGTTTAGTCATAATGAAACGCGACAAGATCCGTAATTGTGTCTTATTTATCATGTGTAGTATTTACGTAACCAATAAAATCTATTCCAAGGCTGAATTTGCCGAACTATAGCTCGCCTTGTTACTTCATTTGATGCGAATAATAATATAAAGTGCGATATGTGCGTAGCCAATTTCTACAACTTGCACAATTATTCATACATATTAGTCAAACCGTTCAACATGTACTATATAATAACAATGTCTTCCACGTCGATTTCGTAGCAAAGTATACAGACGATCCAAACGCTTCTTGCCAAAAGACCGCGTAGCATCCTACTCGATCCGGACGAGGAAGGGGTCACTGAGACTCCGGACCCAACGGGGTCCCGCTTTATATACCACACAAGTAGGTATAGCACCACAAACGTACCTGTAGTTCGCTTTCGCTTACGAGCACAGCAAGACACACCCGGTACACTTATTACACCCGCGTTCCAGGGCGGTTCACACCGCCCTTGGGAACCGATTAGTACAGTCGTCAGATCGTCGGCGTCCCGGTTCGCAAACCGATCGTCGACGATCCTTAGGTGACATAAAATAATGCCTAGCTCACGTACCTTCTGTACGTATGGCCTTCACTCTTAGCAAAAAGTGTTGGCCACCTAGTTCGTGGGACGGGAGCTTCTCGCGAACTCTTTGTTAAATGTTATTTATTGTTTCTTACTATAGACAAGAGTCTGGAAGCATAACCTCATAGTTAACAAAAAAAGTCGATTCCGACTATGTTGGCTTACTTATATTAGAGATCAGCTAACTGCGCAGGAGATATTATAGTGTAGCTTCAAATTTTGGTCTTAACTAACTAGGCAACCACAACAATGTAAAGTTGTTGAGTCCCCGCAGAATTCCAACCCACGATCCCGGTTTCTAAAGCGCAAGCCTTTACCGCTAGTTTTATATTTACCAACCATTATAAAATAAAGCACTGCTTTTTTTATCATCATTATTATAAACAGCCTTTAGCAGTCCACTGTTGGACATATTCCTTCTCTAATGAACACCAAGGCGGTTGATCTTGTTGGCGTCCGTTAAAAATCCATCAGAATTGCCGCGCTAAGCAGGCGGATTGGCAATTGACTAAATGCACTTGTACTGCGTATCTGTTTTATATATCTCTCCCAGATATATGGCAGATACGCCGTCAAGTGGACGGTGAAGTCGTCACATCCCTACGCATGTTTTATAACTTAGCAAAAACTTGACAAAGATCAAACAAATCAAAATATTATTAGTCCACAAGTACCAGCTTGCAATTACTTTGTAAATATTACATAGTTAACTTGACCTGTTGATTTATATGCGTTAAAAGCCTTGTCGATAGCAGAACTGTTTGGCAGTTTACTTTATGCTCTTGTCCTACTTTGGATTTGTGCAGCAAATATTGCTTTAGTTTCAAACTAATAAACGTGCGGTAAAGACAAAATATACGTTTGCGTGCGAACTTATAGGTGTAACTACATATATCACAACACATCATCAGCGTGTGTTTGTCCACTGGTAGACATAGGCCTCCCCTAATGCACGCCTCCTCATTTGGGGGTAATCCACCATATCCCACCACGCTGGTCCAATGCGGGTTGGTGGGTGGACCAACTGTTACATGCCCATCCGACGCATGGATCATCTTACTTTACGAAGTATTGGGTGATCGGCCCAATTGCCCTATATGACTAGGCAACTAACTAGGAAACAAAATTGAAAAATTGTTGAGTCCCCGCAGGTTTCGAACCCACGACCTCCGGTTTCTAAAGCACACGCCCATACCACTAGGCTACGGAGGCAGTACACTATTGTATTGCGACAGAAAAAGGCAACGCTGTGGTATTGCCCCAGACGGCCCGCCTGTAAGAGGGGAAGGTTTTCACGCGGGATTTGAACCCACGTTGGCTCAATTGCCAAGCATACATTGACGTATCACCGTGGTCCTGGCAAGAGCCTAGCTCGATTCGATCATTGGCAACGATCCGTCACGACTAGCGACACCCGCTAACGGATTTAAGAAACGAGTATTGTTTTTTGTCCGCCGACCGGCTAGCGGTAAACTCATGTAAGTGACCGACAGAATGTTGCGTTTGATAACGACCACGCGGCGTAGCGTTATTACTAATGTTGCAGAGTGAATGACAATTGATATTATCATGTCTTCAGTTTTATATTCACATCCACCGTGGCCTAGTGGTTATCATTATCATCATCAGCCCTTATCAGCCCACTGCTGGATATGGCCCTCCCTAATGCACGCCACCGCTTCCGGTTTTTTTTCCAGTGGTAATGGTCTTGGCTTTACAAACCGGTGGTCGTGTTCATGTTTCATGTGCACGTCCTGCATTGAATCAAATTTGTATTGTCGTTTTTTTCTGCTTGTTTCGTGCAATTAAAAATAAATAGTTATGCGGGATCTGATAAAGCACGATGAAACCTGCGACGGATGGGCATTCCTAATAATTGTTTCAGGTGATTAGGATTATATGTGCCGGTCGTTATACGGTATCAATGCCTTTAAATTTTTCGATTACAATTCATCCATAGAAGGCAGATTATTCAACCCTTTAGGTTGCGGAGGTCGAATGCCTGTTGCTCCGCGTAAAAAATGTCTTTCAGCCGGATCTGGATGGATAAGAAGCTAGACCTAATGATGGCTTGAGAAAACGGCTCGGATAAAACCACCTCCGTGGTCTAGCGGTATTGGCTCTTGCTTTATAAACCGGAGGTCGTGTGTTCGAATCCCGCGGGGAAACAACTTTGTGTTCTGGCCTGGTTAAGACAAATCGGGCCGATCACCCAATAGTCTGTCCACCCACAAACCCGCATTGGACCAGCGCGATGGGATTCGGTACCAAACCCCCTAATGAAGAAGGCGTGCATTAGGGGAGGCCTATGTCCACCTGTGGACTTACACTGGCTATTAATGATGATGATGATGAATAGATAGTAATAGTGATGTTGCCATTAGTCGACTGTCACTGAGTGATTGACATTGACATCCGTGACACTTCATCAATGAGATCGCTTGACGTATGACGTCACTGTGTTGCTATGGGTTATAATGTGTACATTAATTCTGTATCTTCTATGGCTCAAGTGTAGCTATTAGCCAGGCTGTTGCTTAGCCAAGTTATACAGCAATGAAACCATTCGCAGTAAATTCCTCCGCCCGCTCGGCCCGAGTCGTATAATTTTATTATGGTTCACAACTGGTCTGGCGTATGTTGCCCTGGTAGTGTTCCCGGTGTTGTATGCAATTTTATTGGAAAATCGGGAATGTAGAGAACTATATATATATATATATCTTTATATTAATCTTAACATATATGTAATTGTTACCAATAAACCTTATGGTTCTCCAGAAGTCTAGAATCGACTAAAAATTGTCAAAACTTGGTATCGAAACATTTTCTATTAAATGGCTTTTGTCAAATAAAAGCTGTTTTCACGTATTGTCACATAATTTATTTATATTGTGTAACTTTAACGACGCTTTTGTTTTCGTCATTTTAGTTATTAATATTATTATAATTTTATTACAGTACATATGTTATATAAACAATATATATATATGTTACTCTGAATCCAGAGATTTTGGTATGCAACGAAGAATATGCCAACTAAATCATAGATTTCAAAATTGATCTTAAATAAACTTATTTATTGTCGTTATCTTTTGTTTAGACATATTTTTTAACATATAATAAACAATGAGCCGTTTCCTACACATTACACTATATGAATTGATCACCACAATAAAATTACTAGGCATATATATATTTACTTTAGCATTTCACTATAGCAGTGTTGTAAAATATAAAAAAATATATTTTCATTAAATTTTTTTTTTTTTTTTAACTTCAGCTTCCAACTTAGGACCTACATAAGTGCGCTAACCACTGAGTCATCGGTACCTAAAGCTATTTTAATGCAGCTGCCTCTTTTCCATCACAATTATTTATAGAATAGAGTGGTTCATGTTTTTGCCCTATCAATGGACCGGTTGCGTGCATTATAAATGAGATAGCCGTGTTATTTTTAAATTATCGATCGTTATAAATATAGCGAAGAGGTTAATACTCGATTAAAAGTTGACGGTCTTGGGTTTGAATCTCGTCCACTTTTTGTTTTCTTTTCGATAGGTCTTACTAGGTCTTACTACAGGACTGCGTATTGGTACGGTACGGTACATTAAAAAAACACGTTCTCTATTTATTAGAATATTTTTTTAAAGTGTCTATATGACGTTCGAGCTGCCTCCGTAGCCTAGTGGTATGGGCGTGTGCTTTAGAAACCGGAGGTCGTGGGTTCGAATCCTGCGGGGACGCAACAAATTTTCATTGTTGTTTCCTAGTTGGTTAGGGCAATTTGGGCGATCACCCAATTGTCTGAAATAAGATGATCCATGCGTCGACCAACCCGCATTGGACCAGCGTGGTGGGATACGGTCCAAACCCCCCTAATGGATAGGGGTGTATTAGGGGAGGCCTATGCCCAGCAGTGGACTAACAAAGGCTGATGATGTGTGTGTGATGACGTTCGTCTTTCATAAAGGTCTAGTGGTCAGGTCTAGTTTAACAGGGGACGGTCTGGGTTGGTACCACCGCGGTGCCTATTCTGCCGCAAAGCAGCAGTGTGAAAACACTGCTTTTGTAAATAACAACATATCATGTAGAACATACACCTAGATACGAGAAAAACACTATTTTATCACACGTGGCGGGAATCGAACCAACACCCTTCGGCGCAACGGACAGGGTCACTAACCACTGCACCACGCGGGTCGTGAAATGGTAATAAATGCTTTGAAGTCTACGTTAGTAACGCGACGAGATGTTTAATTACATGACGTAAGGAAATGATTTTCTTTTAGAAAACAACGCTTTCCAACTTTCGACTCCGTGCGCAAATATTGAGTTATCTAACTAAATTAGTTTATGCATAAGTATTTGTGATTTATTCTCATTATACTCAAATTTCTCTACGGGAAAAGATATTGTAGATTTTTATGACTTATTTGGGTATAGACTTTACGTGAATATTCTTACTGTTTTGTGTATTTAGCTGTGAGTAACGGCTACTAAAAAACTCAATAATAATAACAGAACTTGTTGAAACCAGCATTCGGTGCACTTCGAGGCTCTGCCCGTGTTTTAAAAAAAATTGGCGATAGATTTTCCCGTATAGCTAAGGTATAATATAGTTTTCTAGTACGGAAAGAATATTTCTAATTGGTTCAGTTCAAGACAGAAAACAAATCTTTCCTCGTATTCGTCATCATCATCGTCATCATCATCAGCAGCAGCTGTTAGTCCACTGCTGGAAATGGGCCTCCGCTAATGCACGCCTTCTCCATTAGGGGTTTTTGGACCGTATCCCACCACGCTGTTCCAGTGAGGGTTGGCGGATAAGTGGTAATTATTCGATTAACTATCAATATTCATTTCAAATACTGTCAGAGTTGGTTAAATATTTAAAAAAAAAGGTTTAATAAAGCAACAAAAATAATTATTACTTTTATCAACTGAATATTAGCATTTAAATTGATTTCTCCTATTTAATCTTAGAAATGTAAAGTATTCACAAAAAAACTATATACAGAAACATTATTTTTGAATGTTTGCGAAAACGCATGGTTTCTCTTTATCTATCGAACTCATTCGTTAGGTTGATAGAAGGAAACAAATGACTATTCATTATTCCG
This sequence comes from Lamproptera curius, assembly GCA_029286875.1. Taxonomy (NCBI): domain Eukaryota; kingdom Metazoa; phylum Arthropoda; class Insecta; order Lepidoptera; family Papilionidae; genus Lamproptera; species Lamproptera curius. Next base: position 288,735 of record JAGSMT010000153.1, read on the forward strand.
ATATAGGTGTTGTAATGTAATGAAATGATCTTATAATAACGGTTTAATACGATAGCAATGAAAATAATGAGCTAGGCGTTAAACCTAGTCATTGGATCAGCTTATGGATTCTCCTATACTAATAGGTGTATTAGGGCTATGTCCAAAATGGATAGAGCAGATGAGATGATGATTGAGGGTTATAATCTACATCTAGAGATATATTTTTTGTTTCATTGGTTAAACAAGACATGTACTTTCAAACCTATTATTCATATTATGAAAAGTAAAGTATTAGGAAATAGTAATATATCCTTAGATTGAGTTCGACTACGGCGCGTTATACCTACTAACTGCCTCATGCCTAGTGGTGATAGGCGTGTCACGCCTAAACGGAGGTCGTGGGTGAGACCTAGACTCAGCAAATTTTCATTGTTGTCAGTAGTGATGATGATGATGCAGGGCCGTTCATCAATTATCAATATGTAAGATATCATGTTCGTTTATTGGTAGCAGTAAGAAGTCAGGACTTCACAACTGCATTGACTGTGGTGATGTCAAGCCTAATGATAATTAGGAAGCTAGTGATCACATGGATCTCACCTGATGAGATGATCAATGATTACGATGATTCTATACCTTTAAGAGATCAGCTAACTGCACCGGTGATATTATAGTGCACGCGAACACAGGTGCACCCCCTATTCCTTTATACTCTTAAAGCCCGATGGGACGGATAACCGACACGTGAGGTGATGCCTCTCTGACACTTGGATCATCTTACTTTACTGGCAATCTGGTGATTGGCCCGCATTGACCTAAACAACTAAGAAGCAACTTAAAAAGTCAGCCCAATTGTTAGTACCAATGATCACATGCAGATGGGCATGTGAAGTGGTGCATGTATAAGACCATCTGCTGTCTAGACCATACTTTACGTTGAATACTAATTTATCCTTGAATTTTGTACTAATTTATCCTTGATGAGTACCTGTGGTATAGGCGTGTCGCTTGCACCGGTTAAAACTTTTGATTATATAATAAAAAAGACTCATGAAATTTGAGCATTGTTGTACCATAGTTGAACATTGGACCGATACGCAATTGTTGAAAAGAAGATGACGCATGCGTGTTTTTATAATAGTCACCCGTACCCTCTTGACCAGCGTGGTGGATAGACAAATATCCCTAATGAAGGTGGTGTTATAGCATGGAGGAATCCTTCTCCAGTGGACTTCACAAAACCGCATGAATGATGCAGTTTTGTAAGATTTAGTGAGTCAGGCCGAATCGATTCTTTAATCTATGTATTATGACCAATAAAAGCTAATTTTAGTTATAGTACCTTTGATTTAACTGAAAGGACTACTGTAATGATATCAATAAGATTAATTATGTGACATTTGGAATCGTGTTTTATTATTGCATCTACGCCTGTCCTAGCTCAGCATGGCTAACTAGAACTTTCTAAATTTAGTCCTTAGTTTGCTATTGTATTTTAAAAAACCTATAAATCTTGCATAATCTATAATAATATATAACATAACATTGGGACTATATGGACGTAAACGACTTTTCTGACCATTATGTAGCCAATGACGAATTTTATTTTATATTTTTTTTAACGTAAACCTTACTAACGTTTAGAAGTGTCAATTAAAATTAATATTTGAAAATCCATCCGCAATCGGATTTGCATCTTACATTTTAAAGCAAACATGTTGTAAAACCTAGACCTTTCTAAATTTAGCCTCTTAGTTTTCCATATTTATTTTAAACCTTGTTAATAATCTTATACTATATATATAGATTATCCCAACCTATAATTTACGTTCAACGATATCTCTGGAACCAAAGGCGGAGACTTGAAATTTGGTATATTAATATTTTTATACATAGGAATATTCGTTTCGCCAGTAGAGTTTAGTAAGTAACGATTTTACGAAATTCCACCCACAAGGAGTTGCTAAAGTTCAATATATATAAATGCAAAAATGTGTAAATATGGTATCTGTTTGGTACTCTTACATGCAATTATTCGATGAATTCTGATAAAACTTTTTAATAACTTAATTCAGTCTAGGCTTTGTCGAGCTCTTTTGTCAATCAATCAACTACCGGTTAAGAAGTTTTGACCAGTCAGAGAAAAGTCGGCAAGAGACTGCGGTCGTCATTTTTTTTAATATGAATGTTTAATCAATACACTACAATAATCTTAATTACACAATTTAATTTGTTGCCACGGGAAATGCCATAGATTTTATATCAAAATAGACTAAGCATTTAAAAATCTGAAAGCTATTTCGGCTTGCACAACAAATGTACGGACATCAAGTATATTATGTCATCGTCATCATCTGCCTGCATCAGTCCACTGCTGGACATAGGCCTCTCTAAGGCACGCCACCGCTTCCGATCTTCGGCTATTCTCACCCAGCCCACACCGGCCACTTTGCGAATGTCGTCACTCCATCTTACCGCAGGGCGTCCTACACTACGTTTGCCGAGCCTCGGTAACCACTCCAGAACTTTCCGACTTCAGCGGTCGTCAGTTCTGCGGCTTATATGACCGGCCCTCCGCCACTTCAGCTTACTGATCCGGTGAGCTATATCGGTGACTCTGGTTCTCTGATAGATCTCAACATTTCTGATGCGGTCCTTCAGAGATACTCGAGCATAGCCCTCTCCATACGCTGCTCCGCTCGCTGAGCGACTTTAAATTTGTGGACCAGTCGAACCGTAAGTGTCCAAGTCTCGGCACCGTAGGTCATAACGGGTAGGACGCACTGATCGAAGACTGTGGGATGGGTGAAGAGAAAATTATGTATTCAACATTATTAAAAATGACAACTAACACGCGTGTGACACCGCGGGGCGAAGCTGATATTTGATGACATTATGTTCGGTCGTCGTAAATTTATATGTGATTTACATTTTGACGAACCGGTTGATATATGTACACGGACATCTGATTTGGTTCGGAGGTCTCTTACGAAATCGCCCATTCAAATTTACACCTCACTAGGAAATGTCAGAGTTATTGCCACGGACGAAAATAACATACAATGTCATACAAAAGCTTTTGTAAATCCTTTCTTTCTGGATATACCGAATATACCCATAATAATGAATAAAATGATGTCAGGGCAGACTACCCTGTGACCACGGCCGCTGGAAAGTGTTCGAAACGTCCGGAATTTAAATATGTGAAATAAACGCGATAAAATCCGTAAAAAGTCATTTTATTTAATAATGTATAGTATTCGCGTAAACAAAAGAGATAATATAAAAATTATATTATTAAACGGCTCCGTGGTCTAGCGGCATTAGCCCTTGCTTTATAACAGGAGGTCGTGGGTTGGAATCCCTCGGTGAAACAACCTTGTGGTATCGTTGTTTTCTGGTTGGTTAGCACAATTTGGGACGATCAGCCAATTGTCTGAAAAGTAACGTGATCTACTCACCAACCGCATTAGACCAGCGTGGTGGGATACGGTTCAAAAACCCCCTAAATGGAATAGGCGTGCATTAGAGAAGGCCTATGTTCAGCTGTGGACTAACACAGGCTGATGATGATAATAGATTATCGCCCTTTTTTTTCTTCATAATACTATTGAACTAACGGATTGTTATCAATGAATTTGAAGGTAAGACATTTTAATTCATTGATAACAATCGCCTGCTAAAGTTGTTCCCTATAACCGGAACCTACTTTTTACATGCCCTCCACAGCATAAATCATCTTACTTCACAACCAAATCGCTGATCACACCATGATATGCTAACCAATCAATAACGTTGACACGATGTTGTTTCGCAGGTTTCGAATCCACTACCTCCGGTTCGTAATGTAAGGTCGATGTCAAGAAACGGCGTTATTGCTCGTTATAATATTACAATATTAAACATAATAAATATAATTTAATTATCTGTTGCTGACATGAATAAATAATTACACTGTGATATTTAACCGATACATATAAAAAAATGTTTGTGTGTCTGTTTGTTTGTTCCGGCTAATCTCTGGAATGGCATGTCCGATTTAAATGGGACTTCTACTGAAATATAGCTAAGGTAACTGGGAGTGACATAGGCTACTTCTTTTTAATATATATCTATATATGTATGTATATAACCACGCATACGAAGTCACGGTTAAAAGCTTTTTAAACATAATAAAAGCTGTCATTGTTATAAGTTTTACGTACGTAGCATTAGAACTTAAACTATGCCATTGAATTATATTTATGCCCGCCGTACAGTTATTTTGCGATGGTTAATTAGAGTGATTAATTGCAATTACTCTTCAATTGTCCTAATTGTCTGCATGGAAACTGACGCCCCGCGTGGCTTTTTATTTGTTTGTCTACAATTAATGTGTATAATTGTGTCAACGAAAACATATAAAAAACAATTGAATATTAAAATGTTTCGAAACGAATATTGTTGAGGTCTCTTGAATAAGTTTGTTCTTTCGGGCAGGATGTTGGGCGAATTGTAAGTGATACACACTGCCTGTAAGGAATGTAGTTTATAAGTCGCAAGTCATACAGTCTTGTATAAATGTGGCCTCAAGAAATTTAATTTTTAACGACCACCCTAATATATATTAAGTATAATATAAATAATCAATTGTCAGTCTCGCTAAAATTCATAAACGGCTGAACCGATTTGGCATCCTCGTCTTAAATTATTGTAAGCCAATGGAAGGGTTAAAAGGTCAATAAATTTTTGGATTGCAACGAAAACTTTGTTTCACCTTTGATGTATATTATCCCATCGTTCAGAAATTACATCAAAGATAGTTTAAAATTAATACTTATAAGAAATTTTGTATCTTACAACGTATTTGTTCTCGGTAATAAAAAAATAAATATATAACTATCTATCAGATTATTTTAATGTAGATTGAGTAATTTTGATCCTAAAATTTTGGTACGGATTAAATTTCCGAACGCAACCGTATTATGTGACATTTGACAAGCAACTAACATTTCGATCCGTCCTTAAAACTGTATGAAGTCTGCCGCGTCAACTAGTATTTAATAGTATAAGACGCCACATCGTTACTATGGCTTACATGGCCCAGATTGATTCTATCTATTCTTTGGTGCAACTGTACATATGGCTATTTCCATCTAAACGTATTCAAAACTAATTTCATTTTACACTCATCTATCGGAAACCGAACCCGCGACCCTCACGACAAAAGCCATGTGCTATTGCATTCCATTTGCTTGAAGCAGGTGTATGCAAAGTGTACATCTCGCTCTTTCCCTTAAGTCAGAGCGAGGTGGCAGATCGCTCGTGACATTGACCTTGCGGCCTCGTCTCGGGGTCTTTGACCTCTGTTCGCCGATTAAAGTCAAAGTCAAAGTGAAATATCTTTAGTCAATATGTATGTATTAGACTTTCTACAAATCTAACACGTATATTATGGATCTCATATAATGACTAATATAATACTTATATAATATTCATTACACTTTCTTACTGAATCTCGATTTATCTGTCACATATATTATGATATTTACTTTATGTATTAAATTGAAAAGTATATTTATTATTATATATTACAAATATATGTTAAGTATTATGAGAAGTCATTTTTATATAATTTTTTTATATTCTACATAGTTAACTGGAGATGTTTCACGAATTGATTATTGTCACTAGATTTGATTATATGTACCATAAATCAGTTTATTTTAACATTTTAATGATTTCTTATTAAAATATAATACATTTTATCTATTAATCGGCTTAACAATCTTAATGATTCACAAGAATTAATAATATGATGAGCACAATCAGCCCTTATCGATGGATCGCTCGATATAGGCTCATTTTAATGAACGCCAAGAATTACGAACAACTATGTATTTTGCCTCCGCCGTAGCCTACTGGTAAGGGCGTGTGCTTTAGAAACCGGAGGCCGTGGGTTCGAATTTTAAAATGTCAAAATTTTCATTGTTGTTTTCTAGTTGGTTAGAGCAGTTAAGACTGATCATCCAATTGTCTGAAAAGTAATATGATCCATGGCATGTAAAAGTCAGTCCTTCCACCCGCATTGGAACAGCGTGGTGGGATATGATCCAAAAACCCTCTAATGGACAAAGCGTTCAGTACGGGAGGCTTTTGTCCAGCTGTGGACTAATACAGGCTGATGATGATGATGTATGTAAGAAAAATACGGCAACAGAAAAGTCTAGGTTTTGTCTACAGTGACCTTGGTTTTAAAAGATCTTAATCCTAATTTATGTTCATTTTAGACTTTTAAAGACATACCTTAATGCTATATAATTATTAGAATTTCATTAAATTTATTCAAAGCGGAAGTGGCAACAAATTGTGTTCAATGGCCGCGTCATTTAAGCGACACTTGTTTTTTGTGCTTCTGCAAAAAGTGGCAACACCGAATTAGCCGTAGATGTCATTGGTAGAGTTTTAAGGATTATGTCTTTTTTTATGTTAACTATACTGAATTTACAAAACTTTTGTAGTACTTGATAGATATAGAAAGAAAGAAACCGTTCGATAGCATAAAGTATTCGCGTAAATAAGGGAAGTAATTGTAGAAAGAAAAAAGTAATGTAAATGCAACGACATTATCTGTAACTATACTAGTAAATAGAATTGAAATGTCTGTTTGTAATATTTAAGTTAGTGTTTTTAAATGATTACAATTGTGATATATAACGGGAACACACAACAAAACAACGTTTTATAAAATACTAGCTGTTACCGGCGACTTCGTCCGCGTGGAATAGGAGAAATGTTCTCAGGGTGTATTAAAATATTGTGTATATTACACATATAAATAAGGTGTTAGTGCAGCTATATGGCCCTCGCTTCGACGATGATTGATTCTATTTAAACTTTCATCCCTATCTGATCCCTTTTATCGCAATAATTATAAGCCTGTCCATGTCTTTTTGCGAAATCAGTTCTCAGTATGTACCAAGTTTCATCTAAATCGGTTCTGTGGTTTAGACATTAAAGACGAACAGATAGACAGACAGACACTACTCGTGTTAGTATACTGACACTACATTTCATCGTTTTATGTATAACAGAGACGATTAATATAAACCTTATAATTTTCATTCCCTTTTTTTACCGTGGCGAAATGCCTATGCATACCCGTCCTTGCGGGGGGCAAAGACGGGTTATGTCGGAATCGCACTGACTAAAACCACCACGTTTTTCCTTCTTGGCGCCTTAGAGATGGGGTCACAGGAACTCTTTCGTAGTCTTTTGAGACCCCACTAGCGCTGGCCGCCGAAGCAACCCCATCTTGGGCCTATGGCCATCTGCCTCCTTCTGGGCGTGTCGAAACTAGCGCGCCCTACGTCTCGGCTCTTGTAGTTAGGTAACAGACTCCCCCGAGTCTGTTACTCAGGTGACATTGGAGCCAGGAGTTCCCAGCCCACACAGGGACGAGAGTCCCAGCCCCCGGCGGCGGCCCCTATGTTAAGCTCCGCCGCTTCCTCCAATTTGGAGGAGGGATCGACTACACTATGCCGAATGTCCCCTCCTCCCACGGCGCCTCCACACCGCTTCAGCGGTGCAGCCCCACCGAGTCGGGGAGGTTAGGGAGAGCGGCCTACGGAATAGCGACACTCCTCTTCCCCCGTGACTCCTCCTAGGTTACGAAGGACAGGAATGGCGGCACACCTACCTCCTGCAACCCGTCTCTTGCACCCTCCTAGGCGCATCCAAAGCAGGCTTATTCAATTCGCTTGGAGCAGCCTCCTCCATGGCCGGCCATGTTCCTCGTGGCTGGGCAGGCTGCAGGTACTGAGCTCTACCGATACGACAAAGCGAGAACCTGTTCCGGGGGATACTTTTGTCCCCTATTTTAACCCTATCAACCACTTTTATCGCAATGATTATTAAACGGACACACAGAGAAAATAACTTTCGCATTTATAATATAGTATGGATTTGTCTGTCTTTCTGTCAGTCTGTCAGTCTGTCTGTTTGGTCTGGCTAATCTCTAGAAAGGCTGGTCTGATTTTGACGGGACTTTCTCTAAATCCCCCTAATTGAGAAGGCATTATGAGGGAGGTCTATGTCCGGCAGTGGACTAACACAGGCTGATGATGATGATCTCACCAAAGGACAGCTGAGTAACCAGCAGTAACGTAGGCTACCTTTTTATACTAAAAGTAAATCTAACAGAATTTTTCTATTCATTACCACACGTACAAAGTCTACGTAATGCTATTGTTTTTATAAATGTATATATTTAAATACTTTCTGTACATTTCTGGTTGTTTGTTTACAGTTGTTCACTTGTTTAGCATTAGCATAGGAAATTTCAATGTAGGTAGACTGTTTAGTCTAGATCTAGGTATCTGTTTAGGTAGACTAAACAAGTAACTAATTAAACGTCCAAAATTATTTATTTTTACGCGATTTTATACATATCAATCCACTAATTTACGGATTTTTCGCGTTACTTTAATATATTTATTCCCGACGTTTTTGATTCTTTTCAGCATCCATGATCACGAGCAGACTAATTGGTATAACTCTATGTTTTCGAATAAACGTCAGGTTTATTTAAAAATTTACATATTTTTCGATTTCTTAATATTTAATGTTGGTTTGACAAAAGTATTTAGGATGTCCCTTCGGTTTGTAGTTTTTTTTTATACTCTGCGTTAATTTTTGAAATTATTGGATCCCAGGAAGGGGTAATGACCAACCATCCTCCTATTAAATTTGGATATTTTTAATTTTATTGCTTCGAATCATCCTTGGTATAAATTGATGTTCATTAGCCAGTATTTTTGGAACTTTTGATTACTTATATACTAGAACGTATTAATAATGTACCGCTTTCGGATTTGAAGATTTATAGGTACTGAGAAATTATTTTCCTTCCTAAAAACTTGCATCGGTATCGGAATACGATGACACCTGAACTAATTATGAATGATCGTATTAAATTAGTGAGTTTTTCTTATCCATTTATATGAAACTTTATTGTTGATGGTTAAGTGTTAAAATGAATAATGTTTAAATTATGTAACGTACCCCACCATCATCATCAGCCTGTGTTAGTCCACTGCTGGACATAGGCCTCCCCTAATACACCCCTATCCATGAGGGGGTTTGGGACCGTAGCCCAGCACGCTGGTCCAATGAGTGGACCGACTTTTTACATGCCCATACGACGCATGGATCATCTTACTTTTCAGACGAACGGGTGATAAGACCAAATTGCCCTAACCAACTAGGAAACAACAATGAAAATTTGTCGAGTCCTCGCAGGATTCAAACCCACGACCACCGGTTTCAAAAGCACACGCTCTTACCACTTGACTACCGAAGCAAATATATATATTATAGTATAAAATAAGCTGCCATTTTCGACCTATTCCTGCATTGCTATAATAATAGTGATTACAAATTGCGGGTGAAGCCGCGGGATGAAGCTAGTATTAGTATGGATTAAATATACTTTTGCGAGACATTACGTACGCTTTATGGCCAGTACGCTGCATCCATAATGATGGGTTGTAAAGATGGATTTTTTTGTATTAAACGTTCAGACACACCGCATTCTCGAGAATGTAATGAACGTTGAGGATGTCAATGCTCTCGGAGTCCCACAAATTGTTGTTTATTTTATGGTTAATTTTATTTATTGGCTACGCAGCCGGACGAGCGGTCAGCCCGCCTGATGAAAAGTGGTCACCGACGCCTATAGTGGTAATACCAGTGATATCAACGACGCGCTGACTATCGTGAGACATTGGCTTTATATCTCGTTTGCCCCGTAGCTGGCTATGATGCCTTTCAAACCGGAACACAGTAGTGTTTAAATCCCCAACCCCCCTTGTGGGTGGAATTTCGTTATATCCGTTTTAGCTGACCTGTACTCTGCGAAGGGAATATTCCTATCGATTTTAAGTCACTACGCCTTATGGTTCCAGAGATATCGTGATGATGAGTCAGTATAGGTCGGAATCTCTTTATATATTTAACATTAAATCTATTAATGTTCATATAACCAGAACCGGATTTTTTGTCTTGTCTGTCTGTTCTCTGGAATGGCTGGTTCGATTTTGATGAGACTTTATCTAGAGGGTAGCCAATGCAACCGGAAGTAACTTAGGCAGTACACCTATTGTTCGAACTGTAGATTTATGTCGCCAAATCGTTGCGTGGCAACCCGTGCGGGATACAGTGTTATTCAGCGTCTAAATTGGAAAAAGTATAGATGGTTCATCATTTGTTTTTAAATATGTTGTATATGTCTATTCGAAGTATAAGTTAACCGTGTCACACTGTACTCTAGGCGACCGAAGTGCGGTGCGTCACACCGCATTACCGGCGGGGTTTTTAAACAACGGGTGAACGTCCTCTTCTTCTCGTAACGTATTGCTATAAAAAGTGATAGTAAAAGATACACTCGTGGTGTATTTTTTTGTACCAACATTCCTCTCTGATAGCCGGATTTGTATCAGCCTGTGATAGTCCACTGCTGGACATAGGCCTCCCCCTAATACACCCCTATCCATGAGGGGTTTCGGACCGTGACCCACCACGCTGTTCCAATGCGGGTTGGTGGGGGGACCGACTTCTTTCATTCCCATCCGACGCATGGATCACCTTACTTTTCAGACAATTGGATGATCGGCCCAAATTGCCCTAATCAACTAGGAAACAACAATGAAACTTCGTTGAGTCCCCACAGGATTCGAACCCACGACCTCCGGTTTCTAAAGCACACGCCTATACCACTAGGCTTCGGAGGCATTAAAAACACTTTAACGCCTTGTGAATTAAAAGACAAAGTTTTTTGATTGATTGAAAAGTCGATGATATCAACTGGTAAAAAATAAATGACGTCACGTTGTTGGGTTTTATTATGAGTAACTATTATAATATTAGTGAGTCAATTTAAATACCAGCTTTATAAAAGATATAATTTATCAAAGCCACTATTTTACGGAATTTTGCTTTAATTATATAGGTATATTTATTCCCGTCGATTCCGACTGTTTCCAGCATCAATGATCGCGGGCAAAAGAGCTGGTAAAATAAAGTCATTAAGCAAAAATAACACATATTTGTGCTTAATAACTATATACTGATGACCTTGACGTTAACGAGTTACTTGATAAGCCTTTAGGGAGACCGTTTAAACAAAGCGTTCTCTATAAAAATTAGTTTTTTCCTCGTAACTTTTCTATATGTTTCGATGCGGTTCGTAACTTTGAGTTTTGTTAAAATCCGCGGATTTGAACCCGACCTCCAGTTTTATAATGCTGGGCCAATACCGCTAAACCACGTTGGTGGTTGTACATATCAAATCCACTATTTTGCAGATTCTTCCCGTTATTACCAATATTTATTCCCGACGTTTCGGACTCTTTTCAGCATCCATGATCACGGAGAAGACTAAGTTGGTATATGTATATGTATCTGTTGTTATTGAGTTTACTTTGATCAGGTCTGCTACAGATTAATGTTAAACAAGTGTCATTACGACCAAGGTTAAAATTTAAATGCAGACAGCGAAGGCCTATGTCCAGCAGTGGACTATCAAGGGATGATGATGATGATGAGGATGATGATGAAATGTGGACTGATCCGCCAATTGTCTGTAAAGTAAGATGATCCATGCGTCGGATGGGCGTGTGAAGAAATCGGTCGTGCGTCTAAAGCTCTCTCCGGTCGTGTCGGTATTCCGTCCTATCGGAGTATAGGTGTAAGGAATAAGGTGCATCTGTGTTTGCGTACCTGTGTACTATATATCTCCTGTGTGGTTGGTTGATCTCTATATATAGATCAGCCACAGTAGAGATCGACTAAGAGGACATTATTATCATTATTTAGTAGCCGCATGTGATCCGTGCGGAGGCTGGTCACTAGCTAGTAGTATTCAGCATCATCCTCTAAAATACTCGTGTCGTTCCTTCTCTCGATTACAACAAGTATCTTTGAACCTTGAAAAATGACTAAATACCCATCATAGAGTCATCATTGTAAGGCCAGTCACGCTTGGTTTCCGCGTCTGCATCATTCAATTTTACACAGCATTGATAAGTATTATAGGATCGTGTTTGTCGAAGGTCTTTAGTTAAACTGATAGCGACCTCTGGTTGATTACAAAACATAACTATAATACACAGGTTTGCCGGTTTCACCCGCGTGATGTCAACATTTGTGATAATTATTGTTGTACATTGTATTGTTGTATCCAAAGGTTTACGGTAAAAAGCATAAAAGCTTACAAATGGCAGATTTCTTTATATATACTATTTAATTATAGTCTTTGTTATAAACGGTAGTTTAATTAAACAATTGAAAGTTTCTAGAAATTACTGAAAATTTATTCTACAAAATGAATTGAATACAACTTACTCACTGAAGTTATCACTCGTCCTGATGAAGGACCTCCCATAGGCAAACTAGTCAGCACCAATACCGATTCAGTTCAGCCGTTTCGTAAAATATAATTTTTGGAAGTCTGTTTATTTTAAGTGTCAGCTATGTTTTTATAATGGAAAATCCATAAAGAAAACTAAAAAACACGGACGAAGCCTGGACGCATCAATGATCGGGCAGACCGAGCCGGTAAATGTCTGTTTCAATACATAATTTTCAAAAACACAATTGAATTATAAGTTGTTATGGAATTGTCCGTTTGGCTTTTATAGAAGAAATCGTCGTAAAGTTATCGCGACTTTGCTATAAGCTTGAATCTAAATATATGGTTCAAAATGGTTTTAAAATAAAGTGATTAAACAAAAGTAACATATTTTCGTGCTTAATAACTATATACTGATGACCTTGACGTTAACGAGTTACTTGATAAGCCTTTAGGAAGACCGTTTAAACAAAGCGTTCTCTATAAAATTAGTTTTTCCTCGTAACTTTTCTATATGTTCGATGCGGTACGTAACTTTTTAAAAACTATATAAGAAAAGAAAATAGTATATATGTTGTTATTTTACGTATTTTATGGGCGGGTAAAGGCTTGTCCTTTAGAAACTGTTAACGCGATTATTATACATATCATCATCAGCCTGTGTTAGCCCACTGCTGGACATAGGCCTCCCCTAATGCACGCCCTCTCCATTAGGCTTTTGGACCGTCTACCCACCGTCCATCCTAACACGCTGCTCCAATTAGGGTTGGTGGGGGGACCGACTTTTTACATGGTAATCCGACACATGGGTCATCTTACTTTTCAGAGAATTGGGTGATTGTCCCAAATTGTCCTGACCAAACAACGATAACACAAAGTTAGTACCCTGCGGGATTCGAACCCACGACCTCCGGTTTATAATGCTAGGGCCAATACCGCTAAACCACGTAGGTGGTTATTACATATCAAATCCACTATTTTACGGATTCTTCCCGTTAGTTATCAATATTTATTTCCGACGTTTCGGACTCTTTCCAGCATCCATGATCACGGGAAGACTAAGTTGGTATATGTATATGTATCCGTTGTTATTGAGAAAACTTTAACAAACGCGAAAAATGCGTAAAATAGTGAATTCGATATTTAACTTTGATCAGGTCTGCTACAGATTAATGTTAAACAAGCGTCATTACCACCAAGGTTAAAATTTAAATGCAGACAGCGATGTTAGCAAGCTCAGACGCTGCGCTGCACCGAATCTATTTGTATGTCTTATATGTTCATCTTATACATTTATTGTCACTACATATTATAAAACACAAGTTCTCCTGCGGAGATCCAACAATTTTTCATTGATGTTTAAAATTTGGTAGTTAGTTAGGGTAAGGTAAGGTAAAAGGGGTGTATTAGGGAAGGCTTATGTCCAGCAGTGGACTATCAAAGGATGATGATGATGATGATGAGGATGATGATGAAATGTGGACTGATCCGCCGATTGTCTGTAAAGTAAGGTGATCCATGCATCGGATGGGCATGTAAAGAAATCGGTCGTGTCGGTATTCCGTCCTATCGGAGTATGCGAGTGTTAAGGAATAGGGAGTGCATCTGTGTTTGCGCGTACACTTGTGTACTATAATATCTCCTGTGTAGTTGGTTGATCTCTAATATAGATCGGCCACAGTAGAATCGACTAGGAGGACATTATTATCATTATTTAGTAGCGGCATGTGATCCGTGCGGAGCCGGGTCGGTTAGCTAGTAGTAAACAGCATCATCCTCCTAAAAATACTCGTGTCGTTCCCTTCACTCTCGATTACAACAAGTATCTTTGAACCTTGAAAAATGCACAAAGAATACCCATCATAAAGTCATCATTGTAAGGCCAGTCACGCTTGGTTTCCGACGTCTCTGCATCATTCAATTTTACCACAGCATTGATAAGTATTATAGGATCGTGTTTAGTCGAAGGTCTTTAGTTAAACTGATAGCGACCTCTGGTTGATGACGAAAACATAACTATAATACACAAGGTTTCCCGCGCGGTTTCACCCGCGTGCTGTGCGCATTTTGTGATAATTATTGTTGTACATTGTATTGTTGTATCCAAAGGGTTTTACGGTGAAAGCATAACTAGCTTACAAATGGCAGATTTTTTATATATACTATTTAATTATAGTCTTTGTTATAAACGGTAGTTTAATTAAACAATTGAAAGTTTCTAGAGAAATTGCTCTGAAAATTTATTCTACAAAATGGCTGAATTGAATACAACACTCACTGAAGTTATCCCACTCGTCCTGATGAAGGACCTCCCATAGGTCCGAAACTAGTCGGCACCAATACCGATTTAAGTTCAGCCGTTTTGTGAAATATAATTTTTGGTAGTCTGCGTGTTATTTTAAGTGTCAGCTATGTTTTATTATTAATGGAAAATCAATAAAAGAAAACTAAAAACCACGGACGAAGCCGTGGACGGACTACTAGTCGTATACATAGCTTAGTACTGGATAATATATAGTTAAAACAATAAAGTTGTGGATATACTTGCTTAAGAGCCGAGTATTGTTTACGTAATTTCCACATTTCACCGGTGGTAGGTCCCCTTTTTACAGGAGACCGTCTGGGTGAATACCATGTACCGCGCTGCCTATTTCGAAGCAGTAGTGTGAAAACACTTGTGTGTTCCGGTTTGAAGAGCACCGTAGCCAGCGTATTTACTGGGTAAACGAGACTTAACACCCTATGTCTCTCGGTAGGCAGCGCGTTGGCGATGCCACTGGTATTGCCAATGTCTATGGACGTCGGTGACCACTTCCCATCAGGTGGCCCAACTGCTCATCTGCCTACGTATGCTATAAAAAAAAATATCTTATTATGGTTGGGTACAAACGGTTTGGATGAAAAAAAGCACCCTCCTTTCCGTTTCGTGTGACACGTCTCGTATTGCAATTGGTAAATTAACAATTTTGTAGCTGTCGGCATCGGGCTTCGAACCCAGGAAGGGTGTCCGGTGATTGGCCTTGACTTTATCAGTTTATATATAAAAAATATATAATAAATTACACGGACAGACAGTGGGGGCTTGATAAATGGTTCCTTAAAACCATCGTGCTAATTTTACTTATCTACTGATAGTATTAAGTAGGAAGTTTGTCAGAATGTTGCGCCGATAGGTCGGGCTTTCGTATTGGTTGAATATCACGTGGGGATTCAAGATGGCCGCCAACCACCAATGGGGGCATTCGCTTCTTTGCCACTAGCGTTTGACAGCTTTGGTTACATTCGCAAGTGGTAAGTCCCCTTTTTATTGGGAGTCGTACGTGGTGGTACCACTGCGGTGCCTATTTCTGTCGCAAACAGTACCTAGTGTGAAAATAGTACTGTGTTTCGGTTTGAAGGGCATTACAGCTGGCGTATTTACTGGGTGCATGAGACTTTACATCCTATGTCTCACGGTAGGCGGCGCATTGGTGATATCCTTGATATTTCCGATGCTCACGGGCGTCGGTGACCACTTTGGTCAGGTGGCCCGACTTCTCCGTCTGGCTTCATTTGCAAAAAAAATGTTTAGTCTGTCTTTTATCTGGCTAAGTAATAGTCTTTTCACACTAGTAATTGTAACAATAGCTCACTGATGTTTCCTTTAATGTGTTTAATTAAATAACATCCAGCCTCGTACTTCGTGTAACTGTAAAAGCGACAGGCAAAAAGTTTACACCGTATTTCACACGTAAACGGGCCGTATGCTAATGCGTTTTATCGTCCGTGAGTTTAGAAAACGTTTAGTTTTTAACTGCTTTAAAAAACCTCTACGTGAATCAACTGAAGGTGTAAAGTTATATGTTGATTGATATCTTTAGTATCATCTAATCTCGCGTTAAACGTCTTTATTTATGTTAATATGTTTAACAAAAGAGGGTCTTTTTTGTTGAACATATTGTGGTCATAAACTGTCCGCGACTTTGTCCACGTGGTAATATACAAATATATTTGTATGTACAAAAAAAAGACTTTATAAAGAAGGTATCCTAAGTTACTTTCAGATATATCAGCTATTCTTTATTGGAAGTCTCATAAAAATCGGACCAGTTATTTCGGAGGTTAGCCGGAACAAACAGATAGATAGACAGACAAAAAAAATGTTTTGTTATATATCCCTGTCATTTATCATGTAGTTATTTAAAACAACTGCCTCCTTAGCCTAGTGGTAAGGGCGTGTGCTTTTGAAACCGGTCTACCCACCTACCCGCATTGGACCAGCGTGGTGGGATACGGTCCAAAAACCCCCAATGGAGAAGACGTTCATAAGGGGTGTTCTATGTCCAGCAGTGCATTATCACAGGCTGATGGTGTATGTATTTAAAAACGATCGTTTAAACTTTACAAAAAGACTCCAATTTTACTATTAGTAATAATAACATAATGAGTTAATCTTCTGTTACCTAAATCTCATATTATTGATTAAATATTGTAGTTTATATTTAGATGTAATCAAATTTGCGCCGGCTAAGCCGATAGGTCGGCTTCTTTGCTACCGACTAATCAGTTAACAATCAAGCCCGCCAAAGTCATAATCACCAAATCTCTAGATAAAAATACTGAAAACGCGGTGTTTTTGATTTTCAAATTGACGATAATCTCTAATTTAGTTAACTTAATCTAAGAATAAATGGAAACGAATCTAATGTCAAACACGTGATGGCGCCAAAACAAACGCTTTGCCATTGGTGGTTGGCGGCCATTTTGTATCCCCGCGTTATGTTCAACCAATGAGAGTGCTTGATTTTTGGCGCCAATTGAGTTTGACGTTTGTCTTTGTTTCCATCAATTGACGAAATTATTTATACTGAGGCTTAGATTATCTATTATGTATGTCCACGGTGCCTTTTCTACCGTAAAGCAGTAGTGTGAAAACACTATTGTGTTCCGGTTTGAAGGGCACCTGCCAGCTAATTACTGGGTAAACGAGACTTAAAATCCTATGTCTCACGGTAGGCAGCGCGTTGGATATACCTGTATGGCCAATGTCTATGGGTGTCGTGACCACTTTCCATCAGGTGGCCCGACTGCTCGTCTGTCTGCGTAAGCAATAAAAAAAAAAAAAATGTATTATGGTAAGGAAATGGCGTTGTATCCATGGCGTTTATTATTTGATCGTCGCTCCGTGGTTGACGTTACGGTAATAACAAATAGATTGATAGATCTATTTTTTGATTATGTTTGGATGAAAGTGTGTGTATAGGTTTATGAAATTTTATATGTTTATGTATTTAGCTGTATATATGTATATAAACAATATGTATTATTCATTTTTATTCCACTAGACTACGGGGACACTTCAAATACCCAGGCATATAACAAAATAGGTTGTACTAATTTAACTTGTCTCGAAATTGGTACTTTAAACACTTTAAATGACTAATCGATCTATAAAAAGACATATGTAATAGGTAATTTAACGTTTTTCTATATATGGCTGGGGCAAGCGCACTGTTTTTGAATGCAAAACATTAAAAAATGTCGCTTTTTAAAATATCGACATGAGAAGTGAATTGTGTAAAGTCTAAGACGTGTGACTGAAAAAAAAAAACAATATATTGAAGGATTCTTATACCATCTTCATCATCATCATCAGCCTGTGATAGTCCACTGCTGGACATAGGCCTCTCAATACACCTTTCATTAGGGTTTGGACCGTATCCCACCATGCTGGTCAATGCGGGTCGGTGGGTGGACCGATTTTTACATGCCCATCCGACGCATGGATCATCTTACTTTTCAGACAATTGGGTGATCGGCCCAATTGTCTGAAAAGTAAGATGATCCATGTATGATTTGAATTTCTTATGACGATGTATATTAAATTCATTAATCTTTCACCGAACTTTCTAGAATAAACTTATAATAAGGTTGTCCTTCGCCTTTGGAAAACAACCTGTCGCTGTAGTTTTTATGAATTTATTTATTGCACTACCTTTTTGGATAATTTCTTGTTAACTGCTAAAAAGGTAAGTTTTTTAATGGATATTTTTTGTCATTACAATAGTCTTGAAAATTAATAGGGAAGTTTTCTTTATGACGTACTAGCGACCCGCCCCGGCTACGCACGGGTGCAATACTAATTTTCTGTAAAATATATGGTAAAATTCTTTCCCTGAAATATTATACATGAATTACACATATAAACCTTCCTCTTCGATCACTTATTAAAAAAAACTGCATCAAAATCCGTTGCGTAGTTTAAAGATTTAGCATACATAGGGATATAGGGACAAAGAAAGCGACTTTGTTTTATACTATGTAGTGATAGTGATAAAGAAACTTTAATACTTATTAAATTTATTATCGTACTAACAATGGGTAATGCTTTTAATTTAATACTAAGTTTTCTTTCTATTAATGCTAATTAAAGTGATACAAAAATGTGCTATAATGTCGTGACAAACATGTTATTATTTAATTGGGTCGCGTAAAATTATTTATCTACATGGAAATGTTATTAAAATGCTATTTGAAAACACATAAATAATAACATGTGTTAATTAATGTACGTTGTATGCGTTTTTTTATACTGTTCGTTTATTGTATTTTTTCAGTCATCATTTTATTCAGGTCATTTTGTTAAGGGAGAGAGAAAATTATTATTTCGTAATGTGCTTAGCAATGTACCATACCCTTTTTAATGAGCTTTTTCAAATATAACACGTGTACATAGAAGATATGTTTAACTTTTATTGAATTTGTTGTTATATTGTTGAATTTACATAATCATCAGCCTGTGTTAGTCCACTGCTGGACAAAGGCTTCTCCTAATGCACGCCTTCTCCATTTAGGGGGTATTTGGATGCGGGTTGGTGGGTTGATTTGTGGTTTGATTTGTTGAATTTAACTATACTGTTCTAGAACTATACTGTAAAGTATGATAAAAATTAAGTGTTTTTATTGTATGCGCCTATCATTAGACACAAAGTTTTATGGATTTTGCTTCGACGATGACTGATTTCTATTTAAACTTACATCCCCTATTTCAACCCTTTCATCCCCGTTTATCGCAATTATTAATATCCTGTGGCCTTTCTCGTATTTTGTTCTAAGTACATACTAAATTTTATCTAAATCGGTTCAGTGGTTTAGACAGTAAAGACGAACAGACAGACAGAGATACTTTCGAATTTATAATATTAGTTTGGAAGTATGGATTTGTAAAAAATGGGGTTTCTGTAACATGCTAACTCTGTACGTTATTAATATAAAAAAAAATATGTGACATAAACTGTCAACTGCGAATGATTTATGACATTAGAGACAACTGTTGTAAAGTTCCTTTAAAAAAAATTACAATAATTCTTCGATACTTGTCGCACGAACTGACTGAAAAGTGAAGTAATATAGAATATATTGCAAATTAATTTATTTGTATCTTATAATTGAGCTTTTCTTTATTATGTATATTTACATGGTAGCTAAATAATATATAGAGTGTTTTAATTCGATGACAAAACGAAAATGTAGTCTATCGTATTGTGGAACAATAATAATTCTGATCGTAAACTGTAGACGACCATTAATAGTTACGAAAAGGTGTCCTTTAAACCAGAACCAAGCAGAGTATAAAAAATAAACCGGACAAGAGATTAATAATAACAAAAATTATTCGACACGAACGCAAAAACCAATTTAGCAACGCATTGATAAAGTCCGTTCCCCGAAAGTGTGTACGTCACAACCGAAGATAACAGTGGTCGCGCACTACCCATGGACAGCCATCTGCGAATGTCAGTTGCGCAACACAGTTTTTTACATGCAACAATATTTAGCACAATCAAAGTATACGCTGTACCCTGTTTAGCGCCATCTTACTTCGTCATTGCGAAAGTGAGATTGTATTTGTGTATTTAAACAATTAGTATCAATTCCTATGTGTGGAATATTCACTTATAGACACGTCAAGGTGACATTTTTTTAAGGCGTCGCGTAATAAACGAAAGTAACGTTTAGTTTGTCGAACCGTCTCACTGCTCTAGCGGTATTGGCCCTTGCTTTGCAAACTGGAGGTCGTTGGGAAACAACTTTGTGTTATCGTTGTTTCCTGGATGGTTACGACAATATGGGCCGATCACCCAATTGTCTGAAAATAAGACGGCTCATGCGTCGGATGGGCATGTAAAAAGTCGGTTACGGTTGATAACACCAGTTATTATATCCAGTGCCTTCAAATTTATTGACCACTAATTCATCAATAGAATGTAGTTTAATCTTTAGCGTGTTAAATAATGGATGGATTGGAAGCCGACCCCATGGTAACTGGGAGAACGGCTTAAAAAGATGAAAACACTTTGTTTGTTTACTTCCGAAATGTTTCCTCATCAACCTGGTAGTCCACTGCTGGACATGGCCCTGCCCCAATATACCCCTAGGGGTTTATGGAACCTATCCCACCACGCTGGTCAACGCGGGTTGAACTGTTTATAAAGTATTTGTAGTTATATGTTAATGTATTACTCTCGAGTACATGAGGGGCACAATAATGCAATTTGATCACGGCTGTTCGTGAAAACTGCGAATTGTGTTTACACCATCTGCATCGAAACCAATTGACAAGTGGAATGTTTGTCAACAGACCATTTCTATTATGTCAAATATTTGCTATTTCTTATGCCATACAGTCTACAAAGTGTCATAAACGTAGACAATAAAAGTTCTAAATAAACGCGATAAACCCTTCTGAATAGTTTTAGTTCCGGTGATCTGGATATCTAGGATCGAAGTTTAATGCCTATCGGATGCATTGACTGTCTTACTATTTGAGCAGGTTCAAAAAACTATCCAGAAATCAATACTTGAACAATTTTTTTCTCGGAGGATTCGAACCTACGATGTCATATTTGTAAAGCAAGGACCACTAGGCTATAGAGGCTTTTATTTAAATACGTTCTTTTTTTTATCACCTACGCATGCTGACTAGCAGTTGGGCCACCTGATGGGAAGTGGTCATCTACGTCCATAGAGATCGGGAATGCTGCCTAGGCAGTGAGACATAGGGTGTTAGCTCTCATTTATTCAGTAAACATTCTGGCTACGGTGCCCTTTAAACCGGAATACAGTGCTGTTTTCTCACTACTGCTTTGCAGCAGAAATAGGCACCGCGGTGGTACAAACCCAGACGGTCCTCTGTAAAAGGGGACCTACCACCACCTTGTTGGTTCATCATATTTTGTCTTTATTAAAGCTCTTAGTTTCGAATCGATTCACTATAAATAGACTAGAGATGAGCTAAGTGTTTTTTTAATGATGTATTGGCTCTCGAGAGCTCTAGTAGTCTCGACTCGGGATATATATAGAATAGTTCGATTCAAAGAGCTCGTTAAGTATGTATTTTTAATTAGTAAATAACTTTATCACTGTTAAATATATACATAAACCAAATTGTGCCATAAATGCTCTAGCTTTGGTCTACTAGATCGTGCTACTTGAAACTTATAGTATTATTGAATAATGTTTTAATACAACTGTATAGTAAAAAGTGAATATTTCAAAGCTAAGAATTTAGTTAATTTTGTAGTTTTTACGATTACCAAACACAAATATTTCATATCTCATTACATAATTTAAATTTTTATCAAAAAGTATTTATCAGGAAAATGCTAAAAACTATTTTTTACTCTATCAGGTTAAATATTAAACTGCCTCTACGTTGAATAATAAATATCTTTTTTTGTCTCAAATGACTGCTAAGTCAACCACCACCAAAAAAACAATGCAAAATGTCTTCTAAGCCAATTTATCCACTTCGTAAAATTATCTAAACCTATTTAAAAAGTTAATTACTTTAATTAAGATGCAAATAGGTATAACAAGCGTAGATAAACGGTTAGGTTAAATTAAAGCTTACGGTTTATTTTATGTTATAAACAAGACCTACAGAAGATTCGGAATTCATTTGAACATTGCTTGTAAATTCGGTGAGCATATGTTCATCGTCATCAACATCATCATCATCAGTCTGTGTTAGTCCACTGCTGGACATAGGCCTCCCCTAATGCACGCCTCCTCTAATAGCGGGGTTTGAACCGTATCCCACCACGCTGGGCCAATGCAGGTTGGTGGGTGGACCGATTTATTACGTGCCCATCCGACGCATGGGTCATCTTACTTTTCAGATAATTGGGTGATCGGCCCAAATTGCCCTAACCAACTGGGAAAGAATAATGAAAATTTGTCAAGTCCCTGCAGGATTCAAACCCACGACCTCCGGTTTCTAAAGCACACACCTTTATTACTAGGCCACGGAGGCAGTAAATTTAAAGAGACAAGCATCATAAATATAAAACTGTTCGTCCGTAATTGAATAAAATTTCAACACCTAGTTCGAGGGGACGGTAGCTTCCCGCAAATTCTCTGTAAGCTTACCAAAGTCATGAGTCTGGAAGCATAAAATCCTTGCTTAAAAAAATTACCACTTTCATTATAAAAATGAGCCGTAGGAAAAAATTTTTGTCGTTTACCATAAAAAATTTATTTCCAAAGTTTTGGTTTAATAGAATTTTTTAATGATGTATTAATATTGTGTTTTGAGTTATGTAGTTTTGTTAAACTTGTTTATTCTGTTTGTACAAGTTACGTTTTTATTTGTCCTTCTTAAAAAACGAAATAAACGCAGCGACAAGACGACACCCGTCAACGTTCACATCTCGGCGCTGACATAAGAATGTACTAAAATAATTATTTCACTTCGCAGCACAGACGTATATTCGTGTGCCCCGACGTTACGCTTTTAGAACAATGCACTAATGTAGGTTGAAGTGGCAGTGTTTGTGAAAATCATCTGGGAGAAGTGATAATTCCCGGCTTGTTCCCAACTCCACTTTGCTCCACCTTGAGATAATTTCAAAATCAAAGTCGAAGTCCATCATTATCGGACTGTGTGTGCAGCAGTAGACCAGCAGTGGACTAACTGCTGAACATAGGCCTCCCATAATGCACGCTTTCTCCATTAGAAGGTTTTTGGTCCGTATCCCACCACGCTGGTCCAATGCGGGTTAGTGGTGGACCGACTTTTTACATGCCAATCCGACGCATGGATCAGCTTACTTTTCAGACAATTGGGTGATGGGCCTAAATAGTCCTAACTAACCAGCAGACAACGATAACACTAAGTTGTTTCACGGCGTCTGGTTTATAAAGCAAGTGCCACATACCGCTGGACCACGTAGCCGGTTATATCGATACTAATATTGCAAAAAGGAATGATATGTATTTTTGTTTTATTTTTATCGCATTTATGAGATGTACACATATTTTTTGAGCGTGATAGCCGAGTAATGGCAACACCATACGTACGCTGTCGCGGCCTTGCTATGGGTTACTTTGTTTACATTTATTTCGTCTCAATTTCGCTATACTTTGGTAAATCTTATATAAGGAGACAATTAAACATCGCTTGTCCACGTCAGTCAGTCAGTCACGCAGTCGGCATGAGGATTGAGAAACGCAATGTTGTTAAACTTGCGTAAATAACAATAACGTTGGCAAATTAATTACCAGAACTCTTCGTAATCGATTCTCGGTTGCACAATACATTTTCTGACAACTTAAAAAGTGTTGGGAATTGTAAGACTTTGTTGACATTATTTTTGTCAATTAGAAATTTAAACGAATATAGAAATAGGAATCTTTTCACTTAGTTATGTAGACATCTATGCTTTTTATTTCAGTTATTCTAAAAAACGTAATGTGTGATGGATTGAAGAAAGTCTGCTAATCACATTTCTTCGATGTTACTCATACGAATTGTAATTCTGTCCTCTAAGTCCATTCCGACTACTTCGGCCGTTGTATAAAGAGATCAGCCAACTGCGTAATAGATATTATGGTGTACAGGTGCACTCTTCTTCACTCTCATATATAACCGACGGGACCGGAGAGAGATCAGGCGCAGGACGGACTTTTTACGTGCCCATCCGACGCATCGAACATCTTACTTCACATCAAAGCGGGTGATCAGCCCGCATTGCCGTTACCAACTAGGAAACAACAATGAAGAGTTATTGCGACCCGCAGTATTCGATTCTACGACCTCCGGTTTGTAAGGAGCTAGCCCATACCACTAGGCTACACACTAGTATAGCTATTATAATTGTTATGAGGTAGGCAGTAGGTCCCCTTTTTCAGGGGGCCGCCTGAGGCAGTACAACCTTGGTACCGTTTCTCTCCGCAAAGCGGTCGTTTGAAACACTACTGTTTTCTGGTTTGAAGTGCATCGTAGCCAATTACTAGGTAAACGAAACGTATCATCCTGTCTCTCTTAGGTTGCGCATTTGTAATACCCCTGGTATTGCTTACGTTCATGGGTGTAGGTGACCAGATTTCATCAGGTGGCTCGATTGCTCGTCTTCCTTCGTTGGCAGAAAGGCAGGCAAAATTAAATCTGCATATTGCAATTATTCGACGTAGGTGTGTTTTTTGCTTTAGGTCTTTTATCGTAGTTTTTGTTACACTTTGAAAATTGCTCGCTAGGTACTAGCGATATCGGTGCTTACTTTGTGAGAGACAAAAGCTTCTCTAAGCTTTTTTCAACAATAGCTCTGCGTAAAGGAAACCACTATTGTGGCGAAGTACTAGTATCTGTTGTATTCGAGGAATTTGAATCTGACTGCCTCCGTAGCCTAGTGGTATGGGCGTGTGCTTTAGAAACCGGAGGTCTGGGTTCAAATCCTGCGGGACGCAACAAATTTTCATTGTTGTTTCCTAGTTGGTTAGGCAATTTGGGCCGATCACCCAATTGTCTGAAAAGTAAGATGATCCATGCGTCGGATGGGCATGTAAAAGTCGGTCCACCCACCAACCCGCATTGGACCAGCGTGGTGGGATACGGTCCAAACCCTAATGGATAGGGTGTATTAGGGAGGCCTATGTCCAGCAGTGGACTAAA
Source organism: Lamproptera curius (assembly GCA_029286875.1). Classification (NCBI taxonomy): domain Eukaryota; kingdom Metazoa; phylum Arthropoda; class Insecta; order Lepidoptera; family Papilionidae; genus Lamproptera; species Lamproptera curius. The sequence goes on from JAGSMT010000153.1 coordinate 314,036, forward strand.
ACAGGCTGATGATGTGTGATGTGAATCGGTATTTTGATTTTATTTTTTATTGGTTTTGTCTTGTTTTGATGTATTAAATGTTACCAGATAGTCTACTACGAGGGGTTTGTGGAATATTCTGTATCAAATATTCGAACACTATGTTAATTTAACAAAATCTTTTCAAAAATAGATTATAATTTCATATCTCTCTTTGCAAGTTAAGTTAACTAACCGCTGTCAAATATGATATATTATTTCGTTGTACCTATTACGTTGTGTGATCTTGGAAGTTTCAATTTGATCAAATGCTATTGCGGCAAACGCACGCACTAGATCCCGTTGTTTCTGAGGTTTCTAATATATTGTATATTTTTTATATTTTATTGTAGTAAATATTTAACTCGGATACGGTCCAAAAGCCCCTAATGGATAGGGGTGTATTAGGGGAGGCCTCTGTCCAGCAGTGGACTATCACTGGCTGATGATGATGATGATGAAATATTAAACTCATGGTAAAAACTACACGAATACCACTATGTTTATCCAACAAAATAAATTTAATACTAGATGAAATTTATGTCCTGCATGTTAAGTTTAAAAAGTGTTATCAAACAGGTTTTCTTTATAGATCTGCACAGGATTGCCATATTTGGATCACGTGTAGTGTGTAAAGTAAATAAAATCGCTTTTGTGGTCTTGTCGTCGCTTGTAAAATTATAGATCGCGGGTTCGAACACTATGTGGGAAGAATATATAAGATACAGTTGCTTTTGATTGGTTAGTAGAATATGACGTAATTATGATAAATATGAGGACTTGTGCATCGGATAGGCATGTAAAAAGTCCTATTCGTCAACACTATACTGGACAGTTGTCTAGGATATCGATTTCTTCAAATTTACTGACAACTTATCCATAAATCGAATGCTCACTCTTGAGGTTGTGGAAGACAGTTGGCAGTAGCTCTAGATTGTAAAAACTGTTATTTATTTAGTGTGGGTTTAAAGCCCGCTTTGAAGTAACTTGAAAATCAAAGCTGAGAAGAAAATATTTCATGAAATTAATGGTGCGTGGGAAGATCTTGATGTTCTTTCGCTACTGAATAGATCAGTTTATATGATCCATGTGTATTCCACCGTGAAGGTTTATACCTAAGGTTAATTCTTATTAGGTCTAGACCGACGCGGTCTATTACAGCCTCGATAAGTCCTTGTTATGTACCACACTACGTCAAGTGTGTGTACGGTGTCTGTTACGATTCGTACTAAGGTTGTTTTCCTGCAAAACCAGTTAAAACACCTGGTTTTACAGTATCGTTAAAAAGAGACAACAAAAGACAAGTTAATTTTAAAATACAGTTTTATACTTTGAGTCTGCCGTCCCGCAATAGAATATTTGGTCTTGCTTACCCACACAAAACGCTGGCTACAGTCCCCCTTCAAACTAAAACACGATAGATCACCCCGCGACGGTACTTCCATATTCGCCTGCAAAAACACGACGTATCGGGGATGGACCTTCATAAAATTAAAGAACTATTCATATACAAATAATTGAAAGAAAAAGTTTATTTTAACGAAGCTTTTGGAGTTTTTGTATTTATTATAATTTTTTTATTAATTACACTATTTTATGATTTCATCCTTTACTCTTTTACCTTTGCAGACCGTGGACTAACCGAGCATGGGCGTACTGGGCGCGGCGGGCGCGATACGCCGGTCGCACGCCGCCGCCCTAGCCGCCCTGGGCACCCTGCTCCTCCTCCTTCTAGCCAGGCACTCGCCAGCTCCGCCACCCCGCCGCCCCCGGCCCCTCCCCGTCCAGCAACCTGTCCACACTCCCATCAACACCACCACCCAGACCCCAATACCGCCCACTCAAGCCCCTCGCGACCCAAGGATAATACTCACCAGGGATGTCTACGTGGCAGGCCACGAGCGACCTCATCCTGAAATCTGCCCTGCCTTAGGCGCTAGATTACAACTCCTCGTTCTAATAACGTCGGCCCCATCACACGCGAGTGCAAGAGACGCCGTCAGATTAACATGGGGTCATTACGCGTCTCGTAGTGACGTCGCGTTGGCGTTCGTTTTGGGGTCCCCGCCAGCTGCAATGAGGCCGGCGATAGAGGCGGAGGACGCTCTATACGGAGACCTAATAGTGGGTCGGTCTGTAGATTCGTACTCCAATCTGACTCTAAAGACCTTTCCATGCTGGAGTGGGCAGATACGTACTGTCCAAGGGCACCTAGATTGCTGAAAACAGACGACGACATGTTCATAAACGTCCCGAGGCTCCTACGCTTTGCGTTAAGTCCGGGAAGGGTAAATGCGACGAAGACGATATGGGGGAAGGTGGTGAAGAAGTCGCTACCGAAACGGACCACCAAGTCGAAGTATTACGTCTCGCCTTTGCAGTTCCCTGGAAAAGTGGGTAGTTTGTATTTTAATGTCGAATGCTGTGTAAATAATTAGTTTACAGATTATAACGGTATAATATATCCTACACAACTAGTTCACTACCACTTATGCTGGTTATCAATTATGGTATATAATAGTACTGATTAACTTTTTCATCTTCATTTTGGAGGTTGGTATTTTTTACGTATGGTATATTGATTCTTATTATCATTGACTTAAAAATATGTGCTCCTTTCGTCTATTGGTAGTAGAACAGTGATCAAAATATCTTTATGATTTGAAATATTTGTGGACAGACCACGTAATTTATCACAATTTTTTGTATAAAAGCTTCAAATATTAATGCAATAGCAATGCATACACACAATTCTAATTTAATCTAATCATTTACAAGTTACTTTTGATTTTAATTTCTGACAATAATTGAGCAATTTCTCCGTTCCAGGTGTTCCCAGACTTCGCCACTGGGCCCGCGTACCTAGTGTCGGGTGATTGCATACGACCGCTGCTCGCGGCCGCCGGCAGTGAACGCTACCTACGTTTGGAGGACGTGTTCGTGACTGGGGTCCTCGCTTCGAGACTCCATTTCTCACGACAACACTCCCCAGAGTTCTACAATCGTAAGGTTTGTAACTGAGTGTTTCAACAGGTTGCTGCTATTGTTTGGTCAAACTTTAGGTTTATAAATTCTGCAGGATCCCCATTTCAAGAGTGATATATGAACAAAGTATTTTCTTTAAAATTAACCAGGATTTGCAGTTTGTCGTGTCCTATCCAATCATTAGCGCAAGTAATCATTGCTTTGTTTGATCAAATATCACAAGTCATCATCATCATCATCATCAGCCTTGATTTGCCTCCCTATACACTTCTATCCTGGTCCAATGGGGTTGGTGGGTGGAGTGACTTTACATGCCCATCCGACGCATGGATCATCTTACTTTTCAGGCAATTGGGTGATCGGCCCAAGTTGCCTAATCAACTAGGAAACAAAATTAAAATTTGTTGAGTCCTCGCAGGATTCGAACCACGACCTCCGGTTTCTAAAGCACACGCCTGTACCACTGGGCTACGGAGGCAGTTACACGCAGATATCACTTTCAATTCAGAGCAAGATAAATTTGGGACTGCCGGTAGAACGTATGTTTAAAAAAATTATCTTGACAACGGAGGAGTGGATCATCTTGCTTTTAAGTGATTGAATGATCAGGTTGTATTGTACTAACTCCGTGAAGTATTCCAACCCACAACCTCCGTTGCTTACAGTAAAAGTACCACTAGGACACGCAAGCAAAAGCTATCGATACTTTAACTCCTCATTAAACTCATATTATCGTAAACATAATTTCCTCATGTCTCTCATCGTGTTCTAAATTGCAGTGAATTATCGATTAATGATAAAAATTTCAAGTTATTTTAGAGCAATGAGACATGCAGGAAATTCATTTGATGGTAAATGATACGCCTTGCACTTTATAAAAGCTGCATGAGACACATGAGCTGTTATGTTTGGTTTACTTAGTAATTACGTTTGCTACGGTGCCCTTCAAACTAGAAGACATTAGTGTTTACACACTACTTATTTGCGGCAGGAGAAGGCACCGAAATGGTACCATTCCAAACGGTCTCATGTAAAAAAGAGACATCCTTTAAAAAGTCAGTTACTAAAGTGAAATTTTACGCATATATCAAGATTATTTTGGATTAGACAAATAATTAGGAGTTATAAATTACGTCATATTGAAAGAATTCATTAAATAATAGGTAGCACCACACCCCTGTGCAGTTCAAAGGGGAATTGCAATCCACATGGTGAGATATCACGAACAATTCGACTTGTGGAGGAAACTACTCGACGGGAAGACCAAATGTGCTAGCTAGCGTTAAGGAAATATCTTATGCATTAGGTCTATTTAAAACTATTTGGGATGTTATAGTCGATAAAGACATCGCAAGTGAAAGAGAAACAATTAACGGCTTTAAAGTCCAAGTTGTAACTATTCTATGTCAAGTGTGAATCGAGATCGATGAATATGATGTATTTATAAAGCTTAATTCTCTTTGGGAAGAATTTGTTACGAAATTTTGATTGAAAATTTGTCCAAAATGTTAGCATTCCAAATTTCTATTGGAGAATTTATTTGCAATGTTGAAAGCGTTAGTAATCTTTATGGTTATGATGTTAGGTGAACAATTTCTAATTGTTCCAATCGTACTCGTCGTGAATGACATTTCTGAGAATTTATTTAGTCAAATAATACTCAAAGTTACGCTCTCTCCTAAGTTTCACAAAATTCTAACACAAAAACTGAATTCTAAAACAATATATCACAATTTAACTTTGCGTTTGAAAAATAAGTATAAGATATGTCATTGAAATAAAAGGCAAATGCTTTGGCAAAGTTTGGAATGTAATGTACACAGATTGTTATAAAAACCTGTGGATACTGCGACCTAATAGCGTAAATATCTTATAGTCTAATAGAGTGAACCAAAATAACAGTACAATAGAATCCTCTATTAATATGGTTTGTTAAAGTCCATTTAACAAGATTATATCAAACTAAGCCTAATCTTTACCACTTAGCTGAACGAGAAGTCAATGAAACTAAAATTTTCTTGAATACTGGATCGTCTTTGATAAACAACCATCTTTTGGTAAAATTGAAGCTGTGTCGTTTAAATACAATACGCAATTCCTTAAATATTGGTAAAGTCCATTTTAATTGTTTTTTAAGTTGATAAAATAAAAACATCCCAAATGTTAAAATTATCAAAGCAAACTTAATCAATAACCGAATTATAGAAACACATGAATCTCCCGTGAAAATCAATAATTTCGTGAAATTAGGCGATGTTATTATTTATGCTTGTGAAATGCTTGACGAATAAGCCAGTACAGGAATTGTATAAACTGTCTAAACTAACGAAACTGTTAGAGATAACTAAAGAAACTCAGGTACAGATGAAAATATATTTTGTTGTATGTAAGCTTTCAAATGTTTGGAACCAACAGTTTTCTTGCAGAAATGTCCAAGTTAAAACCAATTTAATAGCTGATAATCCTTGGTTATAAAGGATAATATATATAAATTTAATGACATAACTAAGCAAAATTGAGTACGATGAAGTACCATTTGTATAGTTACTCTTATCTCGTAAGGACAACGAACAAATGTACTCTAAGGTTGGAATCTATAAAGCAAACTTAATTTACTTAGAAGGTATTGGAATTTAATATTGGATGTAGGATGTAAATTTGAAGTTGATTCTGCTTAAGTCGATTTAAACTATTAAATGTTCTTTAGAACTAATTATAAGTAAAAACTTTTCAAAGAACACGTTTAACGAAACTGAACGTATCCTTATAATATTAAACATTTTAATATTATAAAAAATTTACTGTCGAAGTCTGGTGGTTGAATCATTAAATGTATTGCTTTGCTTTTCAGTCTTGTTGGAAAAAAGTCAGAATTATCATTTTAGCAGAAAAACTTCTTTCATCAAATATCTAAACACTTATTCAAGTCCAGTATGCGTTGGAAAGTCTAGGATTTTTGTTTCTAGTCACACTGAATCCTAAGTCATTATAAAACAGATTATTTTGTGATTTATAGTGCGCAGAAGTATAAATTGTAATTTAATAGTTTTGCTCTATAGATTTCAGCCAGCGTTAATATTAAATGAAATTATTGCTATATTTTTTTTACATAATTGTATTATTTTGTGAGATTTATTTAAATGTAACCTCAGTGTGAGATTGCGAGAAACATGTACTGCATTAACGGAGGTACGAAGTTGTCAATTTTTTACCATCTTTTTGATGTATTTTGAATACCTTTTTATAATAATTTTAGCTTTGTTTGATTACAATATAACTGTGATATTTATGAAATTCTTCTGTATTGGTTTGTATGATATTTATTTGTCTAAAATCTTTCTTGAAAGTTATCGTTTTCTTAATGTTTCTCTTTCCTTTGTATTGTCAAATGTATTTTTAATTTTTTGTTATAACTCCATTTTTGAAACATTTCGACGTAACAATTTCGTAACTGTTACGTTGCATTAGCTTCGTTTAGAGTAATATAGATTTTTGTTCAGATATCAATTTCTATTGTCCAATGACCAAAATTTTTTTTAATAGAATTTTGCTAAGTGCTTTTTTTAATTAGTATTATTATTTTAAATTGATTTCGAACAATTCTTAACTATATATTTATGTAAAACACATCACAAGTTATCCTTTATTACATTTTCAAACCATTTCGTATCACCGTTTGCAGCTATTTGATAAACCTAGTGTGTTATTTTTTTAATTATTATCTGTATATAGAGTACAAAAACGCGCGAGGGTCGTTCATCACTGTTTATGGGAATTTCCCTCCTGGAACTCTTTTCATATGAATATAATTTTTTATCGTCGCTGGTCCGACATGATTATTTTCACGTATAGATAATAATCTTTCTTCAATCAGTGTTGATTTTATTGTCCTATTTATAATTGTGGTTTGTTTTTAAGTGTCCAGTCAAGCATTCTGAAGAAATGTGTGTAATGTTCTTTCCATAGCTTTGGACAACAAATCACTCGAAATTTTTTAAGCTATTTATTGTGTACTCATTAACTTTGTACTAAGAATAGATAATATTAATATCACTCAATGATGAAAGAACCAAACTGGTGACTTTCAACAAGCAATATTATAACAAACACAGCGGCTTGGGTGTTTCACAAGGATGCATACTTGGTCCTAAACCTTTAACTTTCCTTTCCAACAATCCAGTTTGGTGGTATAATTCTTTTTTAAGTATAAATATTGCCTATTTTATTACTAGGGTTCTAAGCTTAATAATGTTCCAAAGGTGCAAGTGATGGCGAACCTCGAGCTGTTAGTTTTAAGTGCGTCGACTTAACGGATGTTGTAGATTTGGAATTGTCATGTAACCGATTGTACACGTTTATTTTGAGCGCGAATGTAAATAAAATTATACCTCATAAACTTACTAGTTGTTTCATTTTTTTTGATTTCGTCAATAATAAGTAAAAGGTGTCAAATACGTCTATAGCAACAAATATCGATATGTCTTCCTTTAATGAGTAATATAGTGCTAAATTTAAACACAATGTGAAATCAATACCCCTGTTTCTTTTTATAAAAACAATCATAAAATATATCAAACGCAGTTAATTAAATCGATTTTTTACTTTGCAGGAATATTACATTTTTATTGATCGATTTCCTAATTACTACCACCAGTCAACTAAAGGTACACTGACCTTTCAAAGACATAAGAAACAATGCAGGACTTGTAGCTGCAATGTGAATATCATTATCATCAGCAAATGCACTTCTGGACATAGGCCTCCCCTTCTCCATTAAGGTGTTTTTGCACCGTATCTCACCACGCTGGTCTAATGCGGGTTGATGGGTGGTCCTACTTTTTACATGCCCATCCGACGCTTGGATCATTTTACTTTTTAGACAATTGGGTGCTCGGCCCAAATTGCCCTAGTCAACTAAGAAACAACAATGAATTTTTTTTGAGTCCCCGCAGGATTTGAACCCACGACCTCCGGTTCTGAAGCACATGCCCATATTGAACATTAATAATAATATAATAAATTCTTCAGGACGATAACACACCATCTAGTCCCAATCTATGCAAAGCTTGTACTATGGAATCTGGATGACTGATAAATACGTAAAGTTACTTGTCTTTCGTATATAAATACATATAATATAGATACAAGAAAAGCGCTATGTTTATCACACAATATTTTCCCGTGGTGGGAATCGAACCCACAACCTTTGGTGCAGGACAGGTTCACCAACCACTATGCCAAGCGGGCCACCATCTACTGTCAACATGATAGAACATCTTGCTGTACCCCAATGTAATTCAACAATTAATTTAAGCACCTTTCGAAAGATGGCATTTGCATAATATTCTGATTTAGTATTTATTTTATTTCGAACGTATTCCAAAGTAATCTAAACGTTAAATGTTTATGAAAAACTAGGGCATTTAGACCTTGTTTTTTCTAAAATTAATTGACATTGTAAACTTTGCAAAGGAAAAGTTTCTGACCAACCAAAGCAGTCCTCATTGTACCACCTGACCAAATAATAGCAAGGGCCAAATATAATTTAGACAAGTAGAAGAACCTGTTTATTAACGTATTTATACGGCCTTATAATACTATGTAATGATAATTGGTTGATACTTAATATGTCTATTTTAAAGATCAGCCATGATTTTGCCGTACTTCGGAGTCTTCTTGTTAGAACAACAAGTTTATTCTTATTCTTAGTATTTTGTTACGAGGGTGTCGCTGAAAGTTCTTAGAAATCAAAACTGAGCAAACTAGGAATTTATAACATCAAATATATTTTGTTTAAATAATTTACATTTACATCAATACATCGCTGCATTCGATAGAGCTATTGAAAAAAAACTTTTTCCCACTCGTCCTTGGAGGTCTTGGGGGTCGGTTCGAAAGATTATTGTACACATCCACTGCTTCTTAACGTCGAAAAAAGTGTTTTCTTTGAAACTTTTCTTCTATTTTCGGGGATAAATAAAAATCTTTCTAGGTTATTTGGCTTATGACACCGCTATTCTACGTCTAATGACATGAAAAAGTCGATCAATCGCCTGACGGTTTGCTAGGTCATTTCTCTTGAAATTTTTCGAAGACAAGTGTCAAACATTTGTTTGTAAACTACTCACAGTAACTGACATTTAATCTTCTTAAACAATTGTCGCATAATAGTCGGTCCTTCGGAAGAAAGGCTATCTTTTTTCCTGCAATTTGACCTCTCTTGGAACGAGACACCTACTGAGCAGAATGTCTTTTGGTTTCCGGATCATAGCCATAAGATCAGTCTTCGTTACCCGTAAGTATGTCGAAAACAGTTATTGAATCACGCCTTGGTCAAATAATTAGGCCATCCATCGGGCTAGCTCCCTAATGGCTAATTGCTTGCAGGGGATATTGAGCACTTGTCTTATACGGGTCGCTTTTTTTTACCTCCCACCGGCTAAAACCACCATATTGTTCCTTCTTAGCGATGGGGTCACAGGAACTCTTTGGCAGTCTTCTGCGAATTCACCAGCGCTAGCCGCCGGTGCATCCCATCTCGGTCTTACGGCCCTCTACCTGCTCCTTCGTCTCGGCCCCTGTATTTAGGTTACAGACTCCTCCTAGTCCGTTACTCAGGGGCCGTGAGAGCCAGGAGTCACCAATCCGACAAGACTCCCAGCATCCGGCAGTGGCCCCAATGTAAAGCTCGGCCGCTAGCTCCGTTTCTAGGACTCCGGAACTAGGAGTGACTTAGGATACTTTCTTGCAAAAAAATAAAACTAACAGAATCATTCCTTTCATATTACCGCGCGGGTGCAATCGCGGGCAGCAGGTTGTTTTTTCTTTTAAATAATGATGTATTTTGTTTAATAATAGCCTATAGGCAAGGCTATTTAAGAAAATAAATCATTCAGAAAGTAATTTTGAGAAAGGCGAATGGAAGCCTTTTCGAAAATGATTTGTTTTTTATTCGAAAATGAATTATCATCATCATTATATTGAGCCTTTATCAGTCCACTGCTGGACATAGGCTTTTTTAAGTGAACGTCAAGACGGCCGATCCCCTGCTACTCGCTGCCAACTTGAACCGGCTACTGCACGGATCCCACCTGGTCGGGGGTCGACCAACACACCGTTTCCCCAAAGTGGCCTCCACTCCAGAGCCTTATGTTCCCATCGGCCATCCGTTCTTCGGAGCACGTGACCGGCCCACTGCCACTTCAACGAGCTAATCCTTTGCGCTATGTCGATAACTTTCGTTCTCTATCGGATGAATTCATTACGAATCTTATCCGACAGAGAGACTCCGAGCATAGCGCGTTCCATAGCACAGTTGTGGACCAGTCCGCAAGTCAGGGGCCACGTTTCTGCCCCGTAGGTCATGACGGGGAGTACGCATTGGTTAAAGACTTTGTCTTTAAATTCTTCGGTATCTGCGACGTGAGAATGTGGTGTAGCTTCCTGAATGCTGCCCAGCGCAACCGAATCCTCCTATCGGCTTCCCTCTCGAAGCTGTGTCTTCCCAACTGCAATATGAGTCCGAGGTAGACATATTCATCGACAACTTCGAGAGTAACACCATCGACATTGACCGGGCTCGGGAGAACGTGTTCGTTGAACATGACTTTCGATTCATTTAAGCTCGGCCAATATGATGATATCGTCAGCGAAACGGAGGTGTGAAAGGTACTCGCCGTTAATGTTTTAGCCACGTCCAGTCCAGTGTAGGATTTTAAAGACGTCTTCCAATACATTAGTGAAGAAGTTTCGGGGATATTGCATCCCCCTGTCTCACTCCTCAATGCAATGGGATTGGTCGTGTTTGACCCCCGGAATCAGAACGGACATAAACGCAGCGCTATACAGACCTTTCAACACCTCGACGTATCGATAATCGACCTGAGATCGTTGAAGAGCTTGCCTTATGGTGAAGATGTGGTCTATGGTGCTAAATCCTCTGCGAAACCCAGCCTGCTCCGGTGGCTGGAATCCTTTAAGCTTGTTGGTGAGGCGATACGTCATGACTCTGGAGAACAGCTTGTATATGAGGCTCAAAAATGAGATCGATCGGTAATTTTTAAGCAGTGTATTGTCACTCTTCTTAAAAAACAGAACGACCTCACTTTCCAGCTACGCCTTAGGAGAATTACCCTGTTGAAGAACGGAGTCGAATAACTTCCGTAATTCACCTAAAACGGGGTTACCCCCTGCTTTAAGGAGCTCGGTAGTAACTCCATCCTTTCCAGGAGCTCTTCCCCCCTTGAGCTGCTTAAAAGCCAGACTAACCTCATCAATGCTGACTGTAGGAAGCTCACCATTATGCCGAGTCAGACTGGCATGCGGATCGTTATCCCGGTAATCAGGTTGAGGAGCCTGTGACGCGCACAATTTGCCATAAAAATCTTTGATCTCAGATAAGATCTCAGACTTAGAAGAAACAATCGAACCAGAACAATTCCTAAGCCTTGACAGATGACTTCTTCCGAGCTTCTCCACAAAAACCTTCGACCCTCTATTATGCACAATCGCTTCAGTTATCCTTTGCGTATTTGAGCAGCGAAGGTCTCGGCGTATCAATTTGATGATCCGCTTCGAAAGAAGTGTCACATCGTGACGAAGTCAAAGTGGTGTCCTCATAGTTTCGACGTTTCTCCATAAGACCTAGCGTCTCATCGGGGAGTTTGGATTTCCTGCCAGTGCGATTACTCTTGCTCCGATGTGTTAATTGGCATCGAATCGGTTTTTTAATTCCAGTTGGAATTTTGTCGGCAGTTAGGTCGGAGAGTAGACTTCATCAGGCGGGCTCGCTCTCGCTGGAAACCCATATTCACAGTGCCTCTCAACAATCGGTTATCGCTACCGGTTTTAAACCTATTGATCACAGATACATCCATGAATATGTGTTTCCGGTCCGTCATGATCGAATCTATCTCGTTCCTTGTCACAGTATCGGGACTGCCATGTCCATTTCCTGCGGGGCTTCCTCTTGAAATATTAGTTCATTAAGAAAAGCCCTTCTTTTTCCAGGAAATTGACTAGCATTTGTTCGCTGCGATTTCGACTACCGACACCGTGAGTTCGTACACCCACTTTGGCATTGAAATCCCCCATAACAACATTATAGTGGGCCTTATAGGTCGTATGCAAGGCCCGGAAGACATCGTCGTATGTGGCCTCCACTTCGTCGTCAGAGTGTGCTGAAGCGGGCGCATACACTTGTATCACTTTGAGGGTATACCTCTTAGTGAGCCTATGTAATAGGTATGCCACCCTAGTCGAGACACTCGAGACTGCTATTATGTTGTTAGCAAGGGATTTGTTGACGAGGAATCTCGCCCTCTCGGAAGTAGAAAAGGTGATCCGATGGCAAGGTTACGGTGTCCTCTCCCTGTCTTCGGACTTCGCGCAACCCTAAAACATGCCATGGAATCTTACCCAGTTCAACCTCCAGCTCGGCCAGGTGTTCGCTAAGTCTCAGCGTTCGTCCGTTATACGTAGACAGGTCAAGTTTTTAGTAGCAACCTGTAGCCCGAAGATTCTAAGCACCCCTTGTCTCACCATCACCATGGCCGTTACCGTGGCCAGGAATAGTGGGACTACGGGGAAGTAGGGGCCGTTGCCTTTCGTTGACGTCCATTAAAAGAATTGCTCATAATTGCCGCGCTGAGCAAGCGGATTGGCAATGACTGATTGCACCTGTACTGTGGATTTAACTTACTCTCAAAGTAAGGCAGCTCCGCAGTCAAGTAACAAGTGAAAATTAATAATATGTGTTAATTAATGTACGTTGTATACATTTTTTTATACTATTCGTTTATTGTATTTTTTCAGTCATAATTTTATTCCGGTCACTTTATTGAGGAGAGAAAAGGATCGTAATGTGCTTAGCAATGTACCATACCTTTTAATGAGCATTTTCAAATATAATGACCGGTGGTAGGTCCCCTTTTTACAAGGGAGCGTCTGGGGTGGTAACAACGCGATGCCTACTTCTGCCGCAAAGCAGTAGTGTAAAAACACTCCTGTATTCCGGTTTAAAGGGCCACCGTAGCCAGTGTATTTACGGGTTAAACGTAACATCCTATGTCTCACATGGTTGGCAACGCGTTGTTGCCACTGGTTTTGCCAATGTTAAAATGAAATCCTTAGAATAAATTTCTTACGATATGCATCCCGAAAAACAGCTAGAAGAATTTGTTATGATTATTTTTTTATAGAGCCAATTAAGACAACGCACAATCTGATTATGCAACACAAACTATATATTCAGTGACAACGTACTCTAAATAAAAATAAGTACTTATTTGCACTGACTCGAATCAATAAAAACCAGTTTTACTTACTACCTCTTCAAAGTTCAGACATGAGTAATGTCTGAACTTTTTCTGCAAGACATTTGCATAATTTTAAATTAACCATAAATAAGGATAGGTCGGGTCAGTTTAATCAATATGAAAAATTTACAATCTCGATGTTGTTTGCAAATTAGGGTACTTTTATTGAAGTAACTATTAGTAAACCTGTATCAAACCCTCAGTTACGGTATAATTTCGGCTGGCAATAGATTATAGTAATGCAATATGATTGAGCAATTTCTTTGTGTTTGTAGATTGCGTATGATTATTGAAAAAGAAATAAGCTATTTGTTCAGCAAAACACATTTATTAATAATTGTAAATGTTACGTTTTGGTACAGAGGGAGATATGCTTATGTTCGCTCCATACATGACTTCTCACACGATTCTAAAAGTAATGAAACTGCTTTTATGATGAAACAAATTCCTTTTTTTCGGTTGTGAAACGAAATTCCTCCGCGGGGGCAGGAACTTCTCCAAAAATTTAAAAAATTAGGTAATATAACTGTGAGGAGCAAAGCGTTCACTCTAGCTTTTATTATGGTAAAGAGAACCTCAACATCGTGTTCTAGTTTGGACATTGCGTCATCTAGTGGTCGTTCTTGTAAAATAAAGTAAACAACCTCGTGTAACAATGACCATAAATACGTACGTACGAATAATGTGAAGCGTTTTAGCCAAAATAACTACTAGTTTTACATAATTATAAAGAAAAAGTTACCAAAATATAAGAGAAAACTTGGTTAATAATTTAAAAAGGAATCTCGAGCAAAATCCTCTCAATTTTGCTAAAAATATATTTAATTCAACGCTCGCGCTCGATTAAACAGTTGATGTAATTATACAAAACTTCAATTATGTATTAGTAGGGCATTTAATAAACGAAAATAATATAGGATAATTTCTCAAGTATATTTAATAATTATATTATTGATAATATGAATAAAAGTCTTTTGAGAATAAAGGAAGGAAGTAGCTTTGCAGTCTTTGGTTACGAAAAGCTTCAATAGATGGATCTACGTGGCCGACTTTTACTGCTACAAATATAAAGTATTTTAGGAAGATGATAAGCTTCCTATGTAGCTTTATATTATATATATAACCAATGTTGAATTGTTTCACAATCATATTTAATCATATTTTAATTTTCGGTATACCAAAACATTTTAATGAGTAGTAGAGTTGAATAAAAACGAAAATAAGTTACAAAACAACATAATTTCTCCATGCGCTTATTTATTGTTCTTTTTGTTACGCATTACTTAAATAATTTTAAATATATTAAAGTAAATAGACATTTGTGAACACTGCTATCATTATCGGCCTGTGATAATCCACAGCTGGACATAGGCCTCCCCTAATACACCCCTATACATTAGGGGGTTATGGACCGTATCCCACCACGCCAGTCCAATGCGGGTTGGTGGGTGGCCTGAATTTTAACATGCCCATCCGACACATGGATCATCTTATTTTTCAAACAATTGGGTGAGCGGGCCAAACTGGCCTTACCAACTAGGAAACAAGAACGAAAATTTGTTAAGTCCCCGCAGGATTCGAACCCACGACCTCCGGTTTCTAAAGCACACGCCCATACCACTAGGCTACGGAGGCAGTTGAAGGCTGCTAAAATCACATTTATTTAATTGTAACATACTCTAGGAGTTATTTTTACTCGAAATCGCTCGTGATAGTATAATATCAAAACATCAGAATAGATCAAGGGTGTTCGATTTATCATCATTATCATCATCATCATCATCATCGTCGTCACCATCATCCTGTCAGTCCACTGCTGGAGATAGGCCTCACTTAAAGCACGCCACCGCTCTTCGGCTATTCTCATCCAGCACACCGGCCACTCTGCGAATGTCGTCTCCCTTGCTGCAGAGCGTCCCACATTACGTTTGCCGAGCTTCTGTCTCTACTCTAGACTCCAGCGGTCGTCAGTTCTGCTGCTTTTGTGTCCGGGCCACTACTACTTTAGTTTACCGATTCGGTGAGCTATGTTGGTGACTGTGGTTCTCTGACGGATTACATCATTTCGATTTCGATTTATATTTTGTTGGTAAACTAATAACCGCCTCCGTGGCCTAGCAGTTTAGGCCCTAGCTTTATAAACCGGAGGTCGTGGGTCCAAATTCCGCGAAGAAACAATTTCGTGCTACTGTTGTTTTCTGGTTGGTTATGACAATTTAAGCCGATCACCCGTATCCGATCGTATTAGGCGAGACCTATGTCCAGCTGTGGGCTATCACAACCTGATGTGTATGATATGTAGCAAAAATGCTGTTTAGCTTGTTCAATTTGATAGAATGTAATACATAGTATGATATGAAAAGAGATTTGTGTTTTTTTTTTTCTTAAGTGGCAGTAGAAAATTCTTTTTATCCTAACTACACATTGGAGTCTACTGTTTAACGTTTTTGTAATACAAACATACTATTGACAATACTAATAATGGCTTCTGATTTATTAGACTAAGATCAAATATTAACCTATAATAACTTAATTCAAATCCAATGAAAATTAAATACTAAAAGAATTAGAGTGGTTATTGAATTTTACAAAGTTGTAAACGAACGGTTATGTGCTAAAGGTTATTATAACATAAATGAATTTATAATTGATAACACAACTTGGTAATGAAATGCTCGCTCCAGGCTTTTTTAAATTTAATAAACGTGTGATAGAACTGTATATTGCTAATATCAATGTATTTGATTATTTTTGAAGATGACGAAACAGGCCCGCTTAGTTTCGTTTGCCGGTTCTTCTCAGATTTTAGGCGTCCTATTCTGAACAGGTGATAGCGTCCTTGACAATCAATAAACGAGTGTTACACTTATCTACCTTTATCATTAATCCATATGTAGGTGGGACTCTTATATCTAATAAGAGTCCCACCTATATATGGATTTATCACGATATCTCTGAAACCATAAGGCGTAGCGACTTGAAATTTGATAGATATATTCCTTTCGCCGAGCAGAGGTCAGCTAAGAATGGAATTTACGGAGTTACAACCACAAGGGGGTTGCTGGGTTGCTATTATTTAATAAAGATGTTTGCATTTGAATTTGAATTCAATAACAAAAAAAAATATCTATAGAACGACAAATGATGTTATTTCAAAATAATTTGACAAAAGTGCTTCTTTTAAAATGGTTTCGAACTTTAATGGCGTTTTGACGTCAGTGGTAGAAAGTTTTTCTGTCTGCTAAGATATTATAGATGTATGATGCGAGAAATTATTTGCCTTTGGTAAATCTCGGATCTTAATCGGAAAACGGAAACACCTGAACTGTCATTGAATGAGTGACATTTTCATATCAATTAATATGAAACTTTATTGTTTAGTGTCAAATGTCAATATGAATAACGTCAATGTAAAATATAGAGATGTTTTGGTACTGAAGCTATTTGGGAGAGCACGATAAATAGGAAATTTCAAAATATTTTCTAACTAAATCTATACCACTTATCGCCTGACATTATGTTAGTTTTTGACATATCAGACTGTTTTCATTCAGATCAGATTGGACAGAACGCAGAATTATTTTACAAAACACGACAAGTATCAAATGTTGTTACGTGTACGAGATAGAATGATGAACACAATTTTCATCTTCTTTATTTTATTAACAAGTTACAAAAATGCAATCGGTGCTGCGAACTCAATTCTATCGATTTGATTTTTAACCAGCTTGTTACATATTAACGTACACATTACAGATTTTAAATAATAAAATTTTAAAGTAATATAGCTTAAAACAACACAACTTCAATGAGTTACTAATCGTAAATATTTTGTAGGCAAAAGCTTAACACATAAAAATTGTGGATCTCTAGTAACATTTTTAAATATTTTAATATTCTATAGGATACAACTCCTCCCATATTTTCAAACGATCTCCTTTCAGGTTGGTCTTCAGGCACAGCTCCTTTCCTATCTCAAGGTACACTCTGTTGTCTGGACTTGTGGGGGTCCAATGCAGTCCGTTCATAGCTTGAAGTTCCTGGTCACTTCGTGGATTGGGATTTCTAAAAATAAATTAATCTTATCATTGGTTAATTATTATGATCTTGTTAACCATTAAACATATTTTATGGTTGCTAAATTAGGAAATATAGTGATGGCGGTGCTTTACGACATTTTAAGCTCTATATATTCAAGTGTTTTATTATTTACCTGAGAAAAACCGAAAAAGAATAGTCTAAATATTTCAATAATTTCATAAATATTACATTATAAACTAGTTAATTACATTTTTTATTTTTTTTTAAGTAATGCACAAGCGAAATAAACATCAGACGTGTGAGGCAGACAGGTAAAAATACCAATTTTAGCATAAATTCTTCGTATGGCGTGTGCTTTAGAAACTAAAGGTCGTAGTTTGGAATCCTGCGGGGACTCAGCAAATTTTCATTGTTGTTTCCTAGTTGGTTAGGACAATTCGGGCTGATCACCCCAATTGTCTGAAAATTAAGATGATCCATACGTCAGATGGGCTTGTAAATAGTCGGTCCACCCACCAACCCTCATTGGACAAGCGTGGTGGGGTACGGTCCAAAAACCCTTTAAATGGAGAAGGTATTAGGGGAGGTCTATGTCCAGCAGTGGACTAACACAGGCTGATGATGATTGTTAACCATTAAACATATGAACTATAATATTATAGTTGCTAAATTAGGAAATAAAGTGATAGTGGTGTTTTAAAACATTTAAAGATTTTGAATATAGGACTCATAATCTCGCAATTAAAAATACAAATGTCTTTATTAATTATATGAGAAGATCAGAAAAAGAATAGCTAACATATTCGACGTAAAAAAATGTCATTAATTATCATTACCAACTAGTTGATTATATTTTTTGGTTTAGGAACTTGTTTATTGTATTTTTAAGTAATACATGAGCCCAATAAAACATGTGTCAGACGCGTGAGGCCATAGATGATAATACCATTATTTATCATCATCAGCCAAATCCGAGCCGAAATCTTGCACTTACCCATATTTGGCAAACGTGTGCCAAATGCTAGTCATTGTATCCACCATTTTGGCATCAGGGCCAGTGGTGGGGATGTCGGGGAAGCGGTAGCTCAGAGTGAAGAGGTAGATCAGGTCGTCGTGATGGGCAACAGCTGTAACAGAAACGTATTAACAAAGGTTCTTTATATGCATTTGTTCATATAATGTTTAGTTGGTATTGTTCGTAGTTGTAGTTTAAAACAAAGATAGAACTGTGATTAACGAGCTAACGAATCGACTCCTCGATAGGTAAAATCGGTTTCAGCATTCTTTGAGTAAATCTATTTTGCTCACAACATATATCTGTTGTATGAAGTTTTAAAACGTGTTTAAATGCGTTAGAAAAATTGTAGGAAATTGTGCGTCGTTTTGAACGCCAAGTTAGCGATAGATTATCTGTATTTCCCGCCTCCGTGGTATAGCGGTGTTGGTCCATGCTTTATAAACCGGAGGTCGTGGACTGAATGGTATTGAATCGTTTTTATGGACCATCATCATCTAAGTAAAAGTAAGATGAACGTGTCAAAAGTCGGTCCCATCACCAAACCGCATTGGACCACCGTGGTGGGATACGGTCCAAAAACCCCCTTAAATAGAGAAGGCAGGCCTCAGGGGAGGCCTGTGTCCAGCAGTGCCTAACACGGGCTGACTATGAAGTAGTTGATCGTAGATAGGTCCGGTGGAAGGTCCCCATTTTTACAGGGGACCGTCTGGGTGGGTACCACCGCGGTTCCTATTTCTACCGCAAAGTTTGGGTTTAAAGGGCACCGTGGCCAATGTATTTACTGGGTAAACGAGACGTAACATCCTATGTCTCACGGTAGGTAGGGCGTTGGTGATACCAGTATTGCAAATCACTATGGGCGTCGGCGACCACTTTCCATCAACCATAAAAAAAAGAAGATGTCAGTAATTGATCAAAGTAACCCATGTCATCGAAGTAGCGTCCTAAATCTAGTGTTTCTAGTAATGAATTGTACATCATGCTTACACTTCGTTGCATTTACATAAAAATAAATATTTTCTAATTGAAAACTGCCTCTTTTTGTATTATAAACGAGTAGTGTAAAAACATCACAATGTAATTGCTAGATAAACCAGACATTGTGTAGTGATTAGAATTATTTATCCTTATAATGAACAAATTTGTGGTACCCAATGAAATATCAACAGTGTTTTTAATAATGTTTTCATAAGCATAGACAATTTCTTACCAATCGGCTTTTTAGTGACAGGGTCTTCGTAGTGGCTGTGATTACCCATATATGCAAACTCGTAGTAATAAACAGGGTGAGAAGAATGGCGGGACATCAAATTTGCCGTTCTGTTAATATTTCAATAATTAAATTAATATTTTGTCACAATTACACAAGACCATCTCATCCCAAACTGAGCAATGCTTTTTATATGGAAATTAGATGACTGATAAATAAAAAGACTGACATAAATTAATACATATTATATGGATACAGACATCCATGACACGAGAAAAACACTGTGTTCAACGCACAGTATACTTCTCGTACAAGGTGTTGAACCTTAGATAAAAATATGTTATTTCTTTTTTTTTGTCGATGTCATGTGTGGAATTCCGATCACCGCCATATAAATTAATTTTTTAAATTGGTTTTATGCTAAGGTATAAAATATTAAGACTATAATATATTGGAGGAGCGAAATGCATATCGCTTTTCACATAATCACTCATTTCATTAATAATCCAACCTCCAATAGCTATAATCTATTGAGAGGTTAGCATTATTATTAATGTTTCTGCATGTACTGTATTAACAAGACGTAATATATGCTTTGATATTTCTTTGCAAAGTAGAGGTCGCGGGGAAACTATTTTGTGTTTTGTTTCTGGTCGAATATCGATAATATATGCAGATCACAAAATGTCGCAAAAGTGATCATCGACTTTTTACGTGATCATCTTAGATCACGTAAAAAGTTGGATGAGGCGTTAGATGAGGCACGAAAAAGTCATCGTACCGGTTGTCAAGACCATATTTGCCAGTTGTTATAGGATGTCAGCATCTTTAAATTTTCTGACAACTCATTCGTCCTTAGAATGCAGTTTACCCTTTGGTTTGTGGAGATAAGATACCAGTAGCTCTGCCTAAAAACTGCTGTTTAGGTAAATCTGGATTGATAAGAAAGTGACTCCATGATTACTTAGGAAAATGGGAAAGTAAAAGAGTGATTAGTGGCCTTTTTTAACTCTACCTACCTTACCCTTCACCCTT
Organism: Lamproptera curius; assembly: GCA_029286875.1. NCBI lineage: Eukaryota > Metazoa > Arthropoda > Insecta > Lepidoptera > Papilionidae > Lamproptera > Lamproptera curius. The sequence goes on from JAGSMT010000153.1 coordinate 334,659, forward strand.
AGTTTCTGTTCTTTCTTTAATACCTAAGCAATTACTTATAAACTTCACCTGTCGACAGAAAAACCAACTATCGAATCTCCGTACAATCTTCCCAGTCGTTTCGCACTTTTCTCATCATTTGTTAAAGGTATGTTATGAAGATAGAACTCCCTCAGTCGGTCCAGTTCTGAAGTAGAATTCTCTCTTGGCAATAGGAAAGAGATGGGCGCCACACTGTACCAGTCATCGTTCATTCGCTGACGAAGTGTGTCATTTTTGAGTACATCTATGAAAACATTGAAGTCAATTAAACATTTTCCAATAGTTCTTTTCGTCGTCCGTTCAGTAAATTTTAATACCGAAGATGGTTGGGTTCTCCGATCTATTTGGGAGGTTATAATTAATATAATAAAGTAAATAAATAGCCACGATGCTTCGAACCGGAACACAACAGTGTTTTGGCTCGTCGTAAAAGAAAAAAAATTGTTTTGGCAAAAAACCTCTCTTTTCGCAGTCATTTTAAGAATTTATTTTAGGTAGTCACTTGTTATTATTAATTATTCCTTAAATTATTAATTTTATTATAAAAACATTTTTTTAATATGTATTAATCACTAACGTTACATTATCAGTGTATGAATGTTTCAATATTTCTTTAGGGCTTTGGCTATAGGCTGAATTCATAATTTGTCTACTAAATCAAAAATGCTTATAACATCAGTCGCGTTTCTTTAAAGGTAAATTCCCTAAAATAGTATACTTTAGCAATAAGTGAAATACACTTAACAGGCCGTTTTTAAAATAGTGACTTGTTTAATTTTGACTGACTAACGTCTTATCAAATTGTTCAAGAGGAGGCGTCTAGTGACATGGTGTCACAGCGCCCTCACGTAACGCCTCAAAGCAAACCACAAGAGAGATATAGATTAGAGGCACGCGTCTCTCTTATTCGTGCGCAGTTAGCCTGCTTAAGTGAAAGAAGGGAGAGAGAAGAGTAAGAGAGTTAATCCTTCTTCCTACTGTACGAATGAATATTAAAATTACAACATTCTACCACTTAAAGACGTCACGTATAACTTTCGCCCGTATACCGATTTTACAGGCAACCAATTTTTCTTAACCGTGTCACAAAGTTTACGCTTACAAATATCGAGGCCGATTAAGGTCCATCAAATATTGGCTTTTTATGACTCAACAGTTAAAAGTAAGTAAGCTAGTTAATTTAATATTTAGTATTTTCACATATGTTAAAATATTAATAAGACTATTATCGCAACATATTGTTCCCATTAAAATATAGGAAATATATATACACTATGTCTAGCCTAATGTCTCAGATATCTAAAATGTACTTACTGAATGCAAACCAGAAGAATTCGTCTCTAGTCTGACTGATCATGTAAGGAACGGGATGCATCCTGCCATTGCGTATCGAGTCCAGGGGATCTTCGACCAGGAATCGCTCCTGACCGAAGTCTAATTCCACCACTGGCTTCCAGATACGCACTGGGTCAAAACCAAACTCCTGTGGATTGTGAACTGAACCAGTTAAACTTTTGTGAATGAAAGGCCTTTTAACGGATTCTTTTATTTAATTTTTAAATTCCGAAGTTAGAATACTTTCCTGTGCCATGCTACAGTTAAATTTTCTTTCGCATGTACTCTGACTTTGATGTTTAATAATAAAATAACAAATATGTACTTTATTATTGTTATATAATAATACTGCATACGTTGAATATATTGAAATAAATAGTAATGTAAATTCTCGCGTTAGAGATTGCGGATTTGAATCAAGCAGAGTTAAATTTATGCCTGCCAATACTAGTATGCTAGTGTCTATTTCGGCAGCAAAAATACCATCTAAGTGATGGTTCAAGGTGTAAAAATCGATGGATGTTAATAAAAACACCTTTACCAGCCAAATTTTCAGGTATCTTAAAAGACACCAATGTTATCAAATGTTACGCATATTTAATGCGCAGTATCTTTTTTGAGTTTTAAATTCAGATGGCACTTCCATTACATGAACACTTTTAGGTTTGGTGGACTAAAATCTGGTTCCCTAATAGTTCGTAAACGATAAGGAAACGAGAAAGATAACATTTAAAATTTTATACCAAATTAAAACAACACTTTACCTACAAAACAGTTCGTAAAAATAGTTTTAAATTACTTAGACTCAATACTCACATAGAATCCACGCAGGGAAAAGCCAAGATCTCTGTAAGATTTAGTCTTAAGGCAGCCGATGATGGCCTTCGAAGAGTTGGTCGGACAATTGAGGAGATCCGCTTGCCTGACTGCTAAATGCTTCAAATGATTTGGGCTACGGGTTGCGCCGACAGGCGATGCGCTCATACTAATTGCTCGATGGAAAAGACCTAAAATAAAATAATACTTTAAAAGTCTAAGAAAAACTTGACTATTTTCCGACCGCTTGGTTAACTTCTTTTTTATTCTAGATTTCTTTAAAGTTTTTATAGTTATATTTATAACTAGCAACGTCGACATACAACCATGTCCATTAAAATCTGCCTTTAGTCCCCGTAGCCTGGTAGTAAGGGCGTAGCCGGTGGTAAGGGCGTGTGCTTTAGAAACCAGAGGTGGTGGATTCGATTCCTGCGGGGACTCAACAAATCTTCGTTGTTGTTTCCTAGTTGGTTAGGACAGTTTGGGCCGATCACCCAACTGTCTGAAAAGTAAGACGGTCCATCCACCAACCCGCATTGGACCAGCGTGGTGGGATACGGTCCAAAACCGCATTAGGGGAGGCCTATGCCCAACATTGGACAAACAGAGGCTGATGTTGATGATCTCTCAATATTTAATCATATCAGGGAACCTAATAGCTAACCTTCCTTCATTGGACTAAAAAGTAAAAAATATTAAAAGCTGTAGTTACCTTTACTCATGGGTGACAGCATATGCAACAACACACTGGTAGAACCCGCACTACAACCGCTGATGGTGACTAAGTGTGGGTCACCACCGAACGCGGCAATGTTCCTCTGAACCCACTTGAGGGCGGCAACTTGATCCTTGAATCCGTTGTTGCCGGGTGCGAGGGAATCACCCGTGCTTAGGAAACCTTGAAAATTTTTCAAGATGTTGCATAGGGAGTAGGCATTGCTGTATCTTATATTGAATAACCATTGATTCGCAGTTCTCTCAAGTTTACCGTGTCCACAACTTTTGATGATATATTTAAAAGTCATGGCTAAGTCACGATCTATTCCAATGCTCTTAAGTGCTCTTGAGGTTACATAGAAACTTTACGTAATGAAAGTATAATGTCTAATTCCAAGTCGTTATAACTTTTGGCCTCATGTTGATTAAATACCGCAAACTATTGACCTAGTTTTGAAAACTGATAGGATTTTTTGATGTCATTACATCTTTTTTTTTATTTGGTACGAAAGCAGACGAGCGATCGGGCCACTTGATGGTAAGAGTTCACTGATGCTCATAGACATTGGCAAACCAGTGGTATCATCACCCGCTGCCTACCGTGAGACATTGGAGATCAAGTCTCGTTTACCCAGTAAATACGCTGCCTACAGTACCGTTTAAAACCAGCACGCAGTAGTATTTTCACACTACTGCTTTGCGGCAAAAATAGGCACCACAGTGGTACCGCCCCCGATGGCCCTCCGTAAAAGGGGAACTTAGCACCTACCAGATACATCTTATTAGGCTTTTATGTAAGTTGGTATTGAGAACAGCTCAGGTAAAACATGGCCTCACCAAGGGATCCCAGTCTGTAGTTGATGGTCACCAGCACCACATCCTTGTCAAGAAGGTAATGAGGTCCAGCCAAGTCACTGCGCCCCGTCATGGAGTAGAAGCCTCCAGCGTGAATGTAGAAGATCACCGGCAGGAGATGAGAACTGAAAAATGTATAAGAAATAATAAGATCAACTTCTTTTCAAATGTGCAAATTTTCATTAAGAACTATAATAAGCAAATAAGATCCAGTGCAAATCATAAATTGATATTACTTCGACTAGACACAGTGAACTCTAAAAATTATTTTAAATTTTTAAAATAACTTCGCGTCATCATCATCAGCCTGTGTTAGTTCAATGCTGGACATGGACCTCTCCTAATGCATGAGGTCAATGGACCGTGGGATAAAATATCCGTAATATTTTATATATTGGTATAGACAAAGAGACAAACAGTCCAGCTTTCTAGATCAACACTAGACACACTATTTAGAGCTACAGGAAATAATTTTCGTTAAAAGTTGGACCACCCATCAACCCGCATTGGACCAGCGTGGTGGGATGCAGTCCGAAAACCTCCTAATGGAAAAGGCATGCGTGCAGAGTGCTATGTCCAGCTGTCCAGATGATGAATGTTGGTATAAATGAACGTATTCACGTCGTTTAAAACGTACGTAATGTTACCTTTTGTGATTTGGCGTGTACACATTGATTCGTAAACAGTCTTCGTCAATTTCCACTTTCCTGCTGGCAGGGGACACGCTGGTCCCTCTTTTGTGGCGTCCACTTCCTCTGTATAATTCAAGATAGGTACGGGGGGCTGAAAGAGGAAGAGGGAATATGAAACTAATGCTACAAAAGACATCATCATCAGCCTGTGATAGTCCACTGCTGGACATACGCCTCCCCTAATACACCACGATCCATTAGGGGGTTTTTATCAACCAATCCACCCGATCATCCACTGTGGTCCAAGAGTGGTGGATCGACTTAATGCTCATCCGAACGCAACTAGGAACAATCATTGCAACAATTGTGATCTCCTCATACCACAGGACAAATTCGAACACAAGACCTCCGGTTTCTACAGCACACGCCCATACCACTAGGCTACGGAGACAACAAAAGACACATTCATAAATAATTTATCAAGTGATAAAAAATTTACTAAAGATGTAGCTTTCGTTATGTAATCAAAAACAGATTTTTACAAAATTCTACTATTTTACAAAGCAATTTTGAAAATATTTTGCTCTACTCTTACATATCCACTGTAAGGATACATAGAGATTTTAAAGAAACGATCACATCAACTTTACGATTTTGGACAGATCGAAAATTTAGATAATTTCACCGTTTGTAAATGCTTGAGAAAGATTAAACTAAACAAAACTTACGAGATTTACTTTGAAAGTACAATTTTTTTCTGACTGATTAAAGTGCTGAGACAAACACCTTTATTAGGGAAAACAGCGTAAGATGACATACATCTGATAAATGCTTTTATTCATAGGTTGCTACGTCTCGTTTACCTAGAAATGCGCTGGCTACGTTACCCTTTAAACCGGGAGACAATAGTATTTACACAATACTGATTTTCACCGTTGTAAAGGGAGACCTACCGCTTTATTCGATTCTGCTATAGACAACCAGCCCTATGTATTAGAGCGCTATATATTAGAAATTCGAAAATTTAACTAGTGAAGTAAAAAACTCAGTTAATATTAGTCTTACTTGAAATCTCAATCCTCCAACCGGTGGTTCGGCATATCGTATCCCTCTATAGGCTTCGAAGGGTCTGCCGAGTCGAGTTACCATCATTGACCCCTTGACAGTACCCGATGGTGTTACCACCACCGGTTCAATCCGTCCCCCATCTTTAGCTGTGAAAGCAATTGTTACCAATAATAAATTAAACCTTTACCAATACGGTTTAACTAATTTGGGCTTGGATTAGAAACAAACAAAGTAACCTAAGGCAATGAAGGCAATGAATGAGGATTCATTATTCATCTAACGTTCTTATTAATGAGTTGTCACTGAGATGACATGATGATGTAACTGATATCAACACCGTACGTGCGATGCTGCTAATGTCATCATCAGCCAGTGTTAGTCCACCGCTGGACATAGGCCTCCCAATACACGCCTTCTTCATTAGGAGGTTTTTGGACCGTATCCCACCACGCTGGTCTAATTCGCGTTAGTGGGTGTACAGACTTTTTACATGCCTATCCGAAGCAGGAATCATCTTACTTTTTAGACAATTGGATGAACGTCCTAAAAAAGTCCTGACCAACCAGAAAACAACTTAAACATTTATATTAGATTTTTGTTACATAACTCAAACATTTTAACGTTGTTTCCCCGCTGGATTCGAACCCATAACCTTTGGTTTACAAAGCAAGGGCCAATACCACTAGGCCACGGAGGCGGTTAGCTGGAATGATGAACCTGACTATAAATAAAACGTTGGTCTAAAGGACGTTATGTCTATTTCCTAAAACCTTCAGATACAATATTTTACAAACGAAAAAGATAATTTCAATAGTGATGCTTTTCTGTGTATTTATATAAAAGTTACCATCCTTTAGCATATAGTTGTATTTGATTTTGTCCAAGGTCTTTCGCCTACACCAATCTATTAGCAATCTTCATCAATTGAATCACTTTATGTTAAAGTCTAAAGTCTGTTTCAATCTTTGCAAATTGAGAAGGTAGCAGACAAAAATGTATGCACAGGAAATAAGAAAAGCAATTTATGGTTCTAGGATTTGTGATAATGGTAAGCCATTTCGTTTTCTTATTTATTGGCTACGCAGGCAGACGTATAGGTGGGCCACAAGAAAACGCGGGCTAATAAAACATGATTATATCTAGGAGAAAAATATGAATAACAAGCATCTTTGCCTTGAACAGAATTGGGAAATTTACGCCTTGTTCCAGTTTGAAGGACACTTTAAATAGAATCATTTCACATGATATCTGCGATTTTTATGTCTTACGCTTCCTAGTCTACACATAGACCCAATTGAGTTCATCTTGTCGTTTATAACAATATAATAACAATAAAAAGGTACAATCATCTTATCTTGTTTGATCTCATCATCATCATCATCAGCCTGTCATAATCCACTGCTGGACATAGGCCTCCCTAATACACCCCTATCCATTAGGGGGTTTTATTTTATCTGTTTAATATTTTTACGTTAACTTTATCATAACATGTGAGAGGTTGTGTTGTTTTCAAGAAGGAGACAATACTCTCCTCAAAATTACCGACCGATCTCTTTTAAGTCACATATACAAGCTGTTCGTCGAGAGTCCTGACGAATCGCCTCACCAATAAGCTTGATGGATTCCACCCACGGAGCAGGCTGGGTTTCGCAGAGGATTTAGCACCATAGACCACATCTTCAACAAGGCAAGTTGTACAAAAGACCTATGAGTACAATCAGCCCTCTTTGCCTTGCCTTTGTGGACTATGAGAAAGCTTTGACTCTGTAGAAACCTGGGCTGTTCTGGAAGCCCTTCAACGTGTCAGGTCGATTATCGATAAATCGAGGTGTTGAGAGGTCTCAATAGTGGCGCGTCTATGTCTGTCCTGATTCCGGGGGTCGAACGAGACCAATCCAAATGAGTATGTATCGCATCGATGAGTGCGACAGGGGATGTTCTTTCCCCTAAACTGTTCACTAATGCTTTGGAGGATGTCTTCAAGACCCTAGACTGGACTGGATGTGGCATAAGAATCAACGGCCAGTACCTTTCACACCTCCGTTTTGCCGACGATATCGTTATATTGGCCGAGACCTGAAGGACTTGCAGGAGATGTTGCACAGTTTAAATGAATCCTCCGACGCATTGGCCTCAGGACGAACTTGGACAAGACGAAAGTCATGTTCAACGAACACGTTCTCCCGTGGCCAGTCAATGTCGACGGTGTTACTTCTCGAAGTTGTCGATGAATATGTCTACCTTGGGCACATATTGCGTTGGGAAGACACAACTTCGAGAGGGAAGCCGATAGAAGGATTCAGTTGGGCTGGGCAGCATTTAGGAAGCTGAACCATATTCTCACGTCGCCGATACGTAGAATTTAAAGACGAAAGTCTTTGACCAATGCGTACTCCCGTGATGACCTACGGGGCCGAAACGTGGCCTCTGTCTGTTGGAGTGGTCCACAATTTGCCGTAGCTCAACGGGCTATGTAGCGCACCATGCTTGGAGTTTCTTTGTCGGATAAAATTTGTTCGAATTTGTCCGTCAAAGAATTAAGGTCAGGACATAGTGCATATGATTAGCTCGTTAAAGTGAGAGTGGGCCGGTCATATAATAAGAAGAACCGATGGGTGATGGGCCAATAAGGTTCTGGAGTGGAGGCAGCGTTTGGGAAGTCGGAGCGTTGGTCGACCCCGACCAGGTGGAATGCCGATCTCCGCGCAGTAGCCGGTTCAGTTGGCAGCGAGTAGCAGGATCGGCCGTCTTGGCGTTCATTGAAAAGGCCTATGTCCAGCTGTGGACGGATATGGGCTGCTAATGATGATATCGTAACAAAGAGACAAGATCAAACATTATATTAAAGTGATAACACTTTAAGAGGACGTTAAAGTTTTATCATTAAAATTAATAAAATCGCATAAAAGATTCTATATATAAATCACTAACCGGTGTATATGTTTCTATCACCACAATTGACTGCTGCAAACGCAAGGAAAAACGGGAGCAGTTGGTAGTACATCTTCCATTGACTACAATATGTTTACTATTGAAAAATCAATTGAACACACGCATATAAACTATGTTAGTACAGACGTGTAAAAAATGTTATAACAAATTCTACATTATTCATAGTACATCATCATCATCAGCCTGTGTAAGTCCACTGCTGGTCATGGCCTCCCCTTCTCCATTAGGGTGGTAATGAACCGTTTCCCACCATGCGGTTTGGTGGGTGGACCGACTTTTTACATGCCTATCCGACGCATGGATCATGTTACTTTTCAGACGATTAGGTGACCCGAGACTAATTGCCGTAACCAACTAGGAAACAACAATGAAAATTTGTTGAGTCCCCGCAGGATTCGAAGTCACGACCTCTGATTTCTAAAGCACACGCCCTTACCACAAGGCTACGAAGGTGTACATAGTACACAGTTACGTTACAGACATTTATGGATAATCGTTCCGTTAGTAGTAATCCTACGAATGAACTAAACACTAAATCCTAGTAATATGTTACCAATGTAGTTCTTTTATCTTATCATTAGTGAAATAACTAGACGTTTAAAATATAAATAAAGTAAATAACTTTTTCATGATAGTAAAGGGTCTTAAAATACTTAACCTCCTCATACCATAAGGCTTTTCTCTATTATATAAGCGCTCTATAAAATAAAATCTTTTCAATATATCAGTCCTTCTTTTACTTTAAACAATATCGTTAAAATAGTTATGCGCTGGTAGCGCTTATCGTACCAGGTATTTACAGCAAAATACGTAACATATCAGTAAATTATTGCTTACGATAAAAATGACTTGATGGCTTTGTTAAATTTGTATACAAATTTACTATAAATAAAAGAGATTCCCACCTATATTGACTCATCACGATATCTCTGGAACTGATACGGTGGTAGGTCCCCTTTTTACAGGAGACCGTCTGGGTGGGTACCACCGCGGTGCCTATTTCTGCCGCGAAGCAGTAGTGAAAACACTGCTGTGTTCCGGTTTGAAGGGCACCGTAGCCAGCGTATTTACTGGGTAAACGAGACTTAACACCCTATGTCTCACGGTAGGCAGCGCGTTGGCGATACCACTGGTATTGCCAATGTCTATGGTGTCGGTGACCACTTTCCATCAGGTGGCACGACTGACCGTCTGCCTGCGTAAGCTATAGAAAAAAAAAAACCATAGGCGTAGCGACTTGATATTCGGTAGGAATATTCCTTTCGCCGAGTAGAGGTCAGCTAAGAACGGATTTTACGAAATTCCACCCACAGGGGAGGTTGGGGGGTTGCTATTTTACTATAATCAAAGAAGGTCCAGAATTTACGCAAACATATGTAGTGCATTCTTGTAGGTAAGACTTGTACAATACTTGCTGTTTAGCTACATTATTATTGTTTTATTAAAGATATTTACGTCATCAAAATCTAACGTCAAACTCAATTGGCGCCAAAAAATCGGGCCATTTCATTGGTAAAACATCGCGTGGGGATTCAAATTGGCCGCCAATCACCAATGAGGACGCGTTCGCTGGTGATGGCATTAGTGTTTGATAGTAGACTTTGGTAACGTTTATTTATTCTTCGATATGGCTAATAAATTATTACTATGAAGTTCTTAATGTATTTAGACTGTTTTTATCATAAACAACGAAGCGTATGATTGTACAAGGAAAATCTTTTGTAGCACGGGAAGTCCAATACGCTATGAAATTGATGACAAAGAATGTGAGGCGTAATGTTATTTATTTGTCAGTGATTTAATGGAACAAGAGCAGTTTAAGTACTAAAATATATGTATAAACATTATTATTTTAGGTTATATAAACATAAAAACGGTAATACATGTCGCAAGATAATAAAAAAAATTTTGTTAAAGATCTTTTTAATAACCTGGGCAGTTGGAAGTTAAGTTACAAATATACAATAAGTATGAATAAATATACAGAATATCAAAGTTTAATAATGCTAAATACGATGAACTATTATATATAAATTATTAAAATTTTATTTTTTATTCACATTATCGTTTTTTCATCTCTTACTAGATGGCATTGTTGTACAAAAAACAGGGACGGTGGATATATCGAGCTAAAATGATTTGAACAGTATCCAAGTTACTTAAATGAGCATCGAAAGATGGCGCTATAATAAAATCATATTCATTTGAACAATTCTGTGAATGCGAGTGACAATAGCTAGCGTATTAAATTGAATTGAATTAATATTTACTCTTTTATTTTAGAAACGGCAAACATTATTACTTCTTACCGTCATTAAATGTTGCTGATATATGCAACGGATATTTGTTAATAGTTATAACACAAATTGGATATTTAAGAAAACTGTTAATGATTAAAAATCAAGTTGGGATTGGATATGTCGTTATTCCACCAATAAAAACGCGTTCACTTATGGCGTCATTATCTTTCTGATGGTAAAACATTGTTATAAATCCGCACAGCTAGATTTTGAGTTAATTCATTACAAATATACATACAAAAGTACAAACATTTCCTATTTGTAAAGTTAGTATATCTATACTAATATCATACAAATCCGCCGTGAAATGTCATTGTATTGACAAATGGCTTTTGACGGCGTAAACTTATCCTTGAATGATGAATGCTTTAAGTTTTGGCCCATTAAGAAGATTGTTTGCGCAAATCCCACATTTTATTTAGTCCTTGCATAGTTTAGCAATCTGACAGGGTATTGTATTAAGAAACTGCGTTTTTTATCGTATTCGAAGGCAGACGAGAAATCGGGCCACCATATGGGAAGTGTTCACTGACGCTTATTGCCATCGACAATACCAATGATATCACCAACGCGCTGCCTACCGTGAGACATTAGATGTTAAGCCTTAATCATCCAGGAAACGCTGCCTAAGGTGTCCATCGAACTAATCGTAATCGTTTTCTATAAGTGTCTAGGCACCATGGTAATACCATCCCAGGACCTCTGTAAAAAGCGGTCATACCACTTTTAAATACAAGTTTTACATCAGTATCATAACAATTTCGACATTAAATATCCCAATTTAATTAATTACATTTAATTTCGTAATCACACACATCCGTTTCGTTGCCACACGAGTAATAATAAACAAGATAACAGGTTCAATCCATTACTTAACGCTTAACGAAACTGCGAATTATACACCAATTACGGAGCAACGCCGCGGGCTGTAACTAGTCTACATGTTGAACGATGATTTATCTAAGAAACCAATACATATAATTATATAAACGCAACCTTGTTTTAGTTGTCAGAAGTAACACAATCTATAAGTAGAGAAATAATTAACGAATGAAAATTGAATACAAGCGTAAGCGTAAGATTTTATCGCCATTTTGCTTGCGACCGTCGTTTTTTTTGTCGTATGAAGCCAGACGGACAGTCGCGCCAACTGATGGAAAGTGGTCACCAACGCCCATAAACATTGGCAACACCGAGGGTATCATTAATGCGCTGCCTATCTACACGGGATGTTACGTCTCGTTTACTCAGGGCAACGTAGCCAGTGTAAATACACTGGGTATGGTGCCTCATTAGTGCACTGCTTAGCGGCAGAAATAGGTACCGCGGTGGTACCACCCTGGACGGTCCCCTGTGTAAAGGTGACCTCAACCTCGATAAGAGTTCTATAGTTTTATTGTTACATTCACTTGATGGTAAGTGGTAGAAGCTGCCTGTAGAAAACTCAGCTAAAGCTGCCAGAATTCTGCTTGCTACCTTGAGGTATTTAATGTAACGTCTAACATTTCCATACTAATATTATAAACGCCAAAGTAACTCTCTTGTCTGTCTGTCTGTTCGTCTTTAGTGTCTAAAACACTGAACCGATTACGATAAGAATGCAATAACAACAGGTTGAAATAGGGATTAATGTCAATATAGAAATTGTTCACCGTCCAAGCAAAAGCCATAAAAACTTAGTGTCTAATGATACTCACATACAATAAAAACTCCTCATTTATATTATTTTATACAGTATATTTCACGCGCTCGCTGAAAATTCTCCTGTACCTCTCAGACGAAGTTGCTGGTAACAGCTAGTATATACATAGTAGTACAAAATGGCGACTAAAAATTACCTATAAATCGACGATAAAGCGGTCAGCCATTACTCCATTCATCTTAAACATATTAGTATGTCTTCACTAGTGAAATGAATGGCAAATAACCTTTTTGAACTATGATTTATTGCTGTTACACAATTATTATAGTTTTATACACTGACTTAACGGTGATCCTATCATACAGATACAATACAAATCGGATACAAGCTTACTTTAAGAACGCTTTATAAATAGTTAATGAGAAATTAATGACGGAATTATTATTAATTACCTTTTGAAATACCGCCTCAATAGCCTGAAGGTAAAGGCTTTTTGTTAAACTCTTTGTTCTATGAAAAAAAATATATAATAACATATGAAATGTAAAATTTTTGTTTAAGGAGGAAAAAATCCAACAATGACTTTTCCACCTTTCCACCTTTCACCCTCACAATTTTTAAACCGCTGGACCCAATTTCATTAACATTTAAAAAGGCCTTTATTACAAAAAAACAACTAAATTAAAATCGCTTTATCTGTTTAGAGATGAGATGTAAAAAAAGACACGTCGAACTTAGAACTCCTCTATTATTTCGTGGAAGGTTAAAAAGAGAAATGATTCGCCTATCGCTTGGACATGATTTTTTTATTAGCTTGTAGGTTATAAGAACCTATACACCTCTGCAAATCCATCCATTAAATTCAGATTTTGGATTGACGAGTTTGGATGGTAAACGCTCTACGTAAAACTGTTTTATAAAAAACGATTTATGCGATAAAAGTTTATATTATGAATTACTTTTAAAATTTGATATGTAGAAATGTCCACAAATCGGGTTAACTTAGTCAATTTAAACTCTAGAAACGCAGTGCTTGAAGTAATCGACGAACATACGTAAATAAGTAGGACAAGTCCGACGCAGAGGTCAATCGACGAATCCAACTTGGGCAGCGTTCGGCAAGCTACTGCACGTCCTCTTGTCAAATATCCCTCAATGCCTGAAGACTAATGTCTTTGACCATTGTGTGTTGCCGGTGATGACCTAAAGCAATGAGACGTGAGTTCGAGACCTGCGGGGAATCAACCAATTTTCATTGTTGTTTCCTAGTTGGTTAGGGCAATTTGGGTCGATCACCCAATTGTCTACAAAGTAAGATGATCCATGCGTCGGATGGGCATGTAAAATGTCGACCAGCGTGGTAGGTTACGGTCCTAACCTCTAATGAATAGGGGTGTATTAGGAGAGCCTATGTCCAGCAGTGGACTATCACAGGCTGAAGACGATGACTGAGACCGACTTTTTTTTTTTTTTTTAATTTATTTATACGTGTTTTCCCCTAACGTAGTTAATCAGGGTCCTTATGAGCTCTTTTTTGTTCTTTATCTGTACGTGTTCTTTTGTACATTTATCTTTTTATTTTATTTACATATTATAGTTTTACTGTTTGTTACAATCTTATTTTTGTTACTTATTTTACGATTTTTATTTTGCTTTTCTTTGTTACAATTTTTATTTACATTTTATCGTGATAAATTACATGGTGATCGATATTATGGCATGTAAAAAGTCGGTCCACCCACCAACACTCATTGGACCAGATTGTGATATGTCCTAAAACCCCTAATGGAGAAGGCGTGCATCAGCGGAGGCCTATGTCCAGCAGGACTAACACAGGCTGATGATGATGATGATGATGATCGACATTTTGGTAACAATTCATCAAATCCGTCTCCTCTTTAGCCAAGATATAATTGACCTAATTGATCCAATTTTGTTATTAAAAGTTTATTGAAATACGTATCCTTGGCCAATAAAATATTGCGAACAAAAATACGAGGCGGCAGCTTACGACGGATAAGAATCTTGAAGTGTGATTTGGCGCACTTTATCTTTCATCTTAATTGTGATCAAATCATGACTGTGCTCATTAAGATTTAATTTTAAGTGCGATACATTTTGTGGAATAATTTATCATTTGGAAGATTTTTTTATTGATAAGAAAAAAATTGTTAAATATCCGTTTTTCTATGTGATGCAAAAAATATTTCTTATCTTCCTTCTACCGGTGGTAGGTCCCTGTTTACAGGAGACCGTCTGGTGGTACCACCGCGGTGCCTATTTCTGCCCGAAGCAGAGTGTGAAACACTACTGTGTTCCGGTTTGAAGGCACCTAGCCAGCGTATTTACTGGGTAAACGAGACTTAACACCCTATGTCTCACAGTAGGCAGCGCGTTGGCGATACCACTGGTATTGCTAATGTCTAGGGCGTCGGTGATCACTTCCCATCAGGTGGCCCGACTGCTCGTCTCGCTGCGTATGCCATAAAAAAAAACATCATCATCAGCCTGTGTTAGTCCACAGCTGGACATAGGCCCTACCCCAATCATATAAAAACTTCTCTCTCAGGTGGTTTTGGACCGTATCCCACTACGCTGGTCCAATGCAGGCGGACTGTCTTACTTTTCAGATAATTGAGTGATCGGCCCAAATCGCCCTAACCAACTAGAAAACAACAATGAAAATTGGTAAGTCCCCGCCGATTCGGACCCACGACCTCCGGTTTCTAAAGTACGCGCCCTAACCCTCAAGCTACGGAGGCGGCTATATCCACTTATTTGTATGTATATTCACACTAAAGTTATTTATATATACTTTAATGAAGTATATAAAAACATTACAAATTAATAAATACAAATATGTATATTAAAAAACAAAATATTTTTCCTTTTCAGTAAATTATTAATTTTATTTTAATCGTACTGATACGAAATAACAAAGTCTTCCTCTATTTCTTTAAGCTCAGATGTTTTGTATATTAAATCGCATAGTTTTTAACCAAATACAATATTTAATGCGACATTTTTATTCCATTTGAGTTTTATTTACAAAAAGCACGATGAAGCTACTTAATGTTAAGCGAATATGTTATAATTTTTATTTAATTGTAAATATACAAATATACTAAACTAAATAGTAATATTGTAAAAAATATTAGCACAATTTAAAAAACGTAATCTTCTATATGTCATCATTAAAGCTCGCTATAATAATAATTTACACCTTTTTATTTGATTTTTTCATTAAATCCAAACAGGTCTTAGCTTTTTTTAATAATTAATTTGGAAATACTCTTAAACGACAACGTACAGTATTTTTAAGCGATTTCAAAATAAACTTTACTTTATTTCGTCAGCTTATACGAATAGTACACGCGAAAATAATATATTTATTAATTTTATCGCGTTTAGACACTTTAAACTTATTTAAAATTCTAGCCACAGTTTCAAAACCTTCCTAGATTTCAAGATCTGTCCCATGACCTTAGTTTTAAATAATTATTAAGTAATTAAAACCTATACAACCCGCAAAACTGTATTTATCATCAATTTTACTATCGCAAATATATCACTTTACCCTATTTAAAAACGCTTTTTTTAGCGAAGGTAATGTCATTAATAGTAACTAATATTATGTGACGATAATATATATCAGTTATTTCTCACTCTCCCGATCTGTCAATGATAGTTGAAACGGGTTTGAAGGTGGTACCCTCGTGAATGTGCCGACACCTATCACATTTCCTGCGGCCTGTCAGTTGGTGTCTTGTATGTGAGGAAGTGAGAGTGTCTCTCGTTAACTGTGGTTCAACTTTAACTCGAGTTTGACGACGGTTAAGTTATCAGTGATGTGATTAATAATTTTGTTAGTGTGGATGTTGAGTTAAATTTTATTGTATATACTCTAATAATAGGACACACCAAAACACGTTTTAAATATAATAAGTTAAAAAAGGAGTATGTAATAAAAAAGTTTTGTTCTATAAATTTATTAATAATCATATTATTAATAATAAAATACCGAAAAAAAGGAAGTAGCTTTTCAATTATAAAATAATGAAATGTTTGTATTGAGCAATTAAATAATTAGAAATGCATTTATACTAGTTGCTCATAAAATAAAATAAAATAAAATATTTAACGCCTAATAAGTTAGATTTATATTTAAATATTTATAAACAAAATAAACTATTTATTGTTTATATATAAATTTTAGCTAGAATCGGATCAATGATGCAATTAAATAAATTTATTCATAATAAATAGATTTTATCACAATTTTTATATTATATTATTTTATTAATAATCTTTGTTAAATTACTTATTATAAACAACTCAGCTTTGCCCCCGGCTTCGCTTGCGTGTTTAAAACTATTTGTAAATTAATCCGGTTCTGAATAATCTGTACTTTGTGGCATCATCACAAGCCTGTGTTAGTCCACTGCTGGACATAGGCCTCCCCTAATGCTCGCCTTCTCCTTTTGGGGGTATTCCACCGTATCCCACCACGCTGGTCCAATGCGGGTTGGTGGGTGGACCGACTCTTTACATGTCCATCCGACGCATGGATCATCTTACTATTCAGACAATTGGGTGACCGATAACACAAAGTTTCCCCGCGGAATTCAAGCTTACGAGCTTCGGTTTTTAAATCAAGGGCCAATACTATTACTGATTATACAATATTAATAATTATTATTGATAACAAGTCTATTTCATTTATATATGTATTTCATAATAAATAAACAGGTGAATACGTTGAATTATTGTTCATTGACTCTCAAATACTGACTCCTACACTACTAAGATTTAAATAAAAAAGATAGGCCCTATTCTAAAAATAACATCCACGCGCATTGAAAAGATATTCGCATTATAATAATAATGAAATAGTAATTATTTCTTTTGTTTACGCGAATACTATACATATTAGGTGGTGTACCCCGTGACCACGGCCACTGGAAAGTGTTAGAAACGTCGGGAATTTAAACTTGTAAAATAAATGTGTAAAAAGTTATTTTATTTTATAATTTAATAGGGATCTTAATAGAAATACGGTCCAAAAACCCATTAAATGGAGAAGGCGTGCATTAGGGGAGGCCTATGTCTAGCCGTGGACTAACAGGCTGATGATGATGATGATCTTAATAAACTTTTGTCTTTTTTTTCTTTATTTAATTTAGGAGTATAATGCTTTCATATATAATAAAGATTTGACTCTGACTTGATTGCAGTGTGCTCATCACTGCATTTCTATACTGATGTCTTCACTCTCTTTAAGTTTATGTTTGCCTGGTAACGTAGAATATTTACCACGCATCATTGTTTGAAGTAATACCGGTATTCAATAATTATTCATAAATGCGGATGAAATCGTCGGAATCATCTTTCGTATTATCATAACGTGTTCTTCCTCGCTCGTACATTATTGATTTATGATATTTTGTGACGTCAGTACCTAGAATTTTCTGTATAATTATATGAAATCTTCAAGACGAAGTTATTGATCCTTTAACGAAACTGTCATCATAAAAGTGAAATATTTGTGACTCTTTTTTTCCTCTTTTTTCAATAATTTTTACTAATTTTTCACAAAGAACATCACATTTTAATCATTTGAAATAGCCTGGAGCGAACTGTTCTTTTCTTTAACACACAAACGTTCCCTTACAACTTTTTTAAATTTATAGTTAATAGCTGAATGTTTTCCGGGATTTTGTTGTAGAAGAGTATACATTGTCCCATAAAAGATTTCACTGTTCTTCGGAGCCTAGTTTTTGTAAGAACAAATTATGCTTATAGGAATAAGTAATTAATTATTTGTATTATGTGTATAATACCTGGGCGACCACAAGTGCGCTGTCTTCTTGAGGCATAGGATGTTACGTCTCATCCAGTGAATACGTTGGCTGCGGTGCCATTTAAACCGGAACAACACGGTAGCGTTTTCACACGTAGCTTTGTGGTAGAAATAAGCACCGCGATGGTATCGCGAGGGACCGTCAGGGACCTTCCACCTACAAGAATCTATTACTTATCTACCGTTAGAAAATTACGAAAAAAAAGGGATTAAATATGGCAGTCAAAACATTGTTCGACCAGAGCCCTTTGATTAGGTGCTAGTCCAGTTAAAAAATCTATCAGATATTTATTCCTGGATTTGCAGCTGATCCAATATGAATTGGCAAAGGAATAAAATATGACTTTAAACCTACAAACTGCGGTGTCTAACTTTGATTAGTTATAAAGTATATTTACTAAATAGTTTAATTATCCGTCATAATACTCTTTGAGTGTAACTAAAATTTACACATGATTATAAAATCAGTTAACGATGGAGTTGAACGGATTAAAGTTAAGAAGTAACTATAGATAACTTATGTACAAACAACCTTAACAGGAAATTACTGTTCTATAAGCCGGATCTTAAAGTTTCTTTTGACATTATCAATAAAGTTATGTCGATCCAAATTCCATCTAAATACGAGCAGATATTCACACCCACGTACAAACTGACACAAATATAATATTTTAATGCATTTCCTCCATAAGTTTAGAAACGGGAAGTCTACAACTTTCACTGAGCGTAAATATTTGTTTGAATTATTTTGATTTCTCTTATTACTTGGCGTAACATTAACTTAGTTATTTGGTATTTCCTAGAATCACTTGGTATTTATTTATTTACATAAATACAGGTATGCATTTATTGTTGCCTCAGGCATTATCAATCAGTTAAACTTAGGTTGGTGCACAAGTCAGTAAATTTATTTTGCTGTTTTAATTGTTAAGTAATAAAATGGTAAATACTTATGTAATAATAAATATATAAACCGACAAACATTAATACAAACAAATATACGTAGATTTATCAAATCAACTATTTTACGGATTTTTCGCGTAAGTGACAAATATTATAACCGACGTTTCGGACTATTTCCAGCAATAGTTAAACGTTGGGAATACATAAATGTCCTCTTCCTAACTCGAAAATTCGTAAAATTGGGAATTTAATATGTAAAAAATTGGGGTTAAGAAAAGATACAATTTTATGTACACATATAAACATATACATACATATTCAAATAATATTGCGTGATATTTATTTATTTAGTTAATATTTAAGCACAAGCTGTACCGAGGCGGCTTAATGTAAAGGCAATGCCAATCGTAATATCTTACTTAACTCTTTAAGAACGGACTTTTATTGTGTATATTGTTATACAGAACCATTAGACATCGTTAAATAATCGCAAACAACGATAATTCGACAAATTGTACATCGATTGCGTTAAACACACACGTGTCGAGTGCTAATTCAAGTTGTTTAGAAGATTAATTGACTTTTTCACTAACACACTTATAATTACACCGACCGCAAATCGACCTTTAGGCTCAACATTACGAAACATTTACAGAACATTAAAAACATGAGAGCTCCTTTCGTAATTGGCTTAATCCACGCGTATTAAGAGAAAACTATTTAAACATGGCGTCCGAAACGCAAAATGGACAGTGTATTGACAATAAAAACGTCGAAATAAACAGTAACTGTGTTAAAGAAAGTGTTGACAGCAAAGAAAACAATGTCACCATAAACATAGATAAGGCCGATGGCGGGAAATCTGACAGCTGTCAAAATAAAGCGCGCGAAATGCAAGATGGCGGAAAGTGTATGCTGGAGCTTCCGAATGAGGTTATGGGAGCAAGAAGTGGACACAGGATGTCGTTTATGGAGGAAGAGTGCGCGAAGGAGAAGATGCGATTGGCGTTGTTAAAGCAATGCTCCGCCATTTTGAAACAGGGTGATCAGAAGTACAACAAGGAGTCCTTGCACAGGACGTTCCAGGATGAGGTGAGTGTATTCAATTATAATACTTTCTTAAAACCAAATAACTGTTGCTATTACATAATGCTGTGTTAAATTAGCTCTAGTATTTTTTACGGTTCTCTAAATAGTTTAAATCACCTTGTAGGGCCATAAAATTAGATGGTAATAATATAATATAATGACATCATTTTTAAAGTAAAGCGAGTAAAATTAGGTCAACTCATAACCAGTGATACTCGTCTATAAAATTCATCAACAACTGTTGTCATACTTGTTTTCATGATCGGCTTACGTATTTCTTTTTCCATTTATTACGTATTCCGTTCTTTCTCTTTACCAGAGAAATAAGTCTTTGAAGTGTATAAACTAAGTCAAATGTAGCGTATAAACTATTTAATTTCCTTCAATCTTTTTTTACCGGTGGTAAGTCCCCTTTCTTACAGGAGACCGTCTGGGTGGGTACCACCGCGGTGCCTATTTCTGCTGCGAAGCAGTAGTGTGAAAACACTGCTGTGTTCCGGTTTGAAGGGCACCGTAGCGAGCGTATTTACTGAGTAAACGAGACTTAACACCATAAGTCTCACGGTAGATAGCGCGTTGGCGATATCACTGGCATTGCTAATGTCTATAGGTGTCGGTGACCACTTCCCATCAGGTGGCCCGACTGCTCGTCTACCTGCGTATGCCAATAAAAAAAATCTCTTCAGTGTTCTATTTTTTTTACTATGTTATTAATAGCACTAAATTGGATGACGGAACCCTATTTGGGTTCTGGTACAGTCAGGCTATATTTAAACTCTATCAGTTACTGATCCACAATTTCGAGCCTAATCAAGTTTGAAAATGCTAAAGAGATTTATGGACCGATATGACTTAGGTTGGGACGTTGCGATTGTTGGATGGGTTGAATAGAAGAGCCTCCATTTCCTAAAGGACTGGCAATGCGTTTATATACAATTTATGTAGTTTATATATAAAAGCTCCTGTAGTATTACTAGTGTCTGTAGACGACGGTGATCACTTTCCATTAGCTGAGCTCTAAGTTGTTTGCCTCTTTCCCGTTTTAGAAAACTTATTGGGACACCAAACAGTTTGATAAACTTTAGCTTTGTATAGCTTTAGTTGTTCCATATAGATACCACTAGGCTATAGATGCAGGGTGTCATGGGTATAAATCCTGCGGGGACTTAACAACTTTTCATTGTTGTTTCCTAGTTGCCTAAGGCAATGCCCAATTGTCGGTAAAGTAAGATGATCCAAGCGTCGAATGGGCATGTAAAAAGTCGGCCCGTGCTTGATCTCTCTCCGGTCGTGTCGGTTATCCGTCCCATCTAACTATTAGGTTGAAGAAAGAGAGAGAGCACCTGTGTTTGCGCGTACACTTGTGCACTATAATATCTCCTGCACAACTGATCTCTAATATGGATCGGCCGCCGTAGGCAGAATCGACTAGGAGGACATTATTATTATGACTACGTAGATGTTTCACAACCGTTTCGTTTATTCAATAGCCGTTTAAATATATAAACTAAAACAGACGTCGTTTTCGTTGCTTAATAAACGTCTCTCAGAGATCGAAGGTTGTAATTAATTGGTGTAATTAGCCTTCATTAAATGCCCAATTATCTACGGATTTTATCACAGAGCCTACTCATGGTTATGTTTCTGTAATTAAACCTTTTAAACTTTAATACATATACATGTTTAAATCGAATTCTTCATATTTTAATGCAGTTTCCGTTTACTGAAAAGATAATGAAAATAATGATTATTTATTTTTAAACCTTATCGTTATTTATAAATTGTGATTTCCATATTATTTTAAACGTTAACTAATTGTGTAGGTTAGCCTAACTTCATAGGAATGATATCAAGTCATAGGGAATTTTAATCATCCTTAGCTGCAATACTTACTACTGGCTGTTGCCCACGACTTTGTCTGCGTATAAATTTTTTCCAGAAAGAATATAACCTAGGTTACTTCCAATTGTATCACCTAACTTCCAGTAAAAGTCCAGTGGAAATCGGACCAGCCATTGCAGAGATTAGCCAGAACAAACAGACAGTCTGACAGACAAGAATAAACAAAAATATTTTATGTTCTTTCAGTACCTCTCCAATTATTGAAGGCAGCCGGTTAGCATTCAAACTACGAAATTTATTTCTATCCAAAGCGATTCTGAATTGTGCTTTCACAGATTTACATGTTTTGTATTTTGTTTTGACACTGACTTCTTTTGTATATGTATTGGTTATATATGTTTCTAAAAGTGTTAATAAGCGTTATGAGGCAAACAGTCCATACTCTTATAATAGTGGTATTTTGTGGTTTTCTGGTTTCCAACATATCGATTATTAAACGTGATATATCAACATCAACATAAATGTTGGATTTACATGTTAAAGTTTAAGTCAGCTTTTTCCTTATAGGCTCCTATTGCTTGTAACTTAATTCTGTGTGATTTATCATAAACTAGTTTGTTGTGGCACTTTATCGATACATTCATAAGAAAATCCATGTCGTTTTTCCAAAGAAAAGGGTTTCAAGTTATCCCAGTTTAATTATGATTTAGAGAAATTACACCAGGACAAACAGACGGACAGACAAAAATTCTTAATAACGTTCTTTTGTTATTTGTATCAATATATAACCATTTAATAGCTGTTTCTTTCATGTTACAAACAGATACATCAATTTTATTTATTTGTATACATTATATAAGATTTATGTCGTAAATTTCAACTAAAGCACAACCTAAATCATGTTAGAAATTTACACACACAATCAGCCTTGTTTTTGTCCACTGCTGGACATAGGCTCCTAATTACATCCCTATCCATTCAGGGGTTTGGACCGTATCCCACACGCTGGTCCAATGCGGGTTGGTGAGGTGGACGACTTTTACATGCCCATCCTGACGCATGGATCATTTTACTTCATTACAATTGGTGATCGTCCAATTTCTAACCAACTAGAAACAACTTATGTAATTTGTATGCTCCTCTGCAAGATTCTGGAACCCAGACCTCCGGTTTCTAAAGCACACGCCATACCAAGGCTAGAGCAGTTTAGAGGAAATTAAAGAGATGTTTTTATATCAAATAAAATAAAATATTAATATGAAATTTTGAAAGAACACGAACTCTCAATGTACCTAATTAATAAAAAGTTTCGATTAAATTCTTTTATATCTGCACATCGATAATCTTATATATATAAATATAAAACGTATATAATTACATACACATGACTCATACGCTACCCACCAACCCGCATTTAATAGGGGTGTATTAGGCGAGGCCTATGTCCAGCTGTGGACTATCACAGGCTGCTGATGATGATGATGATGATGAACTTATAAAAATATATATATAGGTTTTAATTCTTTGTCAGTTTTTTTCTTAGAAAGGAAGGTTAAAAGTATTCGTTAAAGTTGAACTTAAAACCATTTTGTCGGTCGTACGTAAGCATTTATCGCCTACGGATGCAACTTGGCCTCGACTCAAGTAATCGTGGTTGGCCATAGAATAAGAGGGTATTAAAACAGTAATTTTTGATTTTATATCTCATCATCATTATTATTATCATCATCATCAGCCTGTGTTAGTCCATTGCTGGATAGATGCCTTTCCCATTAGGTGGTTTTTAGACCGTATCCCACCACGCTAGCCCTATGCGGGTTAGTGGGTGGGTCAACTATTTACATGCCCTCGGACGCATGGATAATCTTACTATTTAGACTATTAGGTAATCGGCCTTAACCAACTGGAAAACTAAAATAAAATTTTGTTTAGTCCTCGCAGGATTCGAACCCACGACCCCTGACTACTAAATCATACGCCCTAACCACTAAAAGTCGGTCCATCCGCCAACCCGCATTGGACCAGCAAAGTGGGTTATGGTCTAAATATCCCCTAATGGAGAAGGCGTGCATTAGAGGAGGTCTATATGTCCAACAGTGGACTGGCACAGGCTGATGATGACGATATATGCCAGTACTACAAGGCCAAGTTGGCAGTTTGTGTACAGAATCTGTGTATTTTCGGCGTTAATTATTTTCATCTTGGCATAATAATATTATAATTAAAATCCAAAAGTTCTCTATATAATATATAGTGGAAAAATTCTCTTACAAAAATTGGTTGCCTGTAAAATCGGCATACAGGCGAAAGTTACAGGTGGCAACGCCTTTTATTAGCAGAATGATTGTTATGTGAATAATCATTTGTATAGTAGAAAGAAGGATCAAATAATAATAATAACAATGCAAAATATTCAAGTAACAAAATTTTTGAGTCAAACAAACTATGATTGGTTGTGAAACGATTTATTAAATTTCTTTGGTTTAACATAACATTACTATTACATAACCTATTCACTTTAATTAATTAATCAAACATATTTTATCATGTTTAAATATCAGTGGGGAATTGTCTACCTCTTACAGTTTTGATTGTATCCATCATATTTACACTTGTAAGTTGACAATTATCTTGCACGTGTAAATATGAATACTATTTGTTGACTCCTACGGCTAGAACGTTCTAGTGTATGAGAGACGCAAAGCATGAACCGGTAACCTTGCCCCTCTTTCTCTTTCTCTCTGTCCTTCTTTCACTTAAGCAGGCCAACTGCGCACGAGTAAGAGAGACGCCTCTCACTTTCTTTATGGTTGCTTATGGAGAGCGTTACGTGAGCGGGGCTGTGAGTCAGCTTTCAAGAGTGCCTTCCTATCTTGAACCAAATTATGAGACGTTGTCACATCAAAAGCACCTACATTTTAGAATCTTAAAGTAAAACCTCGTTTGACTCGTCAAAACAGAAAGATTTGATCAGTCTGCCCGTGACCATGGATTCTGTAAAGTATCAGTAACGTCGGGTATATTGTAAAAACTAATTAAACGCGATAAAATAACAACAAACTTTTAATTAATTGTATACATCTATACAAGCTTTTAAATTAGGTCATAAAATTAATTGAAACAAATCATATTTTTGAAAATAATTACTAATTTTAATAGCATGAAATCGATCATTATCATCAGCCTGAGATAGTCCACTACTGGACATAGCCCTCCGTTAATACACCCCTATTCAGTAGGGGGTTTTTCAACCGTATCCCGCCACGCTGGTCCAACGCGGGTTGGTGGGCAGACCGACTTTTTACATACCCATCCGACGCATGGACCATCTTACTTTACTGACAATTGGGTGATTGGCCCTAGGAAACAACAATGAAAATTTGTTGAGTCCCCGCAGGATTCGAACCGACAACCTCCGGTTTCTGAAGCACACGCCCTTACCACTAGGCTACGGAGGCAGTTGAGCAGGCAGAAGCAGCATAGAATAGTTGCAACGAATCGCTTACTTTGTGGCCTTACGCCCGCTTCAAGTCTTATTGCGCATCGTAAAATCTCTCACTATAATGTTTTGGTAACTTTCGAAATTGTTAAAAAAATGCTTATGTTTTCAATTTTAAAAGCACCTTTAATACAACAAACGTAAGACTTTTACTAAAGTGATTTAACAGAAGGTTAATTGGTTATAAAATACGTAAGTATCCAATTTGATTCAAGGAATCCATTTATATTGCTTTGCTCGATTTGGGTTAATTTTCCTCTCGAGCTTGTAACTGCGACATAATCATAAACATATCATTTATACATATATAACTATAGATCTGTCTGTCTCTTCTTATTGTAGAAATTCACAAAAAAAAAGATTGCGTTTAATTACATTTTAACATATTTATAATAGTGTCTTAACTCTAATTTTAAAGGTATCTTCGTTTATTAAAGTATGCAAAACCGTTGATTAAATGAAATGATTTTACTACATTTTTATAATGTCTTTTGTGTAAACATAAAAACAAAAATATTTCAATTATAACTTAATTCTTACCGTAAGCAAAGCCACAAGCAAGACACCGGCAATAGTTATAAAAATGATATTGAACTGATAGTAACGTTTATTGATAATTACTTAACAGATATAAATCGTAATTAAAAGATATTCGCATAAAAACTGAAATAATAAAAAAGAATTTAATACTATAAAAAACTTGTACTAAGTATCAGTCGCTTACGCTGACTGTCCGTCTCCGTGTATATTTAAACAATTAAACGGAAAAATTGCCTCATTTAAGCAGCGATTTTAAGACATACGATATTATTTATTATCCAATTAAGTACCCTAAGTAGTTTATTTATTTAATAAAAATCAATATGGCCCTTCATAGTAATTTAAATGAACATTTCCATAGATATTACAGATATATGTAAGCCGTGCGAAGCCAGGGCGGGTCGCTGGTACAACTAAATATTTTTCTTACGTAGATTTATGTAACTTTGAGGTTGCATTGAAATTGGTTCAGTAGTTCATGCCCATAAGTTAAAAAATAGTGTGTAATTAATAAAAGGGCTAGAAAGAAATTTTTAATAAACTTCACGGATTCTTCGCAATTATTTCAGTCTTTCCGATGTTTAAATTGGTTTAAAATGTTGTGATTAAAATGTATACGAATAAATAAAATTGCAGAAACTATTTGTAACATCAACATAACCTCTTTACAATAATTACTTTCTAATATATATCTGATACATAAAAAAAACATTTTTTGTCCGTCTGTCTGTTTGTTCTGGCCAATCTTTCACCGAAAGATAGCTGATGCAACTGGGAGTACCTTAGGCTTTTTATTCAACAAACGATTTTCTTACATAATTATGCGCAGACGTTTTTTACATAATACGAGTCAGGGACAAGTTGCGGGCAACAACCAGTTAAAAATAAACAAAAACAATCAATGCAATCAAAAACACATTAATTAAATAATCATCATCATCAGCCTTTGATAGTCCACTGCTGGACATAGGCCTCCCCTAATACACCCTATCCATTAGGGGGGGTTTTGGACCGTATCCCACCACGCTGGTCCAATGCGGGTTGGTGGGTGGACAACTTTACATGTCCATCCGACGCACGGATCATCTTACTTTTCAGACAATTGGGTGATCGGCCCAAATTGTCCTAACCAACTAGGAAACAACAATGAAAATTTGTTGAGTCCCCGCAGGATTCGAACCCACGACCTCCGGTTTCTAAAGCAAACGCCTACACCACTAGGCTACGAAGGCAGTCAATTAAATAATAGTTTATATGATTCGCTTAAACATAACATTAAAAAATTGTCAATCTACACTTAGTGTGAATTATTTTGAAAGACTGTTGGCCATGAACTTTATACTGTTTGTTAAGTTATTACATAATATGGTATTAGCTTTACCAATACGATTAAATCTTCAAATATTTCAATGACGTGTAATACAGAAGTACTTTACGATAATGTTAGATTTCCAATTTATTTAGTTTCGTAATAATAAAAGGTTCTTTAGAAATGATGTGTTATGTCGATTTCACTACAGAGGCCAATCTATGTTTGAAATCAACCTGCACAGGAGATATTATAGTGAGCAAGTGTACGGGCAAACCAGGTGCACTCTCCCTTCCTTCACTGTTATCCCCCAATGGGACGGAAAACCGACACGACTGGAGAGAGATAAGGCGCAGAACCGACTTGATACATGCTCATCCGACGCATGAATCATCTTAATTAAGAGACAATGCTGATCACCCGATCAGCCCGCATTGCCCTAACTTACCAGGAAAGAGCTGAATTGTGATCAGATTAAAGCCGCTCCAATTAACAGAGGCAGTTAATATAAAATTTCCTTTAAATATTAATGACTGTAGATTAATTAAAAAAACAGGACGAGCTTTTACCACGGTATCTTACAGATCGGAACACAGAAGTGTATAAACACTATTGCTTTACAATGAAGAGAAACCTTTGTGTTTATTGACTAGACAGTACTGCCTTCGTAGCCTAGTGGTATAGGCGTGTGCTTTAGAAACCGTGGGTTCGAATCCTGCGCGGATTCAACAAAATTTTCATTGTTGTTTCCTAGTTGGTTAGGGCGATTTGGGCTTATCCCCCAATTGTCTGAAAAGAAGGATGATTCATGCGTCGGATGGGCATGTAAAAAGTCGGTCCACCTACCTACCCGCATTGGACCACCGTGGTGGGATACGGTCCATAACCCCCCAATGGATAGGGGTGTATTAGGATAGGCCTATGTCCAGCAGTGGACTATCACAGGCTGATGATGATGATGATGAACTAGGCAGTTACCTATAAAACAGGGTCCAGTCAATCACAAATAATTACTGTACAATTGTTTTTGGGTCTTATAAATACTAAATATGAAAATGCTCAAAAATTCTCTATTCAATTTAGGCTCTTTCGAGAGTCTTATGAAGGTCAATCTACCACTGGTTCAGAAGTTCTGAACTGTCCAGAAAAGAACCGGCAAAAAACCATGCGGTCGTCATTTTTTTTAATATAAATGTGTAATTAACACATTACAATTAATGATAGTTAAATATCTTAGAAAAATAGGGTAAGAAACTAAAATTATTCATGTACATATATTTATAACAGTACTTTAATGTTTTCAAACATGATTTATGCTTAATTGACCCACTAAAAAACTTAAGAGATGCGTGATCAATTAAAAGCACTAATCCCCATTCTGTGCCTTGACCTAGATTGCGAATCATATTTGCAATACCTAAGACTATGATCGTGATTATGGTATTGTACAACATCGATTAAGTTGTCGGTCTTACCACTCTTAAATCAATTAAGCAATAGGATTGTAACATATGATATAATATTCGTATACCTAATCGCTATATATACATATAGATAGATAGATATAAATAGAATTGGAGTGTCAGTTTGTAATATCCAAATAACTGTTTTTAAATGACTACATTGAAACATATAACCGACACGTGTGAAAAAGAAACACTTTTCAAAATCTCTTTTCCAACTAATCTCTTTTACTGGAAGATAGCTGATGTGAATGGGAGTAACATGGTTCTAGTAGTTGGTATGGTAGAGTGTTTTTTATTGCCTGCGCAGGCAGACGATCAGTCGGGCCACCTGATGGCAAGTGGTCCCCGACGCCCATAGACATTGGCAATACTGGTATCACCAACGCGCTGCCTACCGTGAGACCTAGGATGTTAAGTCTCGCTTACCCAGTATATACGCTGGGTACGGTGCCCTTCAAACCGGAACACAGTAGCGTTTTCACATTACTGCTTTGCGGTAGAAATAGGCACCGCGGTGGCACCCACCCAGACTGGTCGGTCCCCTGTAAAAATGGGGACCTACCACCGGTAGGTCATTCCGCAAACGATGTCAACAGCTAGATTATCTATACGAAAGCTACTTTCTTTTTGCTTATTTATTAATTGGGTCTTTGCTCTAACTTTCTATACACAAGCTTATTTTTCCAAAGGTCAATCTACGTTATTATACTGATACCAATGAGCCGTCCTCCGCATCTGAGTACACGATATTGATGGACACATGATTTAAAGATAATAGTGTCCAATAGCACATTAACTAGACCACCCGCTAAGGGACATAGTGATATTAAAAATGAAAGCTTCCGTTTTAATCCGGCTTTGCACGGGTAACGCAAAAAATGTGTATATTTGCGATATCACTTAAGAAACCTTTAGACGCCTTGGTACTTAAGTAAAACGCAACTTAACCCTGAACTTATAACTTGGATATGGTCAAGTATCATCATCAGCATATCAGTCTTCCGCTTACTCCTCTAATGCACGCCTTCTCTATTAGGTGCTTTAGGACATGCTGGTCCAATGCAGGTGGACCGACTTTTTACATACCCTTCTGACACATGGATCATCTTACTTTTTAGACAATTGGGTGATCGGCCCAAATTGCCTAACCAACTAGGAAGCGACAATGAAAATTTGTTGAGTCCCCGCAGGATTCGAACCCACGACCTCCAGTTTCTAAAGCACACCCTTACCACTAGGCTACGCAGGCAGTTAAACGGTAATAGGTAGGTCAAGTATAAATCTTAGTAAGTTAATAGTTTTGGATATTTGTTACTCTTTCACACAAATACTGCTTGATGGATATTAAAAAGATTTTGTAACGACATAGTTCATATATCAGAATAAGTTAAAGGCTATAATATTTAACGATGCAGTAAAGTTAATTCAAGATATAATAAAAAGAGTCATGTATGTAGAAAAAATCACCAATCGCTGAGATATTCTGTCAGTACTTCAAACTAAATAACCTATTAATAAATTTTGATTGTAACAAAAAATATCGTTCTTAAATGAGTATACATTGTGTTATAAACCCATATATAAATATAACAACCATTTTTTAAAGTCAAAGTCAAATTCAAAATCATTTATTCAATTTAGGCTCTACTGAGCACTTATGAACGTTAAAAATTATCCATTAACCACCATTTTTTACAAAATTTTACCAATGCATTTTTTTAAGTTACCAGGGATTTGCAAGGGCAGAATATAAACTATTTCACACATCTTGGTCCTCAATATTACAACTTTACGAAAGCTCGAATCATTCGGTTTGCGTTTGGCGGCATTTAATTTATTATACCATTCTTATACTATTATACATGAAAGATTTTTAGTTCGGGTCAGAGTTAAATCCGGAGTAGCTCTAGGAACTCAATTCGACCCTGCGCGGCCTCATATCTTTTAAGCAAATTGAGATTGCCTAACAGCCTGTTAAACTGCAGTGGCAGATCCCGTAATAATAATCCATAGGACATAAGGCTGTGAAGTACGCGTAATAAACTAGTTTTGCAGTTGCCTCGTCAGTTAGCTGCCTAATCTGCGTATGGCAAAGATTGCTTGCTACTTCTTAGAGACTTTGTCAATATGAGCTCACTGCATCTTGAAATCAATAGAAAATCCAGGAAATGTAGAGCTTACGTAAGGAATGACCTCATTGTCAATTTAATATTTTGAAAATCTGTCAACTTACAAAGAGTAAAACGTAAGTTTAGTTTTGTTCCGTTAAGTACTAAGTTATTGGACGCAAACCAGTTTGACACAATATCAATTGCCCTATTTGGTATCTCAACGTTATGGTCATTATTTTTACCCTAGCAGTGAGAAGTGTCATCTGCAAAAGGACAACTTCGGACAGCCTCTCCATTACCAGAGGCAAATCATTTACATAGACCAGGAACGAAAAGGTCCCAAAATTGATCCTTGAGGAACAAACCATCACACAAAGAGTCAGATGTCAGAGTGTCATTTACGTTTACATATTGTTTTCTATTGCGTAGGTAAGAAGATAGAAAATCAAGACCAAACCCGCGTACACCGGGTTAAAAGTTTTATGCCTGTCTATCTGTCTGTTCATTCTGGCAAATCTCTGGAACGGCTAATCCGATTAAAACGGGACTTTCACTGGAATATAGCTAATGTTACTTGGAGTAACTTAGGCTATTTTTTATAGAAAAAAATATGTATTTCAACGTCGACAAAGTCGCGGGCAACAGCTACTTTAACATAAATCTCAATATATATAATAAACAATGAAAAAAAAGAGAATCAGAACTAAAAACTTTTCTTCACGCCTGTACATTAAATTAAGCTCAGTGACTCTCGATTCGGAGATATCGATTACAAATGCGATTCTTATCGCTCGATATTTATCGATCGGCTATCGACCGCTACCTTTTAGGGTACCGCATTAAAAATCGGCCAAATCTATGTCTGCTCGTCTTGCCTTTTGTAACATTTATTTATGTATAATGTATACTTGAGAAATGATTATAGAATATTAATGAGTTTAATGTTGCTACTATCTATACAAAAACTGCAGTGTATGTTTGTAACATTCGTGTACGTTGTTAACGATATTCATAACAAAAGCCGATGTGGCCTAGCGGTATTGGCCCTTGCCTTATAAACCGGAGTTCTTCAGTTCGAAAACCGCGGGGTATACAACTTTGCGTTTTCGTTGTTTTCTGGTTGGTTAGGAAAATTTGGGTCGGTCACCCAATTATCTTAAAACTAAGATGATCCATGCGTCGGAAGGGCATGTAAACAGTCGGTCCACCCATCGACCAGCATTGGACCAGCGTCATAGGATACGGTCCAAAAACATCGTGCATTAGGGGAGACATATGTCCAGCAGTGGTTAGTCCATTGCTGGACATAAAGGCTGATGATGATGATGACATATAATGAAATAATATTTATGAAATTTTTGTCTGTCCATTTGTCAGTTTGTTCTGTCTAATATCTAAAAGGCTAGTGCGATGTTTAACTTTCTTTTGGACTTTCACTAAAAAAATATCTGAAGAAACTTAGGCTGCTTTTTAAGATTTTTTTGTTAAAAACGATTCGAACGACGAAGACGGACTTTGCGTAGTTCGTCCTAATATGTTTTATGATTTACGAAAAATTGAGTAAATCTCTTTTATTATATTACTATTTTATAATCTATAATAATCAATAATAGTCCAATTTCAAAAATCAATTATTTTTAACAGATTATACAAATTTTATACGGAACTTATCGGGACTACTTAACTAAGCGGGAATCCTTTAAACCCATATCCGATTTATTAATTGAAGCTTATGATTTTTTTACTCTTTTCCTCTCTAAAATATTTTGATCGCATCGTAGTGAGTGGCTAATTGGATATTGAAACGTGCATAAGAATTGATTTATAGTGTTGCCACTCGACGAACAAAAAAGTTTTCCGTTATAAAAAATAGTAAGAGCCTGGCAACTTTTTTGTTTAATGGATGCATACTGTATCTCTTATAGTATAAGTAATTCTATTCAATATAAAAGTTCAAAGTTTTTTTTTAACTATTTGACGCTTTCAGGCACAAAAGTATTGTAAAGGTTTACATTACAGTTGTTATAAATAACATTTACACACAGAACTCAAATATATAATCAAAGATGTGGCCGAAACCTACTTATACAAATATTTTATAAATTATTCTATTTTACTACATAAACCAACACATAATATGTATTAATTTAATTTTCACAATATATTTCGGGGCAATTTAAATAGATATTTGGTTATTTAAAACTATTTTCATTTAGTAAACATACAATTTCATGTTCTATATGAACGCAATAAATCATTCGCGTAATTTATTAGAGTAATATATAATATAATACTGATAAAAAACCAAGATGGCTGTCCTTACCTATTTCCCGCCAAATTAGGCACAACAATATCTATCAAATCTGTCAAAATTTGGTAACTTATCTATGTTAACTGTCTCAACATGATACCACAACATAAAAATATTCATTTTTGTTTGTCTTTTGCTGAAACACTGTAATAAATTTTCAAATGTGCATCAAAGCTTACGCGGTAGATAAATACTAAAAAGTTAAAGTAAACTTTAATAATGAACTGCTCTAAAACCAGAAATAACTTTTTTTGATGGTCTTTCTTCTTACAGAAGACCTTCTGGGGACGTAAAATAGGTGTTCAATATAGTTCTATTAGTAGTGTAAACGCCATGCTGTCTTCTGGTTTGAAGGGTACCGTCGGTGCAATTAATAGGTAAACGAGACGATAAATCATTATCTCAGAGTGGCGACCAGCTCGATTTTTTTGATTGGCAACGAAGGCAGACGAGCAATCGGGCCACCTGACCCATGGATATCGGCAATACCAGGGGTATCACCAATGGCTGTCTACTTGAGACGGAGGATGTTTTGTTCATTTGCCGGGAAAATACGCTGACTACGGTGTCCTTTAAACCGAAACACAATAGTATTTTACACAAAAATAGCCACCGACGATGGTACCGCCCAAGACGACCCCCTGTAAAGGGGACTACCACCTCCAATACCAGAAGGTTCAGCTTGTCTCGTCGCTTAAATCAGTTGAACAAGTTACGTGCGTAAGGCTAGACTTTGGTGAAAATTGTAAAGATACTGGCGATTTGTTTTTCAAAGTCAAAAGTCAAAGTCGAAATTATTTATTCAATTTAGGCTCTACTGAACACTTATGAACGCTTAAAATTTTCTATTTACCCTTTACCACCGGTCCACAGACTCAGACCCGTCCAGAGAAGAACCGCCAAGAAACTCTGTGGTTGCTTTTTTAAGCATTTACAAAATTCTTGATTTGACAAATTTTGAGGATTTGAAGTGCAGAATATAAACTACTTCACATGTCTTGGTCCGAATATTCAGTTATCGTTGAGTCATCTTAACGTTGTATGTGAAAGATTTTTTGGTTTTTTATTCGTACTTTCCTCACCACGCGAGAGAAACCGCAAGACACAACTAGTTTAGGTACACATTCTAATTAGATACTGCGAACAACAATTCCGGCGACACTTTTTGTGACACTTAAGTTTTTTCGCTTAGTTTTAATTAAAGTCAGGATGGACGTGCGTATAGTTTTAATTAGGCCGTTTAAGGAAACTTGTACAAGCTTCGCTGACATCGATCTTAGATGTTATCTAAGATTCTAGGCATCTAATTAGAAACACCTTAGGTTTTTTTTTACTTAATTGTATAAAACTATTGTAAAGGTGATACTAGTAGAAACGACATGGTTTGAGAGCCATTTAGCTCTTTTCCAACAGCTCATATTTAGCATTTCTGACATTTTTTTATATAAGGAGGCAAAATATAATAGCTTTTAGTATAACTTTATAAAAATATTTAGTCAAAGTAAAGTATTGGAGATGAAAATCGAATGAAATATAAGAATTAATTTTAAGATGTCTTTAAGTAAATACTTCATTATATTGTTAGTCAATATTTTTTTGTCCAAAATACAGCCCAAAAAGCTAAGCTGTTTCTAATTATATGCCTAGATTCGACGGTAAGACCTAAAATCGACATTGAAATGTTATGGAAATGGTAGTGTTACTTAATCTTTAGTTTAAATCCTTATTTTTTAGTAACTTTAGGCATTAGGATTTCAATAAGTTAGTGTCTAAAGTAAAATTGGGTCTTTAAACAAACATACACAAGAATATGAAAATGGCTGTATATTAAAAAAAAAGATTAATTTGGTTAACCATTTTCTGGACGTTTCAAATACTTTATATGATCCATGGTCGCGGGCAGACAGAGGTGTTGTTTGTCTGTCAGTCTTTACCTGGCCACTGTCATTTCTGTATATCATTTATTTGTTAGTTTTATGCAAAATTTGTATATTTATACTTTTTCATGTCAAAATGAAGCTTAATTTGCATATAGTTTTTGTATTGCAGATTACGTTCACAAATTCAGTTATCATTACTCTAAGAACATGTTCACTATTAATCAATCCGAGATCTTAATTAAAAACTGAACGCGCACAAACAAGATTCGAACCCATGACCCAAAACTGGCGATCAATTAATTACAAACTGTTAGAGCTTTGCTAATCCCACGCGTAATATGTAAATCGGACAGTTGATACAGTTGGGTATTACAACACCGGAGTAATTAATTGCATGTAATTTGTAATCGTAATTAATGTAATCCTTACAAAGAGAGTGTGTTTCATCACCTCGGATTAAATTGTCTATCGAGTCTTTGGTTCTTCTGAGAGTTTAAGCTTACAGGTTTTGTTTTTTTGTAATTCTTCCATAGTTTTGCATTTATTTAAATTTAAAACAGAAATATAAAATCACATAAATCTCTTACAGATTGTCTCGTTCAAGATGTTTCATATCTTTCCATATATATGGTCTATAAGTCGGTGCGTGTTCCAAGAAGTTGATACGAAGAAATGATAGCATTCTTAATAAATTACTTCAGGATATTCGCGTAATAATTAGGTTCTTAATGATATTGATAAATTGGAAAGTTCTATACAAATAAATAATATTTGAGCGTCTGTAACCTTATCGTTTTTAAGTTCTTACACTGTGTTATATAAAACACATAAATAATAGAATTTCTTTAAATCTTTTGTTTATCCGTCAGTCTTTTTCTTTTGGATAATCTCTGGAACGGCTGGTTCGAATTTTACGGGACTTACTGGAAGATAGCTGATGTAACTAGGAGTAAGTAGGTTTCACATCACACACATCATCAGCCTTTTGTTAGTCCACTGCTGGACATAGGCCTCCCCTAATACACCCCTATCCATTAGGGGGTTTGGACCGTATCCCACCACGCTGGTCCAATGCGGGTTGGTGGGTGGACCGACTTTTTTACATGCCCATCCGACGCATGGATCATCTTACTTTTCAGACAATTGGGTGATCGGCCCAATTGCCTAACCAACTAGGAAACAACAATGAAAATTTGTTGCGTCCCGCAGGATTCGAACCCACGACTCCGGTTTCTAAAGCATTGCCCATACCACTAGGCTACGGAGGCGTAAGGTTTCTTTTAGAAAATAAATATATTTTTACGACGTAACGTGCAATTAGGAGGAATTGTCGAATTCCAAATGAACTATTTCTGTTTATTATTATTTACTGCTATTGATAAATAAAAAAAAAAAGTTTCTACAACGTACGTAAGTATGTTAAGTTAAGAATGGTTAGAAAAACGTGTCTTACTGTCTTAACTTATTTCCAAGGGTCCACTCTTATAGAATCATAACATCTTCTATCTATATATATAAAAGAGATTCCCACCTATATATTGACTCATCACGATATCTCTGGAACCATAAGGCGTAGCGACTTGAAATTCGATGTGAATATTCCTTTCGCCGAGTAGAGGTCAGCTAATAACGGATTTTACGAAATTCTACCCACAAGGAGGGTTGGGGGGTTGCTAGTTCCATATAATTCACTGCAATCTAAATTAACTACCTTGTTGTCTACAACTAGTTTTCTTAGATTATAATCAATGCTGTAAACACCAGACTTATAATCAAATCTAAATTAAAACCAGTCTATACATATATCATCATCTTCATCAGCCTGTGTTAGTCCACTGCATGACGTAGGCCTCCCCTTATTATGCCTTCGCAATTACGGGGATTTTGGACCGTATCCCACCACGCTGGTCCAATGCGGGTTGCCGGGTGGTCTGACTTTTCACATGCCATTCCGGCGCATGGATCTTCTTACTTTACAGACAATTGGGTGATCAGCCCAAATTGTCCTAACCAACTAGGAAACAACAAAGAATATTTGTTGAGTCCCCGCAGGATTCGAACCCACGACCTCCGGTATCTAAAGCACACGCCCTTTCCACTAGGATAAGGAGGCAGTCAATATAAATACAGAATATAATTAATGTTGTAAACACTACACTTATAATCGAAACTAAATTCAAACCAGTCTTAAGATAAATCAGTGAGGGATTAATTAATAGACATACAATAAACCACACAGACGTAGAACAAAATGGAAGCTGTGGATACATTTGAAAAGTAGTACCTCCTTTTTAGCTAAAACTAGACCTAGTTAGTAACATATCTCATGTCTAAGAAATGTCTCACTAATTGGATGGATTTATATCGAGCCAGCATTGTAGGTGCTTAACGAACTGAACCGCACTCGTTAGGAGTTGTCCGTCTGTGTAAATCAAACTAAACTATCTAAAGGTGAGTGTACACTAGACTGAATATATATATATATATAATTTAGTAAGCTGTGTAACTGCCTCCGTAGGTAAGGGCGTGTGCTTTACCCGGAGGTCGTGGGTTCGAATCCTGCGGGGCCATGTCAGATGAGCGTGGTGGGATACGGTCCAAAACTCCCTAATGGATAGGGTTGTATTAGGGGAAGCCTATGTGCAGCAGTAAATTATCACAGGATGATGATAATAATGATGATGATATTTATTAATTTTGTTTTGAAACCATCAAGTAAAATCTTTATTCTTCTCATAAAAACACAAGGTATGGCCATTTGTTATGAGACAAAGATAAATGTTGATATTTTGGAATACTGGATAAAACGTTGTTTAACAATTGTTTCCACATAAAACACTAGAATTTACGTCCAAACTAACAGAAGCTAGAAATACTTAACAACCGGAGTCGAACTCAATACCTCTGTAAACGACATTGTCATTAAGCACTATAAAGCCGTGACAAAAAAAGCTATAGAATCTATGAGTCAATTAAAAGGGAAAATTATAGTCGGCTGACCAAAAAACGTCAATGATGAAGTCATCATACAACACATGTGAAAACGTTAAAAGTTTGGAATCCATAACTTACTTTACGAACGTACTCACCAGATCGTGTTTAGTTCTGTGACAGTGAAAAAACACATTCATTTTTTGTCTTTTAACGATTGGATGTGTGCTAAACGACTTTAAACTAGTTGCTGGACCAGAATGATTAAGAATAGTGAAGGATGGACAAGAGGTGAAAATCTTTATTTATTAGTCAGGGAATTTGGACATGTCAAACCCATCGTAGCTAAACACACAATATAAAATAAAAACTACATAATAGTATAAAATCCACTAATTTACGGATTTTTCGCGTTAGTTATATATATTTATTCCCGTCGTTTCGGATTCTTTCCAGCATCCATGATCAAAATAGTACTAAAAATACAGACAGCATGTTAAGGTTGCGGTTCAATTGATTTTGCTACATTTTAAATGGGCAAGCTGAGACATGTTTGTATAAAACCAACATCTAATTTATTTACTTGAATTGCTTTATAAGTGTTTCTCTTTTGTATTGAGTTTTAAAACATGAAAGTCTTTAGAGATGGTATTTTAAAAGACAAGCTCTTATATAAAAATAGGGAAAAAAAAATCACACCATATAGTTAAATAATAAAATAGTTTTACTTATTATACAGTCTTTCATTGAAGTGTTAAAATTAAATTGGTGTTCGATTTTAGCGAAGTGATAAACCTTTCATTTTAACTTCCACTTTAATTGAAATGTAATGACGAGAAATTGTTGTTGATTAAATTTATTTCACACCTACCTTTTATCAGTGTTTATGTTTACTTAATTCAACTACTTGTCTTTGTTTTATAGAACCAATTTATAATGAAGGCTGATAAAGATAGTAATTTAAAAAATTAAATACTGTGTAGACGAAGTAGTGAAGACAGTAAATAGATAATGTAGAGACTAAATTAATTGGGGCCACAAAAGCTTCCAAACTCTGTGAGTAGTCATTTAAATAGCTATAATTAAGTATTAACTGCCTCCGTAGCCTAGTGGTAAAGACGTGTGCTTTAGAAACCGGAGGTCGTGAGTTCAAATTCTCACTCTGGACTCAACAAATTTTATTGTTGTTTCCTAGTTGATTAGGAACAATTGGGCCGATCATCCAATTGTCAGAAAAGTAAGACGATCCATGAATCGGATAGGCATTAAAAAAGTCTGTCCACCCACCGACCCGCATTGGACCAGCGTGGGGGATGCGGTCCGAAAACCCCCTAATGGAAAAGGCGTGCACTAGGGGAGACTGTCCAGCTGTGGACTATCACAGGCTGATGATGATGATGATGAGTAGTATCGAAAAATGTTATTAAGAAGAGAATGCTACTATTGCAGAAATCAGACATGTAACCGCGTTTATAATGTACCTCGAAGATTGACTTTTTCGGGTATAAAGCACACCCGATGATAAAAAGTTGTTGAAGTTGCGTCATGTTTCTCATTTAAAGTAACGAACGAGGAAGAAGGAGGTTTATTAATTTAATAAAAAACTATAAATTATTTGCATTAGTACCGTAGCCATGAGAACTAATGTTATTAATTGATGTTTTTCGAAAAAACTATTTATTTGTTTTCATCGGATAGTTTAACTTGCGAAATAGGTCTAACAACTTTGCTTTGATCTGTTACAATGTATATTTTTCTAAAGCAAGAGTTGTTTCAAGAATCGAATGGATCAAACATATAGGGATAGATCCATATAAGTAAAGACTAGGGGACATAACTCTGCACCCTGCGGCAGGCATGAGATGTCGGCACGTCTGGAAGGGTAACATTTATTAATAATGCATACAGCAACGTTCATTTCACTTTGTTTATAACATAAAACAAAATAAATGGTCACTTTGTTCAATTTCTTTCATCGAAAGTCATATTTCTTGTGGTGCACTTTATCGAATGCAGCAGTCGCGAGTATTGCTTGACGTACAGCGGTATTATGCTTTTAAAAAGTAAAACTTAACAAAAAATATTGCTATGTAACAAGTCAGATTTCATATTAATTATTGCGATATCTTTTTTATTCATTTTTTTTAATTTTTAGGTAACTGTAAGATCTGGTAAACAAGTGTATTGAATATTTTTTTTAATTATCTACTATAAAAACATTAGTTGAAGACGTCTTATTTCTCAAAGTCCTCTGCAAAGTAATGAAAACTTTATGTTTACTTTTATATTCATTTTAACACTTTGAATCATCATCATCATCAGCCTTTGTTTGACCACTGCTACATATAGGGCTCCCCTAATGCTCACCTTCTTTATTAGATTCTAACCCACGACCTTCCGTTTATATAGCTCGGGCCAATACCCCTAGGCCAGTGAGGCGTAGGACTTTCTTATGTAATACTTTGCAATAGATTATTTTGAATAGTATTAAGTTGCAAAGGATGAGACCTAATTACTTTCTTTGTGCCGCAAAGCATTAGTTTATAAAAAATGTATTTTATTTTGTGTTATTTTTGGGTGAAACTGTTTTGTGGTGACTTACGCTGCAATCGCTAAGCGAAAATATAGCCTACAGTTAGGTTAACCTCCTGCTCGTCTTCTTGAATTGACTCGTTGGATAAATAATTATATGTTCACTTCATATACATCGTTACTACATTTAATAAATGTATGTCGGTTTGCGAGTTGAAGCATTTTGAAATCCTCGAAAGTACCTCACATGCTAATTAAAATAATTGCTACTTTATATCATGTTATGAATTATGTTATTAATATTATGGCCTTTACCAAGATCAACATTAATCTTGGCTTATAATTTTGCTAATGCAGAAGTTGTATGTAATTGGTTTTATTTAAATACATGAAGGCGTCCTATAATCCGTGACTCAAACACTAGTTGACTTAGATTACTTCATTCTAATACTGATTTTGCAAGCCATGAGTGTATGTAATTGAAACCGGTGGTAGTGAGTCTGAATCCTGGAGCAAAACTTCTTATTATTTGTTGACTAATAATATTTGTGCTGATAAAAACTCCAAAAATAAAGTGGTTAACACATCGGATAGGCAAGTGAAAAGTCCACTAAAATATTTTATATCCGTTTTTGCGTATTTCGAATCTCGTATTTAGCATTACTTTACCGCAGCTAAAGAAAAAGTTAAAGAATCTACAAATGTATCTACATATAGATGTCTTCGTGGTTAAACATTGTAATGTCCTTTTTGTATTTTTCTTTATATTCTCTCTTCACTTTTCTTTCAATCAGAATGTAGCAGTAGTAAACATTTTTATAATTTTGCAATTTTATACCACCATTATGTATTGACAGTTAATCGTGTTATCAATATCATCATCAACGTCATCAACGACAGCCTGTGTTAGTCCACAGCTGGACATAGGCTAATTGACGCTTTCAACATAAGGGTTTTTGGACCGTATCCCACCACAATGGTCCAATGCGGGTTGATGGGAGTTTCAATATTTATTAACAATATTGTTTTAAGGTGATAAAATTCTTTCTATTCTTTGATTTTCACGAAGAACTTCGACCTGTCCATAACACACTATTGTGCTCCATCTGAGTGTACTCTTCAAGCGACTTCAAGCTGTGATGTTTAATGTAATAGCTAAATTATACAATGCATTAACACCTTTAGCTCGTTACTCGCATACTTTACTGTTTATGGTGTTGAAGCGGATGGTCATTTACGATCAGAAAAAAGTTTGCTTTTCCTGTTACCAAACGGTCTGAACAAATTGATGGATTCTTGTTAAATTCTTCAGCGTCAGGGTTGAGAAGTTGATGATAATTGTTTCATTTATTTATTTATCCAAGATAGGAAGGATCTAGGTTTTACAGTTCTTGAGCTAGGGAGAGA
Source organism: Lamproptera curius (assembly GCA_029286875.1). NCBI lineage: Eukaryota > Metazoa > Arthropoda > Insecta > Lepidoptera > Papilionidae > Lamproptera > Lamproptera curius. The sequence continues at coordinate 376,677 of JAGSMT010000153.1, forward strand.
AAGAGAGTTTTTGTTTTGGTCCTGAAATACCTTTAATGTTCAAAAGTAAAATTATGTCTATGGTATTTTTAATTTTTCATTTTAAATTAATCTTTCGTCGTTATTAAGTTTTAAAGCACTCAAGGGGTAAGTAACCTCATTGTCATTGTAATTTACTTCTCTTTAATCCATACGTCTTTAATCAATAAAATTTGTAGTCAATTTTAGAAATTTGATATATCATCATCATCATCAGCCTGTGTCAGTCCATTGCTGGACATAGGCCCTCTCCTAATGCAAGCCACGGCTTGCTCTAAGTATCCACTAGTAAAAAAAATACGCAAGAATCATATTTTTAAATCTTATTAATACAAAACAAAATTGAATATATATTTGACCAAACCACTGGTACATGGTAAATTGCCCATTTAAACTCAAACTGTAACTATCTATTTAAAAACATCAGCAACTTAAAAATAAGATCTCCTCCGGCAGAAGATACCTCGAAAGAATTGTTATAGTTCTGTTGTTTGTTATCCATTTTAATGAATTTCCTAATTAATTCATCACATCATCGTCATCATCAGCCTGTGATAGTCCACTGCTGGACATATGCCTCCCCTAATACACCCCTATCCATTAGGGGGTTTTGAAACCGTATCCCACCACGCTGGTCAAATGCGCGTTGGTCGGTGGACCGACTTTTTGAATGCCCATCCGACGCATGGATCATCTTACTTTTCAGACGATTGGGTGATCGGCCCATATTTCCCTGACCAACTAGGAAACAACAATGAAAATTTGTTGAGTCCCCGCAGGATTCGAACCCACGACCTCCGGTTTCTAAAGCACACGCCCATACCACTAGGCTACGGAGGCAGTTAGTTAATTCATAAATGTGAAATTTAGAAACTTGCTTGTGATATGATCGATTCATGTTTTCAAAACAGAAATCCCTTCACCATAAATGGCTTAGCAATATCCATGAATATTTCAAAGTGTCGCACAGAACGTTTCACAGATTCGTGACAAGCTTCTGACGTAGCCAAAAGTAAACGCTAATCGAAAGATGTCAAAGATATGCTTTAAGTCTTCGAAGTAGAATTAAATAACTTTTCTTATTATAGCAAAGATGACAAGAAACAAGGAACGGATAGAAATAATCCTCTTTTCTGTTGCTATAAAGTGATTCTATGAAAAAATGCTTAAATAAAAAAAACTATAAGATACTAATACTCATGTCAGAGTTCATTTGAAATTCAAAGCAAGAAAAAAGAGAAAACAATATCTTCACATGGTCACAAGAATCTTAATAATGATATGCCAAGAACATAGTCAAAGACTACAATTATTGCCAAGGTTTAACATAAGTTAGAAACAAAAGCTTAGGAAAGTTGAAGAAGTTAATAGTTTAGAGTTATAAATCAATCAGATACAGTTGAGTTTCTGTTATGTCCGACCAAATTTGTATATGCGCCTAAAAGGCGAACACAAGAAGGTGACTTTAAAGTATAATATAACTTTAAATTCGAATATGTTTATTTGATATAGAAGCATTACTATTTATTATTGGTATGTGTTCGAAGACGGTAGCCCTGAAAAGTATACGCATCAGAAACTCAGCGAATTCTTTTATTATTAGTATTTACAGCCGTTTTCCTGGACAATACGACTCAGATAATTTTAAATTTGCTAGCTTTATACTTCCTTACAAATATTCTACCTCTTTTCATTTTATCTATACTAATATTATGAAGAGTAAAGATTTAAAATGTTATATGAAAGCAATAATCACTGAGTATTAAACACTATATTTATTACTAGAAATTAGTAATAATGTCTTTATATATTTCCACTAAAACCGAGTCTTTGTGTAAAAAAGTCATTATTTTTTTATTTACTTATTACTATTTTTACTGTCTGAAAAAAGTCGGTCCACTCACCGACCCGCATTGGACCAGCGTGAGGGATACGGTCAGAAAACCCCCTAATAGAGAAGGCGTGCACTACGGAAGCCCTATGTCCAGCACTGGACTAACACAGGCTGATGATAAATTAATACCAAAATGTTAATTATACAAAAATAATATAGTAAAGAACTCTAGCATTTCATATATTATGCACTTAATATGACTTTAAGATTAGATTTGAATCAGCAATATCATTAGTAATAGCACCGGATTTCGATCGAGTTTCTAGCGCACAGTTATAGCATTATTTTTAACTCTAGGGTTCGGCCTTAGAGTACTGAATGGCTATTTATAACAGGTGATTGTTTGGTACCAAAATCTAGGTCAGGCACACTTGATTGGTCACCGACTGGAGGCAGACCGGCCAATCAATACCCATGTATTGTGACCGAATAAAGGTCAAAGTTATTTAGAACGAGTTCAGAGTGATCTCGGTCTATCTAGGTTTCAGCTGAATTGTATTGTAATGTTGTGTTTAATTGGGTCAAAGTCGAATTGAAATATTTCATTGAATACATTAGTCGCACTTTGTTTTTGAGTGACAACTTTTTTTAACAGTTCCAAATGGAAGCAAATGCTATGAGTAGAACTGTCACAGAAAACTAGTTCTTTCGGGATTGAAAATTAGGTAATTGAATAAAAATTTGCTGTTTTTTGTTATTACTTAACGTAGCAAAAAAGAAAAATTATCTCTCATGTCAATAAAAATAACATGCTGAATTTTACTACATTTTGTGGTTCTATATTAATTGCACAAGTTATTAAATACTTATGAAGTACTATTAACGGATTTTATTGGTTCCTTTTTACGTTCCCGGATATTTTCTAGGAACTGCCTCCCTAGCCTAGTGGTAAGGGCATGTGCCTTAGAAATCGGAGGTCGTGGATTCAAATCCTACGGAGACTTAACAAATTTTCAACGTTGTTTCCTAGTCAGTTAGGGCAATTTGGGCCGATCACCCAATAGTCTGAAAAGTCAGAAAAGCGTCGGATGCGCATGTAAAAAGTAGGTCCACCCATACGGTCCAAAACCCCCTAATGGATAGGGGTGTAATGGGGAGGCCCATGTCCAGCAGTGGACTATAACAGGCTGATGATGTGAAGACTTTCTAGGAGGCCGTGGTCACAGGACAGACAGAGGTGTCATGCGTCTTGTTGTCATTGCTAAAGCGGGATACCAGATCTTAATTGTAATAAAACATTGAAAATGTAAGTAAACGCGATAAAAGTCCCTTTATTCAATAGTGCATTATTCGCGTAAACAAAAGAATTAAGTATGTGTACTTCACTAATATTATTAATGGCTCATCCTATACCAACATGAGGTTGATGGTTCAAATCCTATGGGGCCATTAATTTGCCTTTAAGTACTGTTCTGGTATATAAAGCCATTTTGAGCAAATCACCCTATTGCCTTAAAATTTGAATATTCTATGCAATGGATTCACACGGTTAATGTTGGTCCCGGTTTTCGGAACGGAGTTTGTCATCAATTCTTTTAAATCTTCTATCCAATTTGGTCCATCTATAGATTTCAGATTCCAGGTACACTGACTCCAAATTGATGTTCGTTATTATTGGGAAAATTGGAAGCAGGCGCCCTCAATTTTTATGATAACCAAAAACTACCTTATTTAACATAATATTAAATAATAGATAATATCATATAATTATGCATGATTGATTATCATTTTATCACTGTACTGTTCCACTTTTGATGCCCAGCAAAATTGACATTTGAGCCCATTGTACTTGGTCTACCATCATTCATACTCAAGTGACCAGTCATTTGCCGGGAGATAGTCTTCTGTGATTGATCGACCAATCAAATAATTTCGTTATCTCATTTTATTGTTCAATGATCTACTGAATAGTATATATCTATTGTTATTACGCATCAGATAGCTTTATAGCCATTTTTTTATAGCCATTTCAAATAATAGTAAGTAGTTTGTGTTTACATGACATATTTTTTAATTTTTTTGAGATCGGCTGGCCGGTAATCTGATTAGTGGTACCCTCCTTCGATAAAACAAGTTTCTAAAGCTAGAATGAATTTTTGACTGGAGGACACACATACTATACTCACCCATAGAATAGCTTAAAAAACACTTGAATTAATGTAAGCATTGTAACCAATAGGAAGAAATTAGAACACTTGGAATGCTTTTTATACACAATGAACGAATTACCTTGTCCTAAAACAGCATCATAACAGATATAAAACAATGCTACATCATTAACCGCAGCGGCTGTAGATCACAGATCTATAAAAGATCAATGATCGATTATAGATCATTAGTGAGCGATCGATTCAGCGCGTTCTAATGTATTATTCAACGTTCATTGCAAGTAGGAGAGGATTACGATATTTAAGTACTAGAAGGAGGAAGTCTAGATTAAGAGGTGCGGTAAAAGACCTATTAGGACGCCGGTTTATGTCAGATGTAATGACAAAAAAGGTTTGATGAGCTGGAACGTGGCCGTTGGCTGCGCGCGATTGCATTGCGAATTTTTTATAACGCACTTGCTATACCGCTTCTAGCATCCATAATGCGGTTGAATACGAGATATGACTTGGAATGAAGTGCTGGTATATCTTCTGTTTTAATTGATAATACGTAAGAAATCTCTATAAAATTGCTAATAACATTTTTACACAGATTTTTTACGTATGACGCAACTTAACTAGCAGTGGATTTTTAGCAACCTTACCGACAAGTGGTTCTCGAAACACTTTTTCGATTTAAAATAAAGGAATTAGCAAAATCAATTTTTTACAGAAACTTGAAAAAGCCTGTACTTATATTTTCTATTTTGAGTTTGATTATAATAGAGACGCTACAAATATATCGCCAGATTTAGAAGAGTATCACTATATAGTGTAAAGTAAAGTCTCTTTCTCTGTCCCTATATCCCTATATATGCTTAAATCTTGCAAATTAAGCAACGGACTTCGATGCGTTTTTTTAATAGATAGAGTGGTTGAAGAGGAATATTATATGTATAAATAGCATTCTTCTGTTGATAAAATTATATATTTAAAAGATATTATAAAAGACCCTTCTCGCCCGTCGTAACAGACAAAAAATTATTAATAATCAAACTTTACAAACAATGTTCTATAACTTATTCCGATCTGTAAGCTACGTAATTATTTCGTAAGTTATATTAGATTCCATCAATAGATTTTTGTGTGAAAGAGAAACAAACAGCATCATCATCATCAGCCTGTGATAGTCTACTGCTGAACACAGACCTCCCCTAACACAGCCCTATCGATTTGGGGGTTTTTGGACCGTATCCCACCGCGCTGGTCTAATGGGGGATGTTGGGTGGACCGACTTTTTACATGCCCATCCGACGCGTGGATCATCTTACTTTTCAGACAATTGGATGATCGGTCCAAATTGCCCTAACTAACTAGAAAACAACAATGAACATTTGTTGAGTCCCCGCAGGATTTGGGCCACGAAATCTTTCTAAAGCACACCCATACCACTAGGCTACGGAGGCAGTCGTAACAAACATACATAATATGAGTAAAATTGACATTACATTCTACTTAATATGTACTAATGTAAATTTGGTAGTGCTCAACATTAAGTTATAGATTCAGGACACTTGTACCTCTAATGTTACATTGCTCTCGTACAGAACCTGTTTTTAAATCATCAGTGGGTGTATTAAAACGTGTTGGATCGAAAAATTTAAACATGACAGGGGCGTGCATAGCTTAAAAGTTACCGGAGCTAGCTACAACGTATATAGTAGCGACTGCTAGCGACAATGCCAACAAGTTAAACTAAGTGTTACCCGCGAATTAAAGAAATGCCCCCGAGGTGTATGAAAATATACTGTATAATATAATAATAATATTTCTGGGCGAATAACACAACATCATCTTATCCCAAACTAAGCAAAGCTTGTACTATGGAAACTAGATAACTGATAAATACATAAACTTACTTTTCTTTTGTAAATAAATACATACTATATAGATACAAACACTCAGACACAAGAAAAACACTATGTTCATCACACAATATTTTTCCCCCGGTGGGAATCGAACCCACACCCTTTGGCGCAACAGTCAGGGTCACTAACCACTGCGCCAAGGGGTCGTAGACAAAAAGTTTTGTGGCTTTTGCTTCGACGTTGACGAGTTTATACTCGCCTTACATCCCCATTTCAACCCCTGGTTAAACTCCGTACAGGTTTAAACTATAAAATTGCTACAAAACAGCACTTTTGGCTCGTTTTAAGTATCAAGGAACTAAATTACATCGTTTTATGTCCAACAGATACGATTTTTATAGAAACTTTCATCCCCCATTTTAACCCTTTTGAGCACTTTCATCGCAATAATTAATAGCCTATGTCCTTTCTTTGAATTAGTTCAAAATATGTATCAAATTTCATGAAAATCGAATCAATGGATTAGACAGTAAAGACAGACAGACTGATAGAGTTTGTTTCGCATTTATAATATTAGTATGGATATACCGTACTCATAATACTTTCTTGCATTGACGCAAATACTTCATATGATTTAATTGAAGTCTTTACGGATTTTACCGCGTTTTATTGGTTTTACAAAATACCAAAAATCTTTGACACATAAACAACACCTCAGTCTGCCCGTATCCTGCAAAATATCTGAAAAGTAGGGAATATTGTAATACAAATGAAATACTATAATCCGAAGTCTTTTCTAAAATCATTAATCATATATTCAATTCAAAACAATAAAAATGGAAATACTGATACATCTTGTACATATTTTAAGTAATATTTTAAGTATCTCTCTCATTATCATCATCCTTTCATAGTCCACTGCTGGACAAAGGCCTCCCCTAATACACCCTATCCATTAGGGGTTTTGGACCGTATCCCAACACGCTGGTCCAATGCGGTTGGTGGGTGGACTCGACTTTTACATGCCCATCCGACGCATGGATCATCTTACTTTTCAGACAATTTGGTGATCGGCCCAAATTGTCCTAACCAACCAGGAATAAAAATGAAAATTTTTTGAGTCACCGCAGGATTCGAACCCTCGACCTCCGGTTTCTATAGCAAACGCCTATACCACTAGGCTACGGAGGCAGTATCTCTCTAAGAGACATTAACTATATTTTCTTCTTGTGCAGGTCAAACATCCATTATAATTTTGTTATCTAGTCCTGTTTTTTACCTATTGCTTTATTACTTTACTTTAGATAGTTATTTTTTAGCTCTAGGCAAATTTTATAGGATACAAACAATATATTGGTCTTACCCATGCCTTTTAAAGTAAACTTCTTAAAATATTTCATTAAAGGATCACTGTGTCCATTTAAAAAAAAAACAAATCTATCTGTAAAATAAAACTCATCAAAATAAGTTGATCCGTTTAGGTCTTAAATCAAAACGAACAAACTTTTATGTTTTCAATTCAATTATTCATTCGCTCTTTATATATATATATATATATATATATATATATATATATATATAAATATATAGTCTGTCATATTAAGCGTGTCCGTGTGTCTATATCTTTAGTCAATCCAACTTTATTTTATGTCTAAAAGACCTTGCGTTCACCTGTATTATTGGAGCATATCATTCGTCGGATGACAGATGAGGTCGACGGTAGCCAATGGTATCGTGTGTCACCTCGACACTTGGCTGGTTAAATAAACTCGATGCGGGTTCAAAACTCGATCAGACAGTTAGTATTTTGATCAGTAAGTAGTGTTAGATTTAGTTATAGATATAAGATACCATTAGCTGGGTACGCGTAAAACGGACCAATAAATAAAACTGCCTCCGTAGCTAGTGGTTTGGGCGTGTGCTTTAGAAACCGGAGGTCGTGGGCTCGAATCCTGCGGGGAATCAACAAATTTTCATTGTTGTTTCCAAGTTGGTTAGGCAATTTGCATCTCGCTTAGCAATCACTTGTATCTTTATTGATAAAAATATATTTTGAAGTATATCATGCTCTGCATTGGCAAATCCCTTAGTAACTTTGTTGATAGTAAATATATTTTGTTTACGCGAATACTACATACTTATAAGTTTTTTTATTATTTATAAATACAATCGTGATGTATCGATTAAGTTGATATAAGATATCCAGTAGGGTCCGAACTGAATAAATAATATTTGACTTTGACTAGTTTCATAATATTAAATTAAATAAGAATGAGTAAGGCTTACTATTTATATTATTGAATAAGACTACGGATGTTATCATGATTATAATCCGAAAAAAATGTTTAATTAAACAAGCTATCAATTATAAACCAGGATAGAAAACAAACTGAGCTAAAAGCCGTGGAATTAGGAGTTAGTTTGGTCTCTTTTCACGGGACCGACTGTCGTAAAGCTGTAGTGTGTAAACACTGCTCTGTTCCGGTTTCAAGGGCATCGTAGCCAGCGTAATTACTGGGTAAAAGAGACTTAACATCCTTTGTCTAGGCGGCACGTTGGTGATACCACTGGTATTGCCAATGCCTATGGGCGTCGGTGACCACTTCCCATCAGTTGGCCGGACAGCTCGTCTGCCTTCAGTGTCAAAAATAAAAAATATCAAAATGTAAAGCCAATACATTTAATTACATTACACAACAACTTACAGTCAAACGGTGCGTTTTTGTTCTGTCCAATCAAATGAGTGTGTCGAACTTATTGGCCAATGCAACGAACACAACGACCAATGGCATCAATCAATCGCAACGCGCGACGCTGAATGATTGACGTTTAAATTGGCGGGAAACCGTGTCCCCAATTCGTTAGATCTGCCCTCGTGTGTTGAAAGGTTTCAATGTTGTAAACAAGACAGAAGCAAGATTAATTTACCGCGAACTAACTGGTTCAATTTTAGCGGAATTAGATGCAGAAATTGTTAACAAGTAAACTTTGAGAGGGTTACATTGGCAACAAACATGAGCGTCGTGCGTTTGGTGTTTTGGCGGTTTCTTTTTTACTTGAAGACAGCTTTGTCATTAACCATAAATTTGAAGTAATAGATTACAACAACAACCCCCCAACTCCCCCTTGTGGGTGGAATTTCGTAAAATCCGTTACTAGCTGACCTCTATTCGGCGAAAGGAATATTCCTACCAAATTTCAAGTCGCTACGCCTTTTGGTTCCAGAGATATCGTGATTACTCAATATATAGGTGGTTACTCTTTTATATATATAGATTAACGCTAGTAATATATATATATATGTATATATACATTATAAGAGTATGTGGTTTGATAAAGGTATATTTAGCTCGACCGCCTCCGTAGCCTAGTGGTAAGGGCGCGTGGTTCACAAACCGGAGGTCGTGGGTTCGAATCCTGCAGGGACTCCACGAACATTCATTGTTGTTTCCTAGTTGTTAAGGGCAATCTGGGCCGATCTGATGGGTGATCCATGCGTCGGATGGGCATGTAAAAAGTCGGTCCACCCACCAACCAGCATTGGACCAGCGTGGTGGGATACGATCCAAAAACCCCCCTAATGAAGATGGCGTGCATTAAGGAAGGCCTTTGTCTATGTACTGACACAGGATGATGATGATTTCTTAGATTAAGACCTTTCACTTTGATAGTAAGTTAGTAGTCCAGTGCTATAAATCACTGATGTTCAAAGTAGGACACACAAATTAGCTACCTGTAATCTAGTCAAAAGACATAAGTGTACTTACTGATATGTAAATGACACATCGAATTTAGTTTCATCCCATGGATAGTTAAAAAAATGTCATAAGGTTAACCAATGTTCGAAAGAAAAACAAACATGCATCATCAGCCTGTGATAGTCCACTGCTGGACATACGCCTCCCCAATAAGCCGCTATCCATTAATGGGTTGTGGACTGTATCCCACCACGCGGGTCAGGTCCGGGTGGACCGATCCTTTGCATGCCCATCCGACGCAGTGATCATCTCAATTTTCAGACAGTTGCGCGATCAGGCCCTAATTGCCCTAACCAACTAGGAAGCAATAATTAAAATTTGCTGAGTCCCCGCAGGATTCGAAACTCGGTTTCGAAAACAAACGCCTGTACTAATAGGCTACGGAGGCAGTGCGAAAGACGCTATAAATGTGAAAATTTTCATTATTATCTTGAAACGCACATTATCTGTCCAGTCTACTTCAATTAGAAACCTCGTGATGGATAATTAAATTGAAATTTCGTAGTACAACAGGAGTGGTTTCATCTAATTGATCCACAATCTGTATTTATTCTATTACACATGAGTAACTACTACCACTAGACTATAAATCAATGCCTTTGCATAAAGTTGTGCAATAATTAATTATAACATGTCTGCGACCGGAATGGGATCAATTACGAAATCAAAGGTCGATAATATACGAAAGTGAATCGACAAACGACCTCGCACATCACTAAGGTGTTGGCACCGATTGTAATTCGGGCACAGATCCGTATCGCGACTGAGAGGTGGGTATTGAAATAATGTTGTCTGTTATTAATATCTTTTATCGATAAATGATTTAATCATTTATAAATTCGTATCATATAATTAATAATATACATAATTAATTTATATATTATGTAAATGACGAGTGACGGTTCACATAAAATAATTAGATTTTACTTGATTTGTCAAGTCATACTATCTGTTAATAGTTTTCCGTGTTCTCTAATAAATTATGTGTAGGTAATTCAAAGCGATATACATATTTTTAGTAGTATAAATAATGACCTAAGTATCATATTCTTTTCTTCTTTTTACGACATAAAATACTAAAGTCGTAGAATATCTAATTTGCAACGTAAAACGCTAGAATATTTCTTATAAGATAAATAATCAAGGAGATAGAGAGTAAAAACCATTTCAATCCTTATTTTCAAGATGGCGGTCGTAGGACAAGGATGGTGACACCACAAACTTGGTTTTAGCTTTACACTAACCCCCCCTTCACATCCAAAAAATAAAATTGTGTCCTCTAAAAACGTCTAAAAAATGTACCACTTCAATGGACTATATATATCATTAGGCAATTGAGGCCAATCACCCAATTGTCTGAAAAGTAAGATGATCTATGCGTCGGATGGACATGTAAAAAGTAGGTCCACCCAACAACCCGCATTGGACCAGCGTGGTGGGATACCGTCCAAAAACCCCTAATGGCCTATCCATTAGGTGTATTAGGGAGGCCTATGTCTAGCAGTGGACTATCACAGGCTGACGATGATGATGAGGTCCCCATTTTACTGGGGACCGTCGAGGATGGTACCACTACAGTGCTATTTCTGCTGCAAAGCAATAGTGAGAAACACTAGCATGTTCCGGTTTGAAGGTCATTGGATGACTCCAATATAAGCGTATTTAATGAGTAAATGAGACGTAACGTCCTATATCTCACGGTGGGCAGCGCGTTGGTGATACAAAAAGAAATATTGGCTTGAAGGGTGTTATGTAATAAAATACAGTTTCATCTTTATAAAGTTCTAGAATATTCCAAGCGAATTCTCCGTATGTCATTACCAAGGCGCTCCTCGAACATTCGATTCTCGAACTTGACAGGCCATTGTCTCCTACTGTCACCGGTCCCTATATATACACCAATGGACCATCCCTAGCTCGCTTTTCCCTTGCCGGACAATCTTGCTGTACATTCGCTCTGTTTGATTATATGTTAATAAACGTTTCTGACTATTACGAAAGCGATAATTGTTGTTTATTTAATGCTCCACGATTTAATAAAAACTGCCTCCGTCACATAGTGGTATGGGCGTGTGCTTTAGAAACCGGAGGTCGTGGGCTCGTATCCTGCGGACACTCAACAAATTTTCGTTGTTGTTTCCTAGTTGGTTAGGACAAATTGGCCGATCACCCAATTGTCTGAAAAGTAAGATGATCCAGGGTGGAATACGGTCCAAAACCACCTAACGGACAGGGGTGTATTAGGAAGGCCTATGTCCAGCGGTTGACTATCACAGGCTGATGATGTATGTATGTATGTATGATTTAATAAAGGACATTAATACTTTACCTTACATATTTACGCCTACGATACAGCATATTAATAAAAGCGATTACAAAACCATCGACACCGGCTCGCACCCAATCAATCATCCAACCCATATTGTTACAGATAAAGTTGCATTGTGCTGTCATAGACAAGATCCGCCTCACGATTGATTTATTGGTTGCGCATGTTCTGTTAGAAAAACCTGCGCGGATTACGAGAACGTTATGGTAGCTTATGAATAATTAACTTAATCTTACTTGTACGGCTTAGAAAGTGAATGTAATCAGTCAATACAAACACAGAAGTGATTACTTACTGTTTTATATAGTATAAGTAACTTTAGCTCCGGACTGTTTGTTGTTTTTTGGAATTTTCTTATTAACATGACTTTATAGTGAGTCCTTTGAGTTTCTTTCGCCGGTTCTTCTCGGGTCTGAAGAGGCCTTTTCCGAAACGGTTCGGAAAAGGACGCTACCACGGGGTAGCATGTTTGACAATCAATAAGCCAGTGTAAACTTCTATACTGAATAATGATATTTGAATTTAAATATAACACGAAAATACCTGAAAGGTAGCGTACTTTTATGTTTTGTATATAATAGAAAACTCTCTATAATTGTGATAGATATTTACTGATGGATGAACTGCCTCCGGATGTCGTGGGTTTGAATCCTGCGAGGACTCAACAAATTTTTAACGTTGTTTCCTAGTTGGTTAGGGCAATATGGGCCGATCACCTAATTGTCTGAAAAGTAAGATGATACATGCGTCGGCTGCGCGTGTAAAAAGCCGGTCCACCTACCAACCCGCATTAGTCCAGCGTGGTGGGGATATTGTCCATAAATTCCCTAATGGTGGAGGCGTGTATTAGGGAGGCCTATGTCCAGCAGTGGACTAACATAGGCTGATGATGATGAAGATGGGTGTTTTTATCAACACTAAAATTATTTTTCTTATGGATGATGACTTTTTGCTATTGTTATTACATTTTAGACCTTAAACGGTTAAATACTAAAATGTTTATCGAAATTATAATTACCTACCGTTAAATTGCGTGCTTAATAGCACTATACTAAATCTGGAAAGTTATTAATAATATCTGTCTACTAAAGAGACCATTAAGGCTAATTAAAATAATTTCATACAAGCTGAAGTACCTTTAAATTAAAAAAAAAAAGGGAAACACTTAAAAAGACTGAAACTTTGCGTTGATAAAGAACTATGTAATTAGAGACTAAATCAAAAATATCAAGAAAACTCTTTTTCCAGTAATACATTTAAGTATTAAATTTCTTCTTTTTATAGACGATTTTAGATTTTTTTTAGAAGCCGATCGTAAGTTATCATGGTCGGATTCCAATCTATGTAGATTTATCTTAAAAAGAGTTTATACGCAGTACAACTGACATCTGACCTTTACAGTCCAAAGGTTAAACTGTACTCGGTAGATGCATTAGTTGTCTGTAAACTGGAAGGCAGTTACTTCACTACTACACACTACTTGTAACAGACCTTTTATTAACCCGTCCGATACAAGTAAGATCGACCCATATTGCCATTATCAAACAGAAAACAACGCTATACAACGTCGTTGCCCCGCAGGATTTGAACCCACAACCGCGTTTGAAAAGAAGCGAAACGAACGACATAACCTTTAGGCCAGGAAATTGTTTTTTTTTACATTCTTAAAACTTACAATTATTTCTTTTGTTTACGCGAATACTACACATTATTGAATAAAATTACCTTTTACGGATTACGGAACTACGATCCGACGGTCCCCAGTCATATCCCAGTGACCACGGCCGACGTGTTTGAAAGGTCGGGAATTTAAATATGTAAAATACACGCGATAAAATCCGTAAAAAGTCCTTTTATCCAATAATTCTTAAAACTTAGTTATCTACCGCCTAAAGTTCAAGGAAAGATATCAATTACTTATTTAGAAATTTGGCTTTCATTTATATATTTACGCTAATATTTATACACTTAGTTTTAGGGTTTAGAGATTAGGGTGACTCCATAATACCTACTGTCAAAATTGTTCACAATTTATAAGAACTTACGGTACTGGAATGAAATTTAACAAATGAACACAAAAACCACTTTATGGACTTTAATGACACTTTACATATACTATAATTTATAAAGAAATAGTTTGATATATTCAATATATAATTAAATCTACCGAGTACTTAGAAGAATCATCCATCTGCGAGGAATTCCAGTTTGCAAAAACCTTAGAAGTACATGATATCATCAATACCACAAATTACTTTAACCGCACGGGTGAAACCGAGTCATAATCAAGAACTTTATAAAAATCTAGACTATTTCTACATCCCAGGCTTTGATAACTATGAAGAGTTTCTCCAATTTATCTTCTCGAACTTTTAAGCAGTCGTACCAACTGCATGCAAACGTAATTATGCATAAGCAGTAAGCCGCTAAGTGACACAGAAACTGGGCAATTTAGCTAGCAATACCGTTTATGCTCATCTCGCATCAATAAAACACATTCCGTCTTCGAAGCCATCGAAATAATTATACCTTAAACCGTGTCAGTATTCAGAAATAGATTATATACAAATAGCTCAACAAAAATGCCCATTAAATGTACCAAAGATGGCGGCGCAAGGAATACTTTTCAATCAACGACATCTAGCGGCCGATTAAGGCGTGACCGTATAAAAAATTAAATCTACGTTTATAATTCTGTACGACTTTAAGGATGTCAGCATAAGGGATATAGTTAAGTTATTTTTTTTTTAATAAAAGACTTTCTTCATCCAGACCAGAGTCAAGTCAGAGTCCGCCCGTGAACATGGATCCTGTAGTGTCTGAAACGTCGGGAAATTTGTAAACCAAGTTAAAAGCGATAAAATCCGTAAAGTCTTTTAGTAAATCATGTGTAGTATTCGCGTAAACACAAGAAAGTATTAAATTTTTATTATTAAATACTAGCAGTCCGTTCACGACTTTGTCCGTGTTATTTTTAGATTTTTGAAGTGGATTTTCATGGGGTAAAAAGAAGCATTACTTAAGGTAAATGTAACTTTCTCACGGTGAAAGAATTTTTAAAATCCGCATAGTGGTTTTGAGTTTATTCATTACAAACAAACACACAAAAACAAATCTTTCCTCTTAATGATATTAGTATAGATAGAAATATTGCTCTACTTTTTGACAGTGAAATATGCGAGCAAAGATTTCAAATAGGTTGCCGCTGACCTGAACCCGCAAAAATAAGACACAATTTAAATACCATCATATAATATAATATAAAAAAATATCATCTTATTAACATTATTTATGCTTTGGGTTTTAATAATTAAAATAGTAAAAATAATACCACCGGCGGCTGTAATGATACAATGAGTTATTTTTGCATAGGTCGGAGTACAGACTAAAAATAATTAATTACAATTAGGATCTGGAGACCCCGCTTCAGCACTGGCAACAAGACGCGTGACATCTCAGTCTACCCCGTGACCACGGCCCTTGGAAACGTGGGGAGTTTAAAATGTAAAATAAAAGCGATAAAATCCGTAAAAAGTCTTTTTATCCAATAATGTGTAGTATTCGCGTAAAAATACAGAATTATTTATCTTATTAACATGTTTTTAGTGTTTTGGTTTTCTTATTTTACAAAATTAATATATTTTTTGTTTTAAAAAATACTTTTAGTGTCTAACTATAGCTAGACTAAATTAGACCCTAAAATAATCTAACTGCCTCCGTAACCTAGTGGCAAGGGCGAGTGTCTTAGAAACCGGAGGTCAAGGGTTCGAATCCTGCGGGGACTCAACAAATTTTCATTGTTGTTTCCTAGTCGGTTAGGGTAATTTAGGCCGATCATCCAATTGTCTGAAAAGTAAGAGGATTCATGCGTCAGATGGGCTTGTAAAAAGTCGGTCCACCCACCAACCCGCATTGGACCAGCGTGGTGTGATACGGTCCAAAACCCCCTAATGGATAGGGTTGTATTAGGTGAGCCTATGTCGAGCAGTGGACTATCACAGGCTGATGATGATGATGTAGAACGCAACAATCCGTTCGACAAATTGAGACATAGGATTAATAGTTGCTAGTGACAACCCTGATAGTTCTTTTCAAATGCATTATCGTAAATCTAATTTGATTTGGGCATATATGTTCAATCGATTTATATTTTATTTAAAGACATAAGAATATATTTAAAGTATGATAATGTTCTCCAGTCGATTACGACTACGGCAGTCGATCTATATTAGAAATCAGCCAACGACGCAGGAGATATTATAGTGCACAAGTGCACGCGCAAATACAGGGCACTCCCTGTTCCCTTATACTCTGAAAGCCTGATGAGACAGATAACCGACACGACCGGGGTGAGATAATGCGCGGGGTCGACTTTTTACATGCCCATCCTACGCATGGACCATCTTACTTTACAGTCAATCGGGTGATCGGCCTAAATTACCCTAACCAGCTAGGAAAAGTAATTGAGTCCCTGCAGGTATCGATCTCACGACCTCCAGTTTCAGAGGCAGTTGATTTAAAGTAAAATATTGGATTTTTTTGACTGCCTCCGTAGCCCAGTAAAAAGTCGGTCCACCCACCAACCGCATTGGACCAGCGTGGTGGGATACGGTCCAAAAGCCCCTTATGGATAGGGGTGCATTAGGGGATGCCTATGTCCAGCAGTGGACTAACACAGGCTGATGATAGACGATGATGAAAAAGTATAACAGTTACTACGAAATTTATCATAGTCTGTCATCTATCTTAACCGTCTAAATAATTCTATCAAAGAGCGTATCAAACGACTTCAGATGGTGTCACTTAAGAAGCGTTAGATTTGACACGTTTTTAGTAAATGCACGACTGCCTCAACTTGTTATAATGTTGCAATGATCTTATATCTAATGCTGAGGACCTGCTATAGATAAAGAATAGACTTTTTTATTTAAAAAAAAAACTGGAAAAATAATATACGTTTTTCTTTAGCGCATCTATTTTTTATAATACGATTACAATTTACATTACATAAATGGACATAATTGTACAGTTTGTATAGACATTGAAATTATACCGTCAATAGGAATGTTATTTATATACAAATGAATTTTTATATTTATCTACATTTTTTATTCGCAGTTTATCAAGTTCTTGTTTTATTGTTTGTTTTTGTGTTATCATGTTAGATCAATATATAAATCTTATTAAAGACGACATTAAATTATATTAATTATGGTCGGTCCACCCACCAACTCGCATTGGACCAGCGTGGTGGGATACAGTCCAAAATCTCCTAATGGATAGAGGTATATTAGGGGAGGCCTACGTCCAGCAGTGGACTATCACAGGCTGATGATAATGATGATCCATTCGACTAAAACATTAGACTAAAACAGGCTGATGATGATTGATAACTTTTGTAGATCTGTGTTTTTAGATAAAATAAAATAATATTGTCATTTACTTGTTGTAACGAAGTCAAAGAAACAGAATGTCAAATATAATATAATGGATGAATAATGGTTTTAAATAATAAAGAAACTCAAAACTAACGCATTAGTATTGCTATTATTTAATATGTATAAAAAATATTTCTATAGAACAAAGAATCTTCAAGATTATACGATTAAAGTATGAGAGATTTGTGAATAAAACGCTGGATCCTTTGAATGTTATTAACGTTTTATTGAATATTTTTTTTACCGGAAGTGGATAATTTCAATTTCATTGAAACGGATGTAGTATCGATATCCTCCAGTAAAGCTTTATTTCATAAACTTAATTTTATTCTTTCGCTATTGTGTACTGAGCTTTACTACAATCGTCTAGTCACGACTGTCGCATTAAGTTGACAATAGATATCCAGTTTCAAGGGCCTCCGCTCGTGCTTATAAAGGCGTGACTAATGTATAAGACCTATTAAATCGATGTCACGCATTAGATCCAGCGACCCCGTTGGCACAGTGGCTGTGAAGAGCGTTGTAGGTTCGATTCCTTTAACTGAAATTGGTTTTCTAGTCTACTTTTATAGATATCAGCTAATGCTTCTGTTGCTTAGTGGTAGGGTCGTAGGTTCAAATCCTTCGGGAAGGCAACCAGTACGTATTTATAGTATTATCCTCGTTTGTTAGGGCAATGTACCTTTGTAAAGTAAGACGATCCATGCGACGGAAGTATCTAGTTCTGCAGCTCTTCGGTCGTAGTCGATTATCGTCCTATCGATTGGTGATAAAGGATGATGTAATCTGTGTCTGCATACATGTACTATAAATCTTCTGCGAGGCTTGTTTTACCAGCCAATTATGAAATCTAGGTACAGTGCCAGGTGTCAAGCTATAACGATACCAAAGCGTAGCGTAGAGAATTTGTAAATATCTGACCAACACTTTAACATTTGTTGACGTTATATTTGACATTATGGTGTGTTAAGATAAATTGTAGATATTTTGGCTTTAGTATAGTACAAATATAACTAACACTATAACACAAGTGTACGCGCAAACACAAATGCTCTGCGTCTTCCTTTATACTCCCATAGTCCGATGGGACGGCAGAACGACACGACTTGATAGAGGACCGACACAGGGATCATCTTACTTTACAGGCAATCGGGTAATCAGCCCGCATTGCACCAACCAATAAGAAACGTAGATAAGTCCCCGCACGATTCGAACCCACATCTCCGGTTTTTATAGCACCTACCACAGGCTACGGAGGCAGTTTATATATGTTCAAATATGTAATACTGAATTACTTAAAGCAACAAACTTAACCTTCTATTTAATATTGATTTATGATAAAATAATTAATCACATATGTTAGCTTAATTGGTCTATTTCCATACTGACACTTCAAGGCGCAGTAACTTAAAACACTTAAGCGCTAAGTTATTAGGACTCGGCTATGACCTAGCTCTGTACCTACATTAAATACATAAATTATCTTTGATATTTTACTATTGCAGTAAATGGTACAAGACCATTTGTACATTAAGACATCTATTAATAATGTTTTTACAAAATTTTATAAAATTTTCCTTACATAATAACATAAACGTTGATGTAACGTAGATTTTTTTTATGTTTCGAATGGGATAGTAGTACTAAAATGGTTTCTGTGTCAAAGCAGTAGTGTGAGAACACTACTGTACGTCGTGTTAAACCATATTTATTATAAATATTGAATGGACGAGATATTACATCCAATGTTGCAAAATGGCAAGAGGATTTGCGCCCTTTTACGTGGCATTTCTTATGGGTAAGACGTATCGTTTCATCATCATCATCATCATCAGCCTTTATCAGTCCACTGCTGGACATAGGCCTTTTTAAGTGAACGCCAAGACGGCCGATCCCCTGCTACTCGCTGCCTACTTGAACCGGCTACTGCACGGAGATCGGTATTCCACCTGGTCGAGGGACGACCAACACCGTTTCCCTAAACGTGGCCTCCACCGTAACCTTATGGGCCCATTGGCCATCCGTTTTCGGACCACGTGACCGGCCCACTGCCATTTCAACGAGCTAATCCTTTGCGCTTGTCGGTAATCTTTGTTCTCTGTCGGATGAATTCATTACGAATCTTATCCGACAGAGAGACTCGAGCATAGCACGTTGAGCTACGGCAAACTTGTGGACCAGTCCGATAGTCAGAGGCCACGTTTCTGCCCCGTAGGTCATCACGGGGAGTACGCATTGGTTAAACACTTTTGTCTTTAAACTCTGGGGTATCGGTTACGTGTTATAGCTTCCTGAATGCTGCCCAGCCCAACTGAATCCTCCTATTGGCTTCCTCTCAAAGCTGTGTCTTCCCAACTGCAATATGTGCCCTGAGGAAGACATATTTATCGACAACTTCGAGAGTAACAGCATCGACATTGACCGTACTCGGGAGAACGTGTTCGTTGAACATGACTTTCGTCTTGCCCAAGTTCATCCTAAGATTGATACGTCGGTACGATTCATTTAAGCCGTGCAACATTTCCTGCAATCACTCCAACGACTCGGCCAATATGATGATATCGTCAGCGAAACGGAGGTCTGAAAGGTACTCGCCGTTAATGTTTATGCCACGTCCAGTCCAGTCTAGGGTCTTAAAGACGTCTTCCAATGCATTAGTGAACAGTTACGGGGATATTACATCCCCCTGTCTCACTCCTCGATGCAATGGGATTGGTCGCGTTTGACCCCCGGATTCAGAACCGACATAAACGCAGCGCTATACAGACCTTTCAGATCAGAGAGAACAGATCGACGTATCGATAGTCGACCTGAGATCGTTGAAGAGCTTCCAGAACAGCCCAGGTGTCTACAGAGTCAAAAGCTTTCTCATAGTCCACAAAGGCAAGGCACAGTGGCGGATTGTACTCATAGGTCTTTTGTACACCTTGCCTTATGGTGAAGATGGTCGTGTGTATGGTGCAAATCTGTGGGAACCACGCTGTTCGTGGGCATGACTCTCGAGAACAGCTTGTATGTGGCTTAAAGTGCGATCGGTCGGTAATTTTAACAGGGTATTGTCACCTTTCTTAAAAACAGAACGACCTCACTTTCAAGCCACGCCTTGGGAGAATTACCCTGTGGAAGAACGAGTCGAGATAACTTCCGTAACTCGACCTAAAACGGGTTACCCTTGCTTTAAGGAGCTCTGTAGTAACTCCATCCTTTCCAGGAGCTCTTCCCCTTGCACTAAAGCGCTAGACTAACCTCATCAATGCTGACTGTAGTAAGCTCATCGGAGAGATGCAGTATCGTTTACCATCTGGTAAACGTACGTCTCACCACTTTTGTAAAAGAAACCAAAGCTGATATCATATTCTTATACCGCTTTAGTAAAGTCAATATAAAGTAGATAAACAAAGGAAACGGTAACATTATGACCACTTTATCGTATCGCGGTATTACACAGACTTGTCATTGAAATATTATTTTCTTAAACATGAACGTCTCATGAAATAAATCAATTTAAAGTTAATTTAATATTTATATGAATTATATTTAAAGACTCATTTATTTTTAATAAAAAGTAAAAGTGGTAAATGAAAATAATAAACTCTTTTATTTAAATATAATAAATAAAAAAGTTTATTAGGCTATAAAGACTATATCTGCTTATCTTTCAACGGATAAACTTTTTAAGAAGGCTGTTTGTGAGAAGTTAACTTAAATTTAAGAACATTATACTTCATTGGAATCACTGCAAAGATTTAAAATGAATGAAAACCATTAACTTTTAAGCAAGATAGTCATCAGCATAAGGTTTATTACACTGCCAGCTGGTGTGATACAGTCAAAACTCCTAATGGATAAGGTGTATTATGGAGGCCATGTCCAGCATGGTCATCATGGCTGTATGATGAGATGATGATGACATTTATTTAAAATCTAATCAGAGCCCCGCTTACTATTCGTTAAATTAAACAAAAAAAGGATACATTGTTCTAATACTACTAATCTTTTGTATCTTGTCTGTTATCCCGTCATCCTAAAAGACTAATCTATTAATTAACTAATAATGAGTTAATCGACTACTTGTGGCCTGTTGAATAAAGTATATATGACATCATCATCATTGGCAGCCTTTATCCGTCCACTGCTGGACATACGCCTTTTTGAACGAACTCTAAGACGGCCGATCCTAGCTACTATGTGCCAACTTGAACCGGCTACTGTACGGCGATCGGCATCCCACCTGGTCAGGGGTCGACCAACGCTCCTCTTCGCAAACGCGGTCTCCACTCGAGAACCTTATTGGTCCATCGACCATCGGCTCAGTGTTTAATTAACAGTGTATATACAACTGCCTCCGTAACCTTGTGGTAAGAGCGTGTGCTTTAGAAACCGGAGGTCGTGGATTCCAATCCTGCGGGGTTGTTTCTAGTTGATTAGGGCAATTTGCGCCAATCACCCGATTGTCTGAATAGTCAGATGATCCATGCGTTGGATGGGCATGTAGAAAGTCGGTCCACCCACCAACCCGCATTGGACCAGGTGGTGGGATACAGTCCAAAAACCTCCAATGGAGAAGGCGATCAGTAGGGGAGGCCTATGTCTGTCAGTGGACTGTCACAGGCTGATGATGATGATGATGATGTACAAATACACTGTTAAATAAAAAAACATACAGATTCGACTGAAACTTGATAAAATGTATCCTATAGAACAGCGTTCAAAGCATGAATAAAATTAATTCTCTACGAAATATAATCATCATTTCATATAATCTGGTATTATCAAAATTTTAATTACTAATTTTAAATTTTTACTAACAAAACTCTCAATGCTACATAATGAAAAAACAAAATACCTCAACACGTCTTAAATTACATCACTCGAGTAACGGACACCGAGTGGTTTAACCTGTCACCTGTCACATGTCAAATGTCAAACGTCACTTCGCGTATAACTTCGTAACTGACAGCCAGCGCTATCGGTTAATTAACACCTGAAGCGTTTTAATTATATATCTTATCAGTAACGTAGAAATTTAATTACTTTCGATAAATTCCTATATTTAAAATTGTCTTGACCCAAATATATGTTAAAGAATAAAGCTCTGTTTAGTACTATCGCAATAAATCTGAAATAATTCTACTATAACCACATGTAGTGTATTATTAATCAATAATAAACCAAGAATTTTCAAGCTTAGAAAATCTAACCAAGCAAAGAAGCCATTAAAAAAAAATCACTTAAATTAAACTTTGCTACTTGACACTGTAGCTTAACACGTCATTTGACGAGCGCTTTAAAAAGTGATAACAATATTACTTAGTGCTCTTTAGGCTAAAAAAGGTTATCCTTAAGACAGCGTCAGAATCAAGCTGGGTTCCCGGCCCTTGTGGGCAACCCTCGATTCAGCGCGCTGACGGGAAAAACAAATTGACGGTCCAAGTCGAGGCTCCCCTTTTGGGGGCCCTTAATGCTTTAAGTCACTTCGCCTGTGTCAACAAACCCTTTACGACCGGTAAGAGACTAATATGTAACATATTCTTTTTATCGTAGACAGGTAGATTTAAACTTAGTGTTTAGATTATTCTCGAATATAGATTAGCATTAATTTAAGTTGTCAGCTTTACACTTATATGAAAAAAAGTAATTTACCCCGATAATGAATATATCAAGGTAATATTTTCTTTGGGAAAAAAGAAATGCTTTATTTAATAACACTACAAGAAGTTCATCATCAACATGCTGTGATAGTCCACTGCCGGACATAGGCCTCCCCTAATACTCCTATCCATTACGGGTATTAGAACCATATCCCACCACGCTGGTCTCATGCGGGTTGGTGGGTGGACTGAATTTTTACATGCCCATACGACGCATGTATTATCGTACTTTTCAGATAATTGGGTGATCAGCCCAAATTGCCCTAACCAACTAGGAAACAACAATGAAAATTTGTTGAGTCCCCGTAGTCCTCCGGTTTTAAAGCACATACCCATAACCCAGTGCTTATGGAGGCATTTTACTAGAAGTTCACATGCAATAATCCTTGCCCATAAGAAAGCCAGCGTTAGACGCCAAAAGTTTTTCAAACACACAAATATCAGTTTTTTTTAACTTTCAAAGAGTTCTATGGTTTAACATAAACTGAATGTCTTACTTATCAATCCAATTAATCAACAGCCTGTAATAGTCCACTACTGGACATAGGCCTCCCCTAATACACCCCTATCCATTAGAGGGGTTTGGACCGTATCCCACCACGCTGGTCCAGTGCGGGTTGGTGGACCGATTTTTGACATGCCCATCCGACGCATAGATCATCTTACTTTTCAGACAATTGGGTGATCGGCCCAAATTGCCCTAACCAACTAGGAAACAACAATGAAAATTTGTTGAGTCCACGCAGGATTCGAACCCACGACCTCCGGTTTCTAAAGCACAAGCTCATACCACTAGGCTACGGAGTAGGCGTGAGCGTTATTTAACATCAGTTACAATAACTGGTTACGCGATATGAAACGCAATAACCGTTTCATGTCAAATTAAAAGTAGTTATTTTTGTAAACACGTTATTCGTGTGAACTCAGCCGTCGTCGTCTTCCTTAGGCAGTTGAGTGAGCATAAAGCGCTATATTTCTTTCGCATCTTGCCTACCGACGGGCCGTGCGGGAGAGATGGCAGATCGAGACTTGGCGATTAACCGAGAGTCGACTAAATGCGTCACTCGCTGTGAGCGACGCATTTAATTTTCATAGGTATGACTAATACACATAGATACCACATTCGAGTGACCCTTGTTGGCAAATAATGTCTTCCGATTCCGGGAAACAAGCAGTTATTTATATCAAAAGTAAAATGAAACAAAAAATAAAGATTTTCATTTTGTTTTATTTTACTTTTTATTTAAAGGGAACGGTCTATATAAGAGTGAAAAATATTTATGACAAAAAGTGTAAACATAAGAAAAGTGAAAATAAACAGTAAATATTAATTATCGTTATTGCAACAATAAAATTTAATTTTAAATACACCAGTAGCAATATTTTTATTCAATTCATAGTTTCGTAGTAAACAACAATCAATCAATAAAACATTTTATAATTGTAAACCGGAGTAAAATATGCAGAAAAGTAAATATATTGATCTATTAGGCACCAAACACGAAACCGTTAATTTCGTTTCGTATGTAACCGTATAGCTGAGATACGTATGTAACCGTATAGCTGAAAAATTTATGTATGCACAGTAGCTGGATGAAAGTAGCTGGTTATAAAAATAACTACTTTTAAAATAAGCGACGCTGTCCGCGTGACTGGTTACGTTTCGTTTCTTAAAAGTGACGTAACGACCCACGTCTACTACGGAGGCAGTTTGTGTGAATGTCTTATCAACCATAATTAAATAAACTTACAGAGACTTATACTCACATAATCGATTAGAATAAATTTGCTCCATAATATTGTCCAGGCGCGCCTAAAAGTACATTTTCTGAACTTTTTAGTATCAGGCGACATTCGACTACGTAAAAGTTTTTCTTTATATTACACTTTAAAATATAAACAGTAATCATCCTAAAAAAATTGTATTGGTTAACCTCATTTCGAGCAAGTTAAGCATCCACTATTAGACGGTATTCGCAAAAATTCGTTCCATTGATGTCATTTGTCAAGTGTGAACGGAAATGTTTCATATATCTTAAGTGTTTATGACGAATTTTATTGTTACGAATAACTTGGCAGGCTTAGGTTAGTTTTATTTGTCTAAATATAGGTACGTAGATCTCTTTTTTGAACTCCTGGTCACGATATCTATATCTATCTCTAAAGCTATCTGATATATATCTCTAAGGCCTACAATAATATTTCTTTTGCCTTGTCAGAGATAAACTAAGAACGGGTTATTCAAAACCCTACCCTATAGGGAATCGTAGGTGTATATGCAGACGAAGTCACAAAGTTTAGATAACAATCAAGAGATCTGTACGAAATATGAAATACAAGTGCCATCAAATAAGTCCTAATGTAAATAATAACAACACTACATGATCGAAGCGGTTCTTAAGTTTTTCAAAGACATCTCAGCTATTTAAAATTAGGAAAAACGAGCTTTCACTCTCTTGGTAGAAGTTATCCTTATATTATTTAAATCTTTTCCTAGGACCTTCTGGACAGAATATTCAGACTGTTCGACGTGGAACGCCAGGATCATCTAGTGCAAGAAGATTGGATTGAGTTCCTGAAGGAGAGGCTGCCGTAAATACCCTATTTTTACAATCTATTTATTGCTAATAACATTAGCGTTAATTTCAAGAGAGAAAAATAATTTTAAGAAATTCAAAGAATTGAAGTCCAAAACCATTTGCATTGCAACATATGACATGCTTAAATTATTCATATTCGCTTGTATAGTGCTTGTTTTAAAGCAACAAAATATATTACAGAGAAATATTAGAACACTAATTGGTGTAGTTTTACTATCCCAAAATATTTATTAATTTAATTAATTCCATATTTGCAGAGACGACAAGCAACTGGACTTCGTGGAACAAGTGGAAAGCGTCGCTTACGTCCTGTGTGGCGACGGAGTCATATCCCAGGACACTTTTAGACCGATTTTGCAAAACAAAGTGGTGGGTCTCCTCTTTTTCAATGATATTTTCTCCTCACCATATAGAATAATAAAACTTCTTTTGACATACGGCTAGGATATAGAACACACTTCTTTTTCCCACATAAATCTAATAACTAGTTTATCCTGAGTATTTTTACAGCCCAAATGGTATCTGGCCACAAGTCAGGGGATAATTTTATAAATGTATTTTTTGACGGCCCAAGCCGAAGCTCCCTGTCTGTAGATCCCTGGCGCAATTAAGTCACTCGGAGAGACGAGCCAGTGGCAACGGACCACCCTCCCGACTAGTTCTAAGCGGTTTATTACACAGAGCACGAGGTCACGACAAATAAAAATGTATTTGTTGTTAGTAAATTCAAACATAACGACAACTTCCTTAGCTTTTAGCCACAACACGATATATTTTCAGATATTTATATATAATTGTGTGTCCTTCAGGTTACCAATAAACTGTTCAGACTGGTTGACACAGATGACGACGGCTACGTAACTGCTGACGACATCATGGAGTTCATCGCCACCGTCTCCAGCAGCAGGTAATTGATCTAGATCATAATTTTAGTGTGGATAATGACCTAAATTAATACGATAAAAAGATTTTTTTAATCTAAGATCCTTTATAATATCTCATCGATAAAACTAATTTGAAAGAAATCGAAAGCGGTAACTGTGATCTTGTTTAAAAACCTCGAAAGTGCTTTCTATTTTCAGCTGTTTTCATTTAAAAATTAGACATTCAATCACTTAATATGTTATTTTTTTCTTAAAGGAGGAACCTATAAGCGTATAATATTATACACCAATACAATTGAATGGCCATAGACCATTTTATTCTTTACATGTTACAAATTTTTAATCCATGCCCTAGGCTTTTGCTCATCCTAGATGATAAGATTATTTTAATCATCATCAGCATCTAGTGGTAGATGGTTGTAATTTTCAATTAACCTTATTTGATTAATGTAATAACGGCAAAATTAAATTTAAGTTTTTAAGCACCATATGATCCTGGCGTTCCGCGTCAAATAGCCTAAATATCCTGTCCAGAGGAGGTCTTGGAAAGATTTAAAAATATTATAATTGTAATTGTACATGCTCTGCATTTACATACCTAAATTTTGTATTTCAGACCCCGTGTCGGCATAGACAAGCCCAGTGTAGACCGACTCGAGCAGTTGTTTAGACAAACCGTCGGCGATCAGAAGGAAATCACAAGAGAACAATTCCAGAAGATTGTCGTCTCCAAAAACGTAAGCTATTTATACTTGCAATATTGTGAACATACTCAAACATCAAATAGCCAAGATGTTACGTAAAAAAAGATATATGTCAAAATCTTTGGCGCCAAAACGTCGGTCGTTCATTAGTTAAACATCACGTGAGATTTAAACATGGATACGGTCTACGAATACGTTCAGCTTTGGTGCCAATATTGTTAAATATTTTATTTTAATTTGGAAATGCAACTATGCATTTTCAAGCTAAAGTATGTATAGCATTTGTTCTTAAATATTAAAAGGGTTTTATATTTAATTTTGCTAAATTTTAATTCAGTTAAATTTAGGAACTGTTTGATTTTCGCGTATAATTAAGATTTTTTTCGTTCATAGCCAAACATTAGTTCCGCTCTGCATTAATGAAACTTAATCTATCCTAGATGTAATTAAACTTTCATTAAGTCTTAGAATGACAAAAAGATCTAGTATATTATCCTGCATCTTAACGTCAGAATGACCAGAATGAGCCTTCTGTTAAATAGCATCATCGTTATCAGCCTGTGATATTCCACAGCTGGACATAGGGCTCGCCCCATTACATCCCTATCCATTAGGGGTTTTTGGACCGTATCTAACCACGCAGGTCCAATGGCGGTTGGTTAATGGACCGACTTTATACAAGACCACCCCTAATTTAATTATTAATTTACTAATTTAATATTTTACACTCCCCTTAACAACTAGGAAACAACAATAAACATTTGTTGAGTCCCAGCAGGATTCGAACCCACGACCTCCGGTTTTTAAAGCACACCACCACTAGGCTACGGAGGCAGTTGAATAACATTACGTAATTCATTAACCTAGTATTTTTTCTAATTTCAGCCCTTCTTTACGGAGCGTGTATTCCAAATCTTCGACGAGGACAACTCGGGAACGATATCCCACCACGAGTTCATAGCGGCCGTCCACCGATTCGGACGACAAACCGCCGAAGACAAGATTAAGTTCCTATTTAAAGTCTACGATTTGGACGGTGAGTTGTGGTGAAAGCTAAACTAAAGCGCGAAGCTGCACGGCCATAGTGCCCTTCAAACCGGAAGACATAAACTTTCTCTGTTAAAAGTAGGCAATGCGTTGATATATCCAAGGGCCTCCAGCGCCCTAACATAGCTATGAAATATTATCAAAACTTCATTATAGAAATGAATGTTTTAAAATGATTTACTCCATCTCTTGAGAGTCATTTTCAATTTAACAACAGTTACAAGCCTTCGCGGCTGTATTATAGTCTTCAAAAAATCCGTTTCTCCCAAAACTTATAAGTCTAATTTTTGTTTAACAATAAGTTTGAATACACCTTTAAGACATTCGGCAACAACCATGTTGTTATTGTGTTATATTAAATTAACCTTTAAACAACGCGGTGTATTCACAATATTGTAATAATAACCTGTCCCGGTTCGATTGCTGTTTATTAACTGTCTGACTGAGCTAGTCTAGGAACTGGATTTTAAGAGATAAGCCGACTGTGCAAGCGATATTGTGCTCAACTTCTTTTTCCTTAACACCGTAGTACGATTGAACGGACAATATGCTTGGAAATATAAAACCTGCAGCGTCTTTCAGAGGTAAAGGAGATATTTGGTGATATAAGTAATTTGGCTGATAGTTTTTAAACACTTTGATGACCGTGTAGAATCTATAAGTATAAACGTATAAAACCTTTCACTGCTCCGGTAATTTGTCTCACTTATCCAGATAAAGCAATTCGTAACGGGTCATACAAATGTTTAAATATACAAATTCTATCACCATTATTCTTTACCTACATCTAAATCATGGGCCATCTTACTATTCAACTGATTACGAAAAGTTGTCGAGTCCCCAAGACATCAAACTTGTGACTTTCTAGGTCTCTAAAGCGCAAACGCATACGAATAGGTTATGGAGACTGATACCTATAATAATAGTAATAATGTCCTCCAAATCGATCACGACTATGGTGAGCGATCTATATTAGGGATCAGCCAACTGCGGAGAAGATATTATAGCGCACAAGTGCACGCGCAAACAAAGGAGCAACTCCCTATTCCTCTATACTCTCAAAGCCAGATAAGGATAAGGTATAGGTCTGATGTTTTACATGCTCATCCGACGCATAGCCGTAACCAACTAGAAAACAACACTGAAAAATTATTTAGTCCGCGCAGGATTCAAACCCACGACCTCCGGTTTCTGAAACGCAAGCTCATACCAAATGCTACAGAGACAGTTAAAGTTGAAACGTATAATACATCAATGATCGCCCATATTACTATCAGAAATGACAGCAGGATTAGAACCAACAAATGTTCTTGAACAACTAAGCTAACAGAAAGATACCAAAGTACGTACGATCTATCATCATCATCGGCTTGTGATAGACCACTGCTGGACATAGGCCTTCCCTAATACACCCCTATCCATTAGGGGGTTTTGGACCGTATCCCACCACGCTGTTACAATGCGGGTAGGTAGATGGACCGACTTTTACAATTGTCTGAAAAGATGATCCATGCGTCGGATGGACATTTAAAAGGCGGTCCACCCAACAACCCGCATTGGACCAGCGTGGTGGGATACGGTCCAAAACCCCCTAATGGATAGGGATATATTAGGGGAAGCCTATGATGATGATGGGTGATCGGCCTAAAGTGCCCTAACCAGACCTATACTATTTACTCCGCCCAAAACACATAAAGATAATACTTACCATTTTAACAGGCGATGGCTTGATCCAGCATCGAGAGCTACAGCACGTGATGAGAGCCTGCATGGAAGAGAATGGAATGACGTTCAGCGATGAACAGCTCCTGGAACTGACTGGGGCGATGTTTGAAGACGCCGATGTAGAGAATCGTGGGGCGATCACTTACGAAGCGCTGAGGGATCAGTTGAGCAAGCATGGAGGACTATTGGAGAATCTTTCGATTAGGTGAGACATATAATTGATTTGATCAAAGACGTTACGGCTTAAATTGCCTTTAATGTAGCTTTCAATAATCCCGCTGTTTAAGGTTCATTCAGGATCCACGGTGACGGGCAATATTTTATTAAATCACGGGTTGCATTCGCGTAAATGCAAGAAAGTTTTATATTTGACGTTTTAGGTAATCAAATTCAAAAACGTATATTTTTATTTAATATAGAAGTATTGTGCATGCTTAGTTATTGTCAAATAGGCTTTTAGGACGCTGACCTGAAAATAACCGATGAAATAAACTTGAAGTGCAATTTTTTTACGTATATTTTTGTAATAATCAAATGATCATTTATTAGCACACATATTGGAAAAAATTAACTCTAACCAAGGACCCTGGATGTATTATATTAATGGAATATTCTTAAATCAGCTCAACCGTCAATTAGTGTATTTTAGCACAGTTACCTAATAGTGGGATTCATAATTCTTCTTTCTTTTCCTCAGCATAGACAGGTGGCTGGTCCCACCGCAGCCTGATCCTCAGCCCACGTCGTTTCTTCAGAAGCTGCACAACATGAAACCCTACCAGCTCTCGTGGCCATATTTCAAGAACAACCAAGTGTTCCTGGCCTATCTGGGCCTCTTCTTTCTGGTTAACCTTGGACTTTTTGCTGCTAGATGCGTGGAGTACAGAAATGCTAACGGTTTCGTCATGTTCGCCAGAGCTTGTGGTGAGTCTAACGTTGCGAGGTTCTTGGTTTTTCTTATCTTTTTAGTGACAATACGAAGGCATTTGTTCATTTACACTGATTGCATTTTAAATTGATTTCTGCATTTGATACTTAACAACTTATTCATAATCATAATAGGAAAAATTTGAAACAACCAGGACAGGTAAATACGTTCGTTTCCACAAATAACTGCACATATTTGCAATACTTTTTATGAAATGTTATGTCAAATTGATTAGCCAATAAACTAATAATGCATTAAAGGTATAAATTTTATCAGTGCCAATTTATAAACGTAATTAATGTGAAAATTATAATCCATTGTAACGAAGTGGGCTTATACATCTAGTATGATATTAAATCATCTTATTGATGAATTGTTACCGGGTTGTTAATCATTGGATGTCAGTTGACTACCAACACCGCCTATGATGCCGCTTTATTCCTATAGGTTACTTTATTAACATTTAGTTCGAATTTTTTTTGGCTTTTTTAAAAACTTTATAAAATTAATTTGCCTCCTCCGTGGTTAAGCGCTATTGGCCCTGGCTTTATAAACCGGAGATCGTGGTTTCGAATCCCGGGAAACAACTTCGTTATCGTTGTTGTCTGCTGGTTAGGCAGCTTGAGCGATCACCCAATTGTCTAAACAGTAAGATGATCCATGCCGATGGGCATGTAAAGTCGGTCCACCCACCAACCGCAAATCAGGTGGATATGGTCCAAAAAACTCCTAATAGGGGTGTATTAGAGAGGCTTTGTCCAGCAGTGACAACATAGTCTGTGATAAATATATAATTTATCTATTAAAATAATCATTAAAATGTTACCTTTAATTATCTCTAACTTTGAATTTGGATGAAATAGTGATAATTTAAATTTATTTGCATTTACTTTAAATTTTGGCAAGCTGAACTTATGTTTGGGTTTTAGTTCTGACGGAATTGATCACAGCGTTGAGGGTCCGAGACTTGGCCCTATCTACCACTGACCATCACATTACCTCCACAAACTTACGAGATTGATTATTATATACAGTGTCGTCCACGATCAGCATTGGTAATTTCAAAGGAGTAATTGTTATTTAGCATTTATGCGAAAACAACTAGAGCTTTGGAATTACGGTATTTTAGCTGAAATATTGCAATTGGTAAAAGCAAAGACTCTAATGTCACAAAGAAGAATCAGTGTTTTACCGCAATATTTTTTAGAGATAAAAAAGTTGCAGGTCTGCTTTTAACAATATAGCTGTTTTGAAATCCTGGAAACACAACAAATTTTAATTGTAGTTTCTAGTTGGATAGGCACTTGCGCCGTTCACCCAATTTATGAAAAGTGGTTGATCCATGCGTCGATAGGCATGTAAAAGTCTCAAAACCCGCATTGGACCAGCGTAGTGGGATACGGTCCAAAACCCCTAATGGAGAATTAGGCGTGCATTAGGGGAGCCCTATATCCAGCAGTGGACTAATACAGGCTCATGATGTGTTGTGAGTAATCATTCAGAAACCAGCTTGCTAAATGACAGGTTCTGCAACTCCCAACCTTGTGCTGGCTGCGTTGGCAAAATGAAAGAGCACGCCCCATCAAATTTGCACTTTCTTTTTCATTGATGACATTCTCAACTTGGGAATTAAAGATGCCTTATGAGTCCAAAACGTGGCCTCTGACTGTAGGATTGGTCCACAAGTTGCCATAGCTCAAAGGCTATAGAGCTCACCATGCTTGGGGTTGCTTTGCTCATAAAATTCGTAAAGGATTAGCTCGTTGAAATGGCAGTGGGCCGGTCATTTAGTCGGAAGCTGCATTACTTTGACCTGTAATTGTCGTTCTACTCCAACATTTACCCTCCACGTCCTAAAAATGCCAGACGATGCCATGGTAAGTCGTTTGAGGTCGGCAATTATGGCCTTTTCCATTGCAAAGATTGCTGTCTTGTTTCCGATATAAAAATTAACCCCTGATTTGTCTCTGTTACCAACCGAAGCAAAAGTTTTCAGAATCTTCTATAAACTTGTCCAACAACATCTTATCGTCATGTCGATTTTGTTTCTAATGCTCGGTTAATATTTTCGGCACCTATCTTGGAAGACTTTTTTCATATTGAAAATTTGTTTAACTATGAAATGAATATCTTTCTTGAATTAAATATCGGATGGTAATTCTTTCTCAATACAATTATCTTGAATTTGGCAACATTTTCTTGGGAGACTGAACTAAAGGCCGCAACCATGTTCGTCTTTCCTTATCGTTCATCCTATTCGAATTTCAGAAGCCTCACCTTGCGACAGCGGGATACGGCAGAGCAGACTTCTCTTATATTGCCTCCAAATCGCAGTGAATCGTTATTCTTTAAAACTGAGGTTTCTTAACGATGCGATTTTGTTTTTCTCCATTTTCGACAAATCGTTTCGACGCAAAGCAAACAATTTAAAATAAAGATTCTAATAGATTTTCTTTATATATACAAATATTTAAGCTACGCCCTTTAGCCCTTTTTTTCCAACAAATGAGTGTGTATATCGTTCTTACTAACTTTTGATCCCTGCTCATAGAACAATCGTCTATCTCTTTTAGGTTACTTGAATGGTTGTTCAAATCAAAATCGA
Organism: Lamproptera curius; assembly: GCA_029286875.1. Taxonomy (NCBI): domain Eukaryota; kingdom Metazoa; phylum Arthropoda; class Insecta; order Lepidoptera; family Papilionidae; genus Lamproptera; species Lamproptera curius. The sequence goes on from JAGSMT010000153.1 coordinate 410,213, forward strand.
CTGATTGTTGTAATGATATACTTGACTATCGCTACAATTTTGAAATCGTTTAATTTTGATAACACAATTCTAAAATAAGTTTCGGTTTCGGATAAGTATTGGCTGAAACTCGGCCGAAACGAAACCGTAACCGAAATTTCGGTCGGACACTACTAATAATGCATTCAAGGTATAAATTTTATCAATGCCAATTTACAAACGTAATTGATGCGAAAATTATAATCCATTGTAACGAAGTGGGCTTATACATCTAGTATGATATTAAATCATCTTATTGATGAATTGTTACCGGGTTGTTAATCATTGGATGTCAGTTGACTACTAACACCTATGATGCCGCTTTATTCCTATTAGTTACTTTATTAACATTTAGTTCAAATTTTTTTTGGCTTTTTTAAAAACTTTATAAAATTAATTGGCCGCCTCCGTGGTTAAGCGCTATTGGCCCTTGTTTCATAAACCGAAGATCGTGGTTTCGAATCCCGCGGGAAACAACTTTCTGTTATCGTTGTTGTCTGGTTGGTTAGGACTGTTTGAGCCGATCACCCAATTGTCTAAGCAGTAAGATGATCCATGCGTCAGATGGGCATGTAAAAAGTAGGTCCACCTACTAACCCGCATTGGGCCAGCGTGGTGGGATACGGTCCAAAAAACTCCTAATAGGGGTGTATACGGAGAGGCCTATGTCCAGCAGTGGACTAACACAGTCTGATGATATAATTTATCTATTAAAATAATCATTAAAATGTTAACTTTAGCATTATCTACATAACTTTGCACAGTTCGTGATGTAATAGCTGTTATAATTTACACTTATTATGCATTTACTTTACAATTTTCAGGTCAATGTCTGAACTTTACCTGCTCTTGGGTACTAGTTCTGATGCTGCGACATTGCATCACAGCGTTGAGGGTCCGAGGACTTGGCTCCTATCTACCACTCGACCATCACATTTACCTCCACAAACTTACTGGAGTACTGATTATTATATACAGTGTCGTCCACACGATCATGCACTTGTGTAATTTCAGTGAGTAATTGTTATTTAGCATTTATAGCTGTTAATAACTGAACTAGAGCTTTGGAATTACGTGTATTTTAGCTGAAATATTGCAATTGGTAAAAGCAAAGATTCCTCTAATGTCACAAAGAAGAATACAGTACGTTTTACCGCTAATATTTTTAGAGATAAATAAAGTTGCAGTGTCTGCTTTTACATCAATATAGCCGTTTTTAAATTATTACATTGTGATATATATTACCGATACGTGTAACGAAATATTTTTTCTGTATTTTGTCTATTTATCCCTCTGTATGCTTGTCTGGTTAATTTCTGGAATGGTCTGACTTGGTTGTTTGACAATTATAGATAGTTTTATCTTATATTTCTTATCAAAATCTTTGGAAACAACCAACTTATTGCTATACAAACAGGTTTGATCGTGGTCAACGATCCAGTCCTTAACGCGAGGAACTACACCGTGTGGGAGTGGGTGGGTACGAGTAGGCCGGGGCTGTTCGGGCTTGTGGGTGGTGTCGCCAACCCCACTGGGCTTGCTCTGGTGGTGATACTGTTAATACTCACCACATGCAGCCGTCCCGCCGTCAGAAGAGGTGGTAGCTTTGAGGTGGGTGGTCGTTTTAGTCTTAAAAGAACTTTAGTCTGTCAACTGTGAAGGCTTTTTCTAAAGTCAATTGCCAGGTTTGTTACATAAACGCAAAGTACTGTTGTTGAGCCTATTTCTGTCGGACAAGGGTATTGTGCAAACGCTAATGTGTCATAGAATGACGGACCATATAATTTTATTTTGCAGGAGTCAAATAATGTCTAAAATCTATTTCTGACGAGCTTGACTATTGTTAACATTGAACACTTAACATAACAGAGGGATTAACAAATTTTACTGTCTTTTTTTGCATATATACCAGAATTTATTAGAATCAAAGATATGAATAAGTAATTTTTGATATTTTCGTAGGCAGTCAAGTAAATCGCAATGTTTTAAAAGATATCTCACAGAAATATCATTAAATCTTTGATGTTTGGATAAACGTTCCTAGACTATATATATTCGTCTAGACAAATTAGGACCATAACAATGATAACCTCTCCCTGTCTTAGGTCTTCTACTGGTCCCATCTGCTATACATCCCCTTCTGGATCCTGGTGATATTCCACGCCCCTAACTTCTGGAAGTGGTTCATCTTGCCGGGAACAATCTACCTTATAGAGAGGATAATGCGTTTAGCATGGATGAGGTAAGATAATTTCCCTTGCTATAAGAAACGGTGGTCAATATTCCAACTTTAATATGAAAGTGGTAGGTCCGGTGGTAGGTCCCCTGTTTACAGGAGACCGTCTGGGTGGGTACCACCGCGGTGCCTATTTCTGCCGCGAAGCAGTAGTGTGAAAACACTACTGTATTCCGGTTTGAAGGGCGCCGTAGCCAGCGTATTTACCGGGTAAACGAAACTTAACATCCTATGTCTCCACTATATATACCACTAGTATTACCAATGTCTATGGCTGTCGGTGATCACTTCCCATCAGGTGGCTGGCCCGACTGCACATGTCTCGCGGTAGGCAGCCGGTTGGTGATGGCATTGGTATTGTCAATGTCTATGAACGAAGGTACCACTGTCCATCAGGTCGCCTGACTGCTCGTCTGCCTGCGTAGCCAATAAATAAAAAAAGCCATTTTTCAGTTTGCATAACACCTGTTTTTTAGTGTTTTATGAAACTTTCGTGGATTAGAAGCCGAAACCTATGGTAATTTGGAAAAATAGTTGTTTGAAAAAGAAGAAACCATAATAAAATGAAAGTAATAAATTTATATATTTTATGACATAGAAACAAGGAACAAATATAATTTAATTCTTCCAGCAACTACTTGAAGAATAAGTAAGTCTTTTATGGGACAATGTATGCGTTTTTACAACAAAATCCCAGTAAACGTTTAGAATTTAAGTATTAATAAATTTAAAAAGGTAGTAAAGGAACGTTAATGTGTTAAAGGTTATTACGACATTAATGAATTTTTAAATGATAACACAGCTTGGTAATGGAATGCTCGCTCCAGGTATTATTTCAAAATTGCATAATATGTAATGCCGAATTTTCAAATTGTTTGTTATTTTTAAAAGATGCCATAAAAAATAGCCCGCTAAGATTCTTTCGCCGTATCTTCTCAGGTCTGAGGCGTCCTTTTCCGAACCGGCGGTAGTGTGTTTGACAATCAATAAGCAAGTGTAAACTTCTATATTGAATAAAGACATTTGAATTTGAATTTATTTTAATAAATTTATAAACTTACAAAAAATTATTACTTCATTCTTAATTTACTAAATAAATATTTAAAAGAATTTCTGCGTGAGAATATATGCTACTTTACACTATCTTCTTTGATGCCATAATCTTTTCACCAGATCTGAACGCGGCAAGACCTACATATCATCAGGTATCCTGCTGCCTTCGCGCGTCACCCACCTGGTAATCCGTCGTCCCCCGCTCTTCGACTTCCACGCTGGCGATTACGTGTTTGTGAACATTCCTGCCATTGCCACTTATGAGTGGCATCCGTTCACCATCAGCAGTGCACCAGAACAAGAAGGTCAGGAATGATAACGAAGTAATTGGTAAAGAAAGACTGCTAGGTCCTTGGATATTTATTGTCCGAATATTACTGCATTACTATTTAATGACAGAGCATATACAGTAGACAAGTGTATATATATTCTTCATATACAGGTGTATTTGTATATTATAGTATTCACTCTCAAAATTCAATGGGCAGGAAAGCAAGATCAGAGAAAACAGGCGCAAGAAAGACTTTTACATGCCCATCCGACGCATTAATCATCTTACTGTACAGGCAAATAAGTGATCGGCCTTCATTGCTCTAACCGACGACACAACACAGAAAAATAGTGAAGTCTCCGCAAGAAGGCAATTAACTGCAGTATTGTAAATCACAACTTTTACATATGCCTGTTTGTGTATGTGTAAAAAGCCTAACTTAACATCATCTTTTCTTTCACCTAGCCATTTTTCAAAGTTAACATGAGTTGGCTTCTTATCCATCTAAATTCACCTTTAAAACAATGTTTTAGGCCAAGCGACTGGCATCTGACCTCCGCAACCTCCGAATAAACTTTATTCCAGGGATGAATTTGTTATCAGTAAATTTGAAGGATCTCACATCCTTTAACGACTGCCTGACATGCCCATCCGACGCGTGAGTCATCTTACTTTTCTGACAATTGCGTGATCAGCTTTAAATTTAAATTATTAAATAAGGAATTTTACACTTGCTTTTTGTTTGTCAAACACACTACCACCGGTTCGGAAAAGGACGCCTCAGACCTGAGAGGGACCGGCGAAAGAAACTCAGCGGGCTCTTTTTCATGTCAACTTTTTAAAAATAACAAACAATTTAAAGGTATAAAATATTATGCAATATTGAAACAATACCTGGATCCATAAAGACTTACTTATTCTTCGCAGTCTAGTTGCTGGAAAAATTCAATTATGTTTGTTCCTTGTATCTTTAATGTTACATTGTGCAAACCAACGAGAACACAAAGTTGTCTCCCCGCGGGATTCAAACCCACTTACTGTTTATTAGAGTCCGACCGAAACTGGTTTTCCGGCCGAAACCGAAACCGAAACCGAAAGTTCGGCCTGGCCTCAGTTTCGGCGAAACCGAAACCGAAACCGAAACTCATGTGTTCAATTATAAAAATTCTTAAAATAGAGTAAAATGCATCGAATATCAGATTTGGTGCATTTTACTCACTATTAAGTCGTATTATTATCATTTATAATATACATCAATTTACGAATAGTTTTTTTTTAAATGTAATAATTAGTTTTTCAAATTAAATATCTAATAGCAGAATGTGTTTCAGTTATCTATTAACTAATTACTAATTGTTACTGTTACAATAAAACTAAGCATTGGCACTTTGAGATCCTTGGTTTATATTTATAGTTCCGAGGAGGAAACAAAAAGTAGTTAGAAATAGAAATATGATATATTTACTATTTATTTTTCTACATAGTCTTCGAGTCTTTATACTATTATATTACTCTACACACGGAGTCCAGCGTTATTTAAATTTAGGGACAGTTGAAAAACAGAGGCAAGAGATCTGGTAAATAAGGCGAGGCTTAATCAATAAGTGCATGCGTAGCCGTAGTTCGAATCCTGCGGGAAATCAAAAAATTCTAACTGTTGTTTCCTAGTTGGATAGGGCAATTTATACCGATCAACCAATTGTCTGAAAAGTAAGTCGGATGGGCATGTGAAAATCGGTCCACCCACCAATCCGCATTTAACCAGCGTGGTAGGATACGGTCCAAAAACTACCTAACTGAGTGGTCGTCCATTAGGGAAGGCCTATGTCCAGCAGTGTACTAACACAGGCTGATGATGTGATGTGTGTAATCTATAAGAAGCCAGCTTGCTAAATGGCTGCCTCCGCAACTCCCAACCTTTGTGCGACTGCGTTGTCATGATGAAAGAGCACGCCTCTTCTAATTTTCCCTCTCTATTTTTCAATGATGGCATTCCTCATCTTGGGAAAATAAGATACATTACGAGGCCGAAACGTAACCTCTGACTGTAGGATTCATCCACAAGTTGCCGTAGCTCAACGGGCTATGGAGCTCACCATGCTTGGGGCTTCGTTGTCGGATAAAATTCGTAACGAATTCATCCGTCAAAGAACACCGACATTTTGCAAAGGATTAGCTCCTTGAAGTGGCAGTAGGCTGGTCATATAGTCGGAAGCTGCATTACATTGACGTGTAATTGCGGTTTCACTCCAACATTTTCCCCTCTACATCCTAAAATATCGAGGCCTTGACCTTGCCAGCGATGCCATGGCAAGTCCTTCGGGGTGAGCAATGATGGCCGTTTCCATGAGAAGATTGCTGTTTTTCTCCGATAAAAAAATAGCCCCTGTTTTGTTCACTGTTACAAAACGAAGCAAAAAGTTTTCAGAATCTTCTTAAAATTTGTCTAACAATATCTTAGAAATGTCATGTCAGTTTTTTTTAACGCTCGGTTAATATTCTCGGCACCCATCTTGCGGAGACTTTTCTCATATTCAAAACTTGTTTCAATATGGATTGAATGCGCTATATAAAATGCCCGTTTCTTGTATTAACTATCGGATGGGAATTCTTTCTCAATACATTTTCTTCAATTTAACAACATTTTCCTGGGAGATTGACATCTATGGAAGGCTGCAATGATGTTCGCCTTCCGAGCGGGTTCTGCCTACTCGAATTCAGATGATGACAAGATGAAGAATTTTTTAAACAGAGGTTCTTTAACGACGCGCACTTTGTTTTTCTCCATTTTCGACAACTCGTTTCGGCACAAACCAAACAAATGACTACATTCAGAAAAAAATTAAAAGGAAACAAAGACTTTTTCTTTATTAACATTACAAATGTTTGAGCTACGCCCTCCAGTATTTTTTTCTACAAATGAGTGTAAATATCGTTCACACAAATTTTTGATCCCTCCTCACAGAATAATCGTCAACCTCTTTTCGGTAACTTGGAATGGCTGTCTGAACTAAAATTAACTGATTTGAACTCGCTTGTTGCAATGATACACTTGATATCGTTTAAACGATTTCAAAATTGAAATCGTTTAATTTGATAACACATCAACTTCTGAAATAAGTTTCGGTTTCGGCAAAAGTTTCGGCCAAATTCGGCCGAAACCAAAACTGCCGCCGAAACTTGATTTTTGGCCGAAACTCGGCCGAAACCGAAACCGAAACCGAAATTTCGGTCGGACACTACTGTTTATAAAGCAATTTTATATTTATCTTATGAGACGCTTAGATCTTTAAATGATCGTGAAAACTCCTCCGTTATTAGATTACCTTTGGCTGCATGTCCGTGGCGTGGGCGAGTGGACGAATCGATTGCACGCGTACTTCGAGCAGGAACACAAGAGGTTAAACGCTCCTGAACCTCACGAGTAAGTGCCTATTTTAAATGAACTGGTATATTTTATAGGTAAAATAAAATGGGAAAAGCTAGAAAAAGTTTTACCAGCAACGATTATAAATTTAGAACCAGATAAAATTTGGCGGGCGTTTATACTATTATATGCGGATAAATAGCATTTATAATTTATGGAAGAGTTTAATGGCACTAAAATGTTAAGCGATAATGTTAGATTGGCAGGTGATAAACGTTCTGCTGTATTAGGGTTTGCAATTATGTTAGTGTTTATATCTTCGCCCCAAGTATATGTATTCGACAGATACATGAGCATGTCTTTAACGTTAAATGTACAAGGTTTCACTTTTCAAATCGTATAACGAGCACGGTATACGCTGCATGTGCACCAGTCATGAGCATTTCAGTCATGAGAACCAGCAAGCTTTGCTTTGCTCCTACCAAAAATGATCCAACGTGGCTTGAAATATATTCCCTTCAAAGGCTACCTTTTACAGAAAACTCAACCGCTCTATCTCCACTCTGAGCAAGAAAAGCGACCGCCGCGGCTCCTCCAACAGTGGGAAAGGAAAACGGTCCGTTGATTTCTCACCAACTTCGTATACTAACGAAGCTTTCTGTATCGAAGAAGACGTAGAAGTTGTCGGACCCAAAGGTAACACTATATTGTATGTAAATTAAGGCGTCACATGATTATGTGTATATGAATAGTATTAAGCGAAAGGTGTTATTTCTTCTTAGAAAGAGAAATTTTTCTTAAGGGGTACTGAAGCTCTGCTTGCTCTAAAACTTATTCCAATATTAAATTAACTTATTGCATTTTTCTCTACTTAACATTGAAGCAAAACGTCCACGATAAAGATGTACTACATTAATAAATTTAGTTTCTATCATTTCTTATAACCATTTTCTTAACTTATCAAGTGGTCTCTTTCTAATCTTCTACATCCGATGACAGTTTAACCACAAAGCGAATGATATCTGACCTCCGCAACCTAAAGAGTAAACTGCTTTCACGACTCATTAGTTGTCAGTAAATTCGAAGACCATAACGACTGCTAAAGACGGTCTTTAAACCATAAAACATTATAAAGTGTTTTTCAGGCAAGTGGATAGTCGCCCATATTGCCTTAACAAACCAAAAGATAGCGTGACTTAAAGTTGTTTCCCAACAAGATGAATCGAACCCTGCTGGGTTGGAAACGCAAAACCAACGCCAATAAGGGGTTAAGAGAAATACAATACATGTTAGTGCTACAAACTGGCACGCAGTAGCGTCCGCACACTTGCCTTCGTGGACTTTACCAAGCTAACTGGTCTTTTATCATCTTTGGTTTATCTCTTCTAGCGTTATCACCCCAAGTTCGCATGTCAAGGACCGCCGCGCTCCTCTCCCCCCTTCGTCTCCTAGAGAAGTCCCGGTCAATGCCGGACATGCACAACAATGTCAGAAAGCAACGCCTTCAAGTGTGAGTTATCAATAAATTAAAACATTAGGTAAAGATAAATAAACAATGATATCCTTGTTAGTATGTGTTTAATCCTTGTCTTAGTAATGTTTCCTTGAACGGCATTTTTATTTGTAAAATATCAACAAACTGCCTCCGTAGCCTAGTGGTAAGGGCGTGCGCTTTAGAAACCGGAGGTCGTGGGTCGAATCCTGCGGGCACTCAAAAATCATTGTTGTTTTCTATTTGGTTAGGTCAATTTGGGCTGATCTCCCAATTAAAAATAGTAAGATGATCCATGCGTCAGATGGGCTTGTAAAAAGTCGGTCCACCCACCAACCGGCATAGGACCAGCGAGGTGGGATTCGGTTCAAAAACAAATGAAGAAGGCGTGCAGTAGGGGAGGCCTTTTACCAGCAGTAGGCTAACACGGGCTGACGATGATCATGATGAATATCAATACGTATATGATATGTTAACCAGACAACCATTGTCTGGTTAACATATGCATAGTACGTTAACCAAAAAAACTATAATTATAATTTACTTAGCAAAAAGTATTATTAACTCCTCTTTTAACTACCACTACAGTATGCATGTATTAAAACAAATTTTATTTAACTGCATTGGGCTGTTAGGCATCACTGACATACTCGTTCCAGGCTTAACAGGTCAAACAATTTTTAGACCAATCCAATAAAAAAAATCTGTACTAAAATAACTAGGTATTTATATCTATCTGTAATATTTATAACAGACAGCTTTTCTAACTGAATACCATCAATCATCATTATCAGCCTGTGATAGTCCACTGCTGGACATAGGCCTCCCCTAATACACCCCTATCAATAAGGGGATTTGAGACCGTATCCTACCACGCTGGTCTAATGCGGTTTGGTGGGTGGACCGACTTGTTACATGCCCATCCGACGCATGCAATACCATCAAATGATTCCTAAACCCACAGGCTCAGAGACTACACCCGTTCGGAATCGGAGTTGGGGTTCGACACCCGGGAGTTGCGACAAGCTCGTCTACGCTCCTTCAGCCGCTCTCCACAGAACAAAGCTTTGGCTCACAGTTTTCGTTATATGAGGAACAAACCACCGATCATCGCTTTCAAAACGCCCAGCTTAGAGGATTGTGAGAGGAGGCGGTCCAATGACAGCATACTTACTATCGGTAAGTGATCATAATATATATTTTTTATTAAATACAGCGACGAGTAGCACGTTCTCGTAATGAAGATTAAAATTGTTGTAATTAATAATGATAATTTTGATTTCATATAGATTTGTAAACAAGTACGTCAGTACTTCTTATTTGTTTGAATCATCAACTACCTTTTTTTTAAATTCATCATCATCATTAGCCTGTGCTAGTCCACAGCTGCACATTGGCCTCCCCTAATGCACGCCTTTCACTTATAGTAAGTAATACGACCAGCCCTTAAAAAAGCAGCGTAAGACACCATCAATCTGCTCGTACAAATATCCTTTATACCAGAACCAGCAGTGTCATCACACTACTGCTTTGCACTTGCACATCCAATCCTATGAGAAAATGACAATAGTATATCCCTATGGATGCTTAAATCTTTCAAAACTACGCAACGGATTTAGATTAAGTTTTTTTAATAGATAGAGTGATCGAAGAGGAAGGTTTATTTGTTTAGCACATGCATAATATTGTAGGTATATTTTCTATCAGCATAGCCCCCGTGCGAAGCAGGGGTGGTCGCCAGTCATTTAATAAAATCATAAACTGTGCGTTAATATCAACAAATTTCAAACAGCAAGGAGACGTCTATCAAAAAGTCTATCACCGGACAAGGATACGGAAGCGGCCAATGAGAAAGCGGACAAAGCTATTTGCACGTCTGATGAGGCGATTGACAATGCAATAGACGAATATCCCATTGGAAAACCGTTAGAGGTAAGTGTAATGTCGAAATCTATATAAAAACGGATATTTTTTATATTAGCTCCGCAGGCAGACAAGCGGTCGGGCCAACTGATGGAATGTGGTCCCCTACGCCCAAAGACCAGTGGTCACCAGCGCGCAGTCTACCTTGAGGCGTAAGATGTTAAGTCTTGTCTACCCTTAAATACGCTGCCCATCAAACCGGAACAGATAGTGTTTTGACACTACTGCTGTGTGACAGAAATAGTCACCACTCACGTTGGCAGCGCATTGGTAATACTCCTGGTATTGCCGATGTCCATTGGCGTCGGTGACCACTTTCCATTAGGTGGCCCGGCTGATCGTCTGCCTTTATTAGCAATAAATAATAACGAAGAAAACATATTAAATCTTTTCCAGATTTATCTAGACGGTCCTTACGGCGCGGCTTCATCTCACATCTTCAGAGCGGAGCATGCGGCTTTGATAGCTGCCGGAATAGGGGTGACTCCATTCGCATCCATCCTTCAAAGCATCATGCACAGACATTGGGCCGCTAGGAACCTCTGTCCTAGATGTGGTCACACTTGGCCCAGTGCCTTGCCTCAAGGGAACATGAGTTTAAAGAAGGTGAGACATGAAGGATTTTGTAAAGACGGTTGTTAGTAAGTAAGTTCCATTTTTTGCATAAAGGATTATTGTAAGAGGTTTAGGCAATCGCAGTCCAAGTTGAACAAGAGACCAGTTAGAAGGAATTTACAGTCTACCTCTCTCATCATCCTAGCCTTTTCTCAAGTTATCACGGAGCCAACAATTCTAGATCAACTAGCATCTGAACTCCATAACCTAAAGTAAACTGCATTCGATGAATGGATTATTTACCAGCACGTTTTAAGGCACAGATACCATACGACGGGCGCCAAATACGGTCGCATTAACTGGGATCGACTTTTACTATATTCAGCCAAAGGATTGATCTTCTATTCTGTATAGGGAGTATTAAGTTACACTCTTCGTTTTATTACGCCCTGTAAATTAAAAGTAATAACGGCTCTTGTACCATTAAAGTCAAAGTCATAGTCAAAAATCTTTATTCAATACAGAAGCACTTTCTTATTTGACGTCAAATATACCACCGACGGTTTAGAAATGTTAGCCTCTGAAACCTGAGAAGAACCGGATTAAGAAACTTAAGACTAATATGTCACGGACCTAAGCAAAAGATTCCGTTGAAAGGTCACTTTTGGATCTCTCATCTTAATAAAAATAGTGCTAATATTAAAAAATATCCACAGGTCGACTTCTTCTGGATAAACCGTGAGCAGCGTTCCTTCGAGTGGTTCGTGTCGCTCCTATCGCAGCTTGAGATGGAACAAGCCGAGCTTTGCGGACAGAGATTTCTCGAAATGCACATGTACATAACCAGCGCTTTGCAGAGACACGACATGAGGGCGGTTGGGCTGCAGCTTGCCTTGGATTTGCTTCATGAAAAGGTATCTTCTGAGTTCTGTCACTTATTAAAATATCTCTCAGTGATGTTATTTGCTTTACATTATTCAGACGAATGGCCTTGCTATGGATATGTCTAGCTATAATATATAATCCCCAGGTAAACTGGGGATATTGCTGTCAATTCTGTGGGGAAATTTTGTTGATTGAGTTCTAAGCTTTATGAAGATGCATGCCTCAATTCAGCGTGAAGTTAGAACTTATTAGTCATGATTATAATCTGATAATTAGTATGGGATATCAAAGCCTTCTAATATTTTCGTCGTGTTCACTTCCTAATGTCATTGCGGCTTCATTTGAGCTAGTTGTTATACAGAGATGGCTAGACGCCTAATCTTACGTTAGGTAACTTGAGGAAATGAAGTAGACAATCATAACTAGGAATAGATGTAAACAAAGTAATGAATGGCAACGAAACGGCGACATACATCTACCGTTCTTAATTATGAACTGTCACCAAAGTGTCAATTACAGAGTGACAGTCGACTAATAACAACACCGCTTCGTTGCCTGGAGTAACTTAGTCTATTTTATTCAGAGTTTAAATTGTTAAAACTATTGCGTTCTTATTGACTGATTCTCAATCATGATGTCAATAGTTGAGTGAAAGTCGACTGATCTCAACGTCATACGTACGTCGCTACTTCGTTGCATTGGGTTACATTGTTTCCACCAATGTTATTTTTGGCTCGGGCAGCCTTCAGCAGTCCACTGCTCGATATAAGCCTTTTTTAATGAACGCCAAGATGACCGATCTTGTTAGCGTCCGTTAAAAAGAATTGCTGACAATTGCCACGCTGAGCAGACGGATTGGCTGATTGTTCGGCGGATCTATTTTACTCTCACTATAAGGTAGATCCGCCGACAAATGGGCGGTGGGGTCGTCACATCCCTACGCAAGAAGCATAGACATAAAACGCCATAAGCTGATTCGGGCATAGACGTCTCAAATTATGTCGTTTTTGCAGGAGAAACGCGACCTAATAACCGGTTTGAAGACACGCACCAACGCAGGAAGACCAAACTGGGACAAAGTCTTTCAGAGGCTACAAGCCCAGAGACGAGGCAAGGTTACGGTGTTTTACTGTGGACCGCCGAGGCTGGCGCGTGCTTTAAGGCTACGCTGCGACAGATTCGGTTTCAACTTTAGGAAGGAAGTTTTCTAACCTATTTTAAGACTTTCTGTTGCTTAGGTGAAGACTATACGTGATAGGTCTATAATATGACTGGATTATTTATCACTAGCGACCCGCCAACACCCCTTGTGGGTGCAATTTCGTAAAATCCGTTCTAGCTGACCTCTACTCGGCAAAAGGTATATTCCTACCAAATTTCAAATCGCTACGCCTTATGGTTCCAGAGATATCGTGATGAATCACAAATATCTAGACTATAACATTTTACGTATACCTTACAGTTCAAACGTGTCCCGTGACTCTTGCAAAAATGTAAAACATCGGCAATCTTAAAACAATTGTAGTTAAAAGCGATACGTGTATTTATCTTTATTTATTGTTCTGTTGCTAGTGCTTATTTTCCGACGGATTAGGAATTGATGACAACAAATGTCTAACTGAAATTGCACTTTAAACTTTACATGAAAGAAATAAATTAGTTGGCGCCTACACTAGTTGAACGCTGCGTCAAAAATAAAAGCGCGTTAATTCTTAGCGAAAATAATAACAAATGTTTGACTTTTTAACGTAAAGTACCAGTCTCTTTGACTCAGGTTAGAAATATTTGTTACCTAGTGACATCCATGTCACTTTTTTTTCGCGTGGCCATTTTGTAGTTTTTATTTTTTTATTGTGACTTTAGAGAATTATCTTTTGTATTTGGTCTGTGAGCTCTTTTTTATTTAATTTTCGTTTATAATATTCAATTTTAATCACTGCTGTTGCAATGTGATGTATCTTATTACTATTATATTATTACAGAATTTATTATGCATAATTATTACATTATACATAAAAAAATATATCAAATGTCATAAAAATGCTTTTATTAACGATTAACAATATATTTTGCGATATGCTTTCTTGCTGGCTCTTAATGTAAATATTTGCAAATGTTAACCAAACTACTATTTAATTTACAAAGAAATATTGTTAACAATGGCACCCTTAGTAACGTTTTCTTGTCAACATATTGTGTTTTTATGGGTTGATCGTTTCTTAATGAGTGATTTTCCACCAATTAGAACCTAAACGTATGACGTCATAATGTAGCTAAAGGGTTTCCTTGTTCACAGAACTACGTTTACTTTTTATTACGTTTTACTTCAATCTATTGTTTCAAAACGGCTTTGGGCCTTACTTGATTTTGTTACTTGACATAAATATAACAAATTCTTCAGTCATACTAACCATGTACATTTCGTACTTTTTCTATTTTGAGTACGATTAAATCCTTATAAAATAATGTTCTTTGGCTTTTAGTAAACAATTCTATTTACTTTTTAACTAAATCTTTTCTTTTTAGCTGAAAAAGAAAAGATTTATTTGAATTTTTTTATAATTATTATTTTTAATATTTATATGTGTTATTATGATTAATTTAATTTAATGTTATGATAGACAACTTTATGGTGCTATTTTTATAATCAAGTGTTCTGTATATAATTTCTTTTATAAATTATTGTCAATTCGTTTGCAAAGTACGAATAAATTAAAAATATATTTATCATATAATAAATTTATTATTATTTCAACATTTCGATGATTGTTTTGTACGAATTTTAATAATACATTTTTCTACAGAAAATTAGGAATCATTAAAGTTACCGAGTAAATTTATAGCTCTTTTATTTACTAACTCTGCTTTATCTACTAACGAGCATTGCCTACAACTGTAAAAACTTTAATTACATCATCATCATCAGCCTTTGATAGCCCACTGCTGGACATAGGCCTCCCCTAATACAGCCCTATCCATTAGGGTTTGGACCCCACGCTGGTGCAATGATGGTTGGTGGACGACTTTTACATGCCCATCCGACACATGGATCATCTTACATTTCAGACAATTGGGTGATCGGCCCAAGTTGCCCTAACCAACTAGGAAACAACAACGAAAATTGTTGTGTCCCCGCAGGAATCGAACCCAAGACCTCCAGTTTCTAAAGCACACGCCCATACCACTAGGCTACGGAGGCAGTTTAATTACATATTTATATTAATTTTGGAGATACCTCCAAATACACTTTAAACTATAGATGTCATAAATAATAATTTGACCGAATTAAATTTACACAATAATAGGCAATAGTGATAAAAGTATAATCTGTCACGCTCAAAAATGGCAATTGAATCGCTTGTAATCTATAAATACGCGCAGTAATAATTCGCGGAAATATGACGACCTCGCTTCCAAGGTAAGACCTCCAAAATGGAAGGTCGGCAAATGACCTTATTAGAGGCCAAGTTCATTGAAACCTTGAATCGAGGACAGAACCTTGGAGGGAGGACATATCCCTGAACGATGTCATTCCATATTTTACCTTGTAAATAACAAAATTGAATCATCAAATAACTTTTTACAAATAATTTAATTTTTTTGACGAATATGTTAAGTAAAATTTGTATGCAACGATTTTTGTGCGTTGTGCATTGTGATAGATAATTAATATCATTGTTATTAGTTATCTGTCGCTATGAAAAATTTACTAAAAGCGCCATCTGCTGGTAAACGTTACGAAGTATTTAGTAAAATGACGTCGGCTGACTTAAACGCATGACAATTTATAACAACTTTTATATACTAGCCGTTGTTTTTTTTTATCCTTGAAGTTATGCTTCCAGACTCATGTCATAGTAAGCTTCATGTAACACAGAGTTCGCGAGAAGCTCCGTCCTCACGAACTAGGTGGCCCACATTTTTGCTAAAATGAAGGCCACACGCACAGAAGGTACGTGAGTTAGGCATTAGTTTATGTCTCCTAAGGATCGTCGACGATCGGTTAACGGACCGACGCCGACGGTCTGGCGACTGTATTAATCGATTGCTGGGGGCGGTGAGAATCGACCTGGAACGCGGTGTATCTAGTATACGCGGTGTGTGGTATCGCTGTGCTCGTAAGCGAGGGCGAACTACAAGTGAGTGTGTGCTATCCCTACTTGTGTGGTGTGTAAGGTTGGATGTCGGGACCCCGTTGGTCCGGAGTCTCGGCGACCCTTCCTCGTCCGGGTCGAGAAGAACGTTTCGCGGTCTACGCTTTTGACTAGACGCGTTTGGATCGGCCGCATAGCGTTGCTGCTTTTACCAGCAGAGGGTTGCTGTGGTTGACTACTTTATCAATGTGTTTCGAGTTATCTTTTTAAAGTGCTCGCGGAGTGTCAGCAATTTGCAGTCGCTGTGTAAGTCTACATTTCGTTGGGTACTCACTGGCGCCCCAGTGGCGCGGCGGATGAATTGTTTTGAACTAGTTGTAGTTGCTTTGGAGTGTGGAGGATACTGTGAGCAAAGTTTGGCATGATAAGCCATGATTGGTCGTATGCATACCTTGTACAATAAAAGTTTATATTTAAGCGACATTTTACTGTTAGAATTCGTTAGGTGATAGAGTCTAGTCCGAAACGAACAAAGCCTTTCTCCTAACGTCCTGAATATGACTTTTGAACGACATGTTGCAGTCGAAGGTCACGCCTAGGGTATTTGGCCTTCCTTTCCCATGGGATCGGCTTGGCCGTAAAGTTTTAGTTGCCCTAGTGTCTGGTGCCGGCCCGCGCGTGGCCTTGTCCTGACGCCTGGGCTTGAGGACCGGGGTATCGTGTAATCACGACGTAATCTAGACCGATGAAAGTGTATTGCTACACTTTATCGGGATTGACGTTGATTCTCCATTTACGAAACCATTCGCCTAAACGATTGATCGCGTTTTGGAGCTTTTTAAAGATATAGTTCGAGTCTAAGCGACGAACAATAGAGAAGCAGTGTCATCGGCGAAAAGTGCCAGATTGACATCGTCGGCTTTGGAATGTCGCTCGTGTAGCGCGAATAATAAAGGTGATAGGACCGATCCTGAGGGACGCCCTGCTTGAGCGGACGGCTCGTGGATAAGGGTGTCTCGACTCGATATCGGAAAGAGCGATTGACAAGTAGGCTTGGATGATGTGAACCTAGCCTGTCCGGCACTTTGAGAATGTACAGCTTGTAAATCAAACCGTGTGCCAGACTTTGGTCAAATGCCTTTGCGACATCGAAGAAGACGCCCTGTGATACGGGGTTTGGGTTGGTGAAGGCCATTCAGAATGAATTCGTCAGGCGATAAATTTGGTCGGGACACGAGCGCTTTCGGACGAAAACGAATTGCTCGTCTGGGATGAGGTTATTGGAGAAGGTGTGGTCTTTCAACCGGAAGAGAATTATGCGTTCATATAGCTTGCCCAGGCAATTGAGCAGCTAATTGGACGATAACTCGTGGGTAGGTTAGAGGGTTTTGTTCTGGCTTGGGAATACCGATGACGATGGCTTCTTTCCAGGCATCAGGAAAAGGCAAGTTGATAGTAAAATATTGAAAATGTTGACCAATACACAGACAATAGGGCCTGGCAAGTATTTTAGAGTTCTTTTGAGATACGGTCTGGGCCAGGTGCCAACTCGGGGTTTAAGACCCTTAATAATTTCGCGAACCTCCTCCGGGGTCACTGGCTTTAAATTATCGCCTCTGGGTGAGCAGCCCCTAAGTTGACCAGACGGTCCACCTCCGATAGGTGGGCCGCGTCGGCTGTGCGCGAGATGGCGTACATTGCTCTTTCTAGCGTATCGGCTAAGCATTCGGCCTTTCGAAGTCATCGAGCTAACAAGCCCCGGTTGGCTTTGATAATGGCGGCATGGCGTCGCGGGAATCCGACTTCATACCGTCAAGCCAACTGCCACAGGCAGTGTGCGATGGCACCTAAGTCTTCCGTCAGACCTAACCGAGCCTTGCGATGTAACTCTATCCTATCTCTGACCTCTAGCTGAAGTTTCCTAATGCGAAATCGGTTTGACTCTGACGGATAGCGATAAAACGCCCGCTTGAGTGTGTTTTTCTCTCTATCAGACATCGAATACTGAACGGCAAGCCAAAGTTGCGGTCACCGAAACCTTGACTGTCCTTTCGGAGTCTTCGATGGCTGATGAGATATGCGTTGTGATACTGTCGATGGCAATATACGCTTTGTCTACACTATCAATAACCTCCGGTAGGTTAAAGCAACTTTGGGGTCCATAGCCTTGAGTTTGCGTTCAAGACAATGCCAATTTGTTACGGTTTTGGTCAGGGACCGCACCGGCGCCTTGGCCCAATTTGAATAAGACCGGCAAGGGTCAGAGTCTAACTCACAGAGTGCCTCTATCGATACGACATCGAGCGAGACGTCTCTAACTAATAGCGGGTCTATAGTGCTAGGAGCGCCTATGCCTCGAGTCTGAGTATCTAGTTGGGGTCCCGGGAGCTATTATATTTATGTTGAGGGCTCCTCGAGTTCCAGCAATTTATTGCCATTTATGTTTGGCGTAATGCAATTCCAGTCGGGATGTTTGCTATTTAAGTCACCTAGGATAATGGTTGATGGACCTAAGCCGAGAAGCAACTCTAGGTCGGATCTAAGTAACTTCTTAGATGGGGACAGGTCATCGGAAACAAGTACAAGCGGCCTATGGCCGGTGAGTGCGATCTGACATGCCGTCCTCTAAGTTAGTTAACGTAGGTGTTTCTAATGGTGCGATATGGAGTGACCTTTGTAGTACATAAGGTACCACCCAGCGGTCCTGACAACCTATCGTTTCTAATAATGTTATAGCCACTGATTCTAGGATTGGCTATTGGCTATTCGGTTTTAAAAGGTCTCTTGCACTCAGAAATAGTGTCTATACTATAATCCTGCAAGTATTTGGCGATTTCTGATCGCTGCTCTTAAGGCCGTTCGCGTTAAAGTACGATACGACTAGAGAGCGCGGTTTATACCCTACCTATGCTGTTAGCCATCTTAATTCGGTTTACCTACTTATTTGTGTCTGTTTCGGTTTTATGGGTTTTGAATTTACTGAGCGCGTCTCAAGATTTCGCCGTGAGCGAACAAGACTTTGAGTTTCTCCATGGGCCGTTAGATGATTCTCTATAGTCCAAATCGTATAATTGGCACATACTAACTGCTTGAGCGAATTCAAAGTATTTTGCGAATACTTGTCGGGCGGCGGTCTAGTGATACCAGGCCCTTTGTGTGATGCGTTCAGCGAGACGGACCTCAGGTAGAGACGCGGGTACGGCGGCGCGGGCGCAGGTGCGGATTTATTGCACGTAATTGTGGGCCCACCTGGTCGGTTCCTTATTTATTGCCCCGGCGATCTGAGGATGGCGGCGGCTTCTTAATTAGAACGGCTTTGTCCACACCAACCGCCGGCGCAGGTGCAGGAATAAAGCTTGGCTTTGTGGCGCGGAATTACGGAACGCGCGGCAGATGAGTCGCGTTTGTCTTTTGGGTGCTCTTACGCAGCCCCTATAACTAGCCGGATGACCTACGTTTTCGCAATTTGACGCGGGCGGCCTGATAGTCCTTGGTCGTGGCACCTAGTAGTGTAGTTGACCGGCGCACTTTACGCAACGCGCGCGAGCATAACAGTTACGCGTAGTGTGCTGAAATGTTGGCAGTTATGACACTGCGCAACTAGTCCTGTCTTGCGGGGAGTTTCTGACCCGCAGGCCGGTCAATTTACAGATTGATTTAATATTGAAAATGGATTTTCCTCGGGGAAAGATCTAACTCGACCATAAGAAGGTCCATTTCAAATTTGAACCTAGGATGGTGCAACGGCGCACCCTATGGACGGGTAACCCTGTTTTGAGGTCGCGTTGACCTCGTCTTAAATCGAGTTCTTTGGGAACTCCCTAATCTACTACTCTAAGGAGGCGGTCCTCCGGCAACGCGAAAGTATGAAAGGCGATTTTGTTTTCGCGAAGGTGTTTAGTGAGGTCGCGAAAATCGTCCGAGGTCTCAACGTTGACCCGGATGCCTCATGCGGTATTAGCCGACCTAAATTTGGTGATTTGGCTGATAGCCGGTAAGAACACGGCTCCAGTGCCCTTGTCGTGAATCACGACTGGGAGTGAGCCTGGGCTACGTTCAGCCATGAAAACCCCGAGGTGTCGGGTGGCTTGGGCTCGGCCGCGGCTTTTTCGCCGGTGTCGCGGTAGGACGGGCGCGGTGAATTTACGCGACCGCGGGGTCGCTCACCACTGCAGGGCGTTTCTCGTGCTCTTCTACGAGAACGGACGGTAGTGAAACCGTCCGGAGTCCCCATCGGCCTCGTTTTCAGCGTCCATGCGCGCGCCTGGGAGCGGTCGCAAGTTCGACTCATTTCGCGGTTCGTCTTCAGCGTCTGACTCGCGCTGACAGGTAATTGCATCGGGCAGGCGTTACGACCGGGCTACGGTCCGTGGTAGGGTCGCTGAGGGCGACGACGGTCAACTTTCGTCCGGCTGGCGAACCGGCGTACGCGGCTTTGCCTGTCGAATAAGCGTCGACGAAAACCGGCATGGAGTCTTGCCCAACCATCGGGGTCGTTTCGCGGAAGTACGCGTCGATGTCGTCACGATATAGGGACGGGATCATAATGTCTTTCCATGATGTTTAGTTATCCAGTCCTCCCACCTGAGTGGGGAGGTGTGTGCCTAATAGAACAACGGATGTATGCGCTTTAGGACTGCAGACTAGCTGTTGTGCGCGACTTTGTCCGCGTAGTAATAGAGTTTAATATGCTAATGGAAATTATTATCCAATATAATCCTTGTAAAAGTTAG
The DNA here is from genome assembly GCA_029286875.1 of Lamproptera curius. Taxonomy (NCBI): domain Eukaryota; kingdom Metazoa; phylum Arthropoda; class Insecta; order Lepidoptera; family Papilionidae; genus Lamproptera; species Lamproptera curius. The sequence goes on from JAGSMT010000153.1 coordinate 430,840, forward strand.
TGCCGAAGCCAATTTAATTAGGTCGTCAATTATCTTTTGTAAATAAAGGCGACAAAGAAAAAAATCGTTATTAGGACTAATTTATTTCAATTTTTTATTAACTTGTATTTTGGCTAATGGAAAAAGTGGTTTATAATGTACCTTTTAAGTTCATTTTAAATATTCTTTGCCGTTATTTCTTGATTATTACTTTATATAAACAAAATTTTAATTGCTTCTTAAGGTAATTTGTCCAATTTCATATACTAAAATTTAGAAATGCCGATATCAGCTGTTAAATATACATAACATATATTACATAAATGCAGAAAGTTTTTCTGAGACTAATAATTAAGTATTGGTGATTACTCTTTATTAACTGCAACGCAGCTTTTATAAACTGCTGTGTAAGTTCGGTTTAAGGGCATTTTTTTTAAAGCGCTCATTCGTTTTATATTATTTCTTGTTCCTGTTTGCCTCTTATATTCATGTTAAATAAAGACTATTTTTATTTTTTCTAACATTTCCCTACTATTGCAGGGAAGATTTTATTTTTTTATTATAAATTGCATAAAAGGCACCATTTATTTACAAAGGAATTAAAGGCTAAATTTGAAAATGAAACATACTGTTGCAATAATTAATATTTTATTCAAAATAAATCAGTCTTTTCAACAGATGTACTACAACGTACAAAACACCTTTACAGGCTTTTTACAATAAAAATAAAACCGAACAACAATTATGAAAAAAGGGTCGATAAAAAATTCCAAAACTAAAACAACACAGCGTCCGACGACATGTTATTTATTTAATATAATACCAATACACGGAAACACTTCTCTAACAATAAAAAGGTGAAAATATTTTAATAAGCATTTACAATTTTATAAAATAAGATATTATGTCAACAGAACTGTTTTAAAATATATGTTTGCAGAATAACCAGCAAAACATATTTGTGACTAAGAAAAAAGACAATATTAAGGACATTTCGCGCTAGTTGGTCTGGAGAATCTATTTCGATTGATCTCTAGAGAAATCAATCAATTGCACATCTCAAACTAACATAATCACTAAATACATATATGCATATATAAAGTGAATCAACACATACAATAGTCAATAAAAGATCACAACAAAATGTTTATATTGTTTATTCATAACTCGAAGAAAGATAAGTGCGAGTAAACTGTGCAAACACTTTTTCAGTACAACACTAAAAGCTACATATAGTAAAACTTCTAATCTACAGATTATTATCATACAAAACGAACAAAGCAACGCTTACAAACTTTATAGCGTACAATTCAACAAAGCTTCCATAACGGAAAGTCATCATATAAATTGAGATAGACAATTATACAGCTACTACTTTGATAATCAAAGCTTTTTAACGCTCTAAAATGTGATTACACAATTCAAACATTATTAATGTAACATGTTTGTGAAAAAACTACAAAAAAATGTAATTTTTTCAATTAATAAGCAAAATAGCTTTGTTTAAGGTTTGTTTACAAACATGACAAAACTAATTTCGCTTCTACGTTTAATTACATATGCCAAAAAAACAATAAACATATATATATTTTAATGGCATGTCGTAGTATAAGCGTGCGAGACAGTTACATGGTCAATAAAAAATATTTTTGTAACCAACACTTCAGGTCCTAAATATGTGTTTTATTATAAACAATAAAGACGTACCAGAAATTATTAACATAATGAAATTAACTGTTAATCACCACTTAAGGCTAAAATTTTACTATTTTTTTTGCTTATTTTAGAAATGAAGTGATAGCTTCTTATAAATCAAATATTAACATAAACTACATTCAGTTTAAATTTGTCTCCTCTACCAGTTTTATAATGTAAAATGTTTACGAATCGAAATCTTTCCATACAATTTTCAGTTTCTCAATTACAACTAACCAATACGAGAATAATAAAGTTTGTCTGTCAATATAATACTCTCTGTATTTTATATATTATAAATCACATATTAAACATATAAAGAAACTCGGACATAAAATTTTCATACATATAAAAAGGCCTCTTTTCAATTTTCAAATCAGACAACTATTATAGAAATTGCACTAGAAACAATGATCATCATGGAATATAATTAAAAAAAATATAGAGAATAATATATGTATAAATGTATCCTTTTATGGATTTAAAGTATTTTTATACAAAACATCAAAAGCAAGTTGTAAATTACTCTTAAAATGTACTGACATGAAATTTACAAGTTTTAACGCAATACCTGATGTTGCAGAAAGCGCAAAAGTTATAAATTTAAACATACATATACTTTGTAAACAGTGAAAAAAATACATATTGAGATGCATCATTTTTTTTACACTATATCTTCATTACAACTTGAAAAATTAAATAGCACACGTTTAGACAAAACAAAAAGTGGTTCTTGCTTTTGTTCGTTACACAATAACAATATGTAAATGGTTTTTAATAATACTGCAATAATTAATACATTTACTTAAAGAATGTTAATGAACATATAAAAGCTTTTTTAACAATTAATAAAAACTCACATTTGGTTAATCGCTAGGTTAAATGTTTTCAGAAATTCTTATTAAGCTTCATATTGATTTTATAAGAAAATTAATAATAATGATATATTTGTACCTAACTGTATGGAAATTAACAGTAAATTCTTGTATTCAACAAAGAAAGGACTTGTTTCTAAAATTACCAAACAACAAGAAACATTTTTAAACATATAGTACATGATATCGAGTTATTCAACATTTTAGGTGATAAAGACATATTGTTCCATAAGTTCTAAGCCGTTGCAAAAGCAAATAATAGTATTTACTTTTAAAAGTTTTCAATACTGAATTACATCATCAGCCTGTTTTAGTCCACTGCTGGACATAGGCCTTCCCTATCCATTAGGGGGTTTGGACCGTATCCCACCACGCTGGTCCAATGCGGGTTGGTGGGTGGACCGACTTTTTACATGCCCATCCGACACATGGATCAACTTACTTTTCAGACAATTAGGTGATCGGCCCAAATTGCCCTAACCAACTAGGAAACAACAATGAAAATTTGTTGCGTCCCCGCAGGATTCGAACCCACGACCTCCGGTTTCTAAAGCACACGCCCATACCACTAGGCTACGGAGGCAGTTAATACTGAATTAATGTATAATAAAAAAAACTAGGAAAAAAAATTACATAAGAGCAGAGCCCCCAAGATACAATATTAAACAGAACTAAAATAACATCGATAGTTTTGTCTGTCTGCACGCTTATACATATATAAAATGGATACGGAAACTTAATATAACGGAACATAAATGTACCTATTGAATACTTAGTACATAATAGTCACTATTAATAAGGATTAATATGGTATAAATCAAAAAATTATTTCTTAAAATGTAGTTCAGAGCTTGTTTAAGGCAAATGTTTTTATAGTCATACTTTTTCATTATCATATGGTCATTCTTCTATCTTACTTTAATTTCTGCATTTATACTACTACTGTTTACTGTTTTTATCTGGTTAAAATTAGTCCAAGTTTTTCACATCTGACTTTATTAGCATTCAGACTCGTTTACATCCGAGATTGTATACATGTTTACAAAAGAGGTGTCATACATGCATACATACGAGATGTTTACAACCTAGATGGTATACAGATTCACAAACAAGATAACAAGATACTTTTTGTTTACACATGATATTGTTAGAGGCAATTGTTTACAAGTCATACATCAAGATTGTAACATATGTAACTCACTTTCTTTTTTGTATGTATACTATCACTGTTTACATCTGACAATTTTGCGGGTTTAATCCACATATAGACAGAGATGTCACACATGTTTACAGCTTAGATGGTATACATGTTAACAGCTCAGATTGCATACATGTTTACAACTAATATTGAATACATGAGTTTCTACACGATATCTATTCAGGTTAAAATGGCGTTTATCGCAACGTAACGCTAAGCTTGCTCGCCGCAACCATTTTGTTGTTGAACTTCCTTCTAAAGTTTTCCGCGGCCGATGGCGTCTTGAACGAGATTTTCGCGCTGCGCTCTTCTTTATCCAATATCAAATTCTGGAACATGAATCCGTGTTGTTTTCACTATTTATACTCTCTTTGTTAACATTCTAAATATACTTAGCGGAACACCTCGTCGCTCGTGGAATAAGAAAAGTGTTAATTGTTTACAAAATCTGCATCTACAAACATGTTTTTGATTTGAACACATAAATATTACACTCGGATTGTACATATTTGTGTTTTCATAATAATCAATACTTATAAAGCATTGTTTTTGCAAACAAAATATTTTTTTAACAAAAAAATTTCATTTGACAATAAATATTTTACAATACATATAGTGCTAACACAAATTGCCACATGCTTATTATTAGGACAAATTGTACATAAATTACAATTATATATTTTTTTAAACCCCCTATTGGAGAAGGGGAGGCCTATGTCCAGCAGTGGCTTTACACAGGCTGATGATGATGATATTTTTTTTACATTTTCACACATATTTCAACAACACTTAACAGTTTTCCTATTCCAAGATATTAACAAATATATAAAATTAATGCTTAATATTATTTGTACTGAAGAGTAAAGACAGTCTTATAAAAGCTTGGCAACAGACAACATATACAATACTTTAGTATGAAATTTCTATATTAAATATTTTTTTATATGTATTTATAATTTTATATATATAAAGTTGTTTACAAGGTACATTATGGCTTCATGTATAGTATATTTCCACCATAGTTGTTCCAAAGCAGTAGTTTTATGTACATATAACATCTTTTTGAAATAATATGTTACCGATTAGGCAATAATCTTAATATAAATGTTATTACATATACATTATGTGTTTCATAATTGTATCAGCCTTTTAATTAAATTTTTGGAACATAATTTTATATACTTATTTTAATTTTATATTTATTTACTTATTTTCTTATCATATTTGTGGCTTTAAAACATTGGACGCCACATTTTCACATCAAATAAGGTCAACTTAACAACAAAAAAAGAATGTAAGACACTGAATTCTAACAGATATGGGAAATTATTCATTGTTTAATTACAACTTTATCATACAAAATCATAACGTATGATAAAAAAATGTACTTGCAAGTAATTTGTAGTGATTGTCAACATTTCAAGCCCTTTGTTAGGATACAGAATTATTTTTGATTTCAATTGTAGAGCTTTAATTTGATAAGAATTTGTGTTAATAAAAATTTATTACAAATGAATACCATTTCTTTTGACAAAAAGTTCTCTGAGACTGTACACATATAAATTGAAAATAGGTACAATCGAAGATGTATACATCTTACTTGTAAATAATTGATATTATAAGATGTATACATTAAGCGGCCTCATAATTCATGGATTATTTAGTAAACACTTAATTGTGTAATACAGTTAAAAACTATTATATTATACGAGTATGATACAATAAATATTTTTTGAGGGATTTAGAACCCGTTAAAATGTATTTACATCTTTTTTTTCATTACTTTGACCTTAATACAAAATATCACAGTTTAAATTCTTACACATCTGTTAATGTATAACAATAGATTCTTATATTCAAACAATTTGTCACATTCATAAAGTAAGAAGGTGATATATAACTTACAGTCTAATCATATACATAAATATATATCAGATATATCACAGTGTAAAACAGACTAGAATAAATAATATATATTTTACAGTTTGATGCTTTGAAGTGTTTGCAGGATGAAGTTTTATTTTTTAGATTTTTTTTATGTTAAAGCAAAGAGTATTTTATTACTTGTCTAATAATTACAATGAATACCTAACGTTGCCAAAAATATATCAGAATTTATAAAGATTTCACCATTTGCATACAATGTCCATGATAACCTAGGAATTATTTTACCATTTATATATATAACAGACAACAAAGTAGTTATATTTTGAAATATTAGTTTGATTGCATGTTTATTTTTATATAGTTTGAATTGATTGTTTGGCTTTTAAATTAACCTAAATTAAATTAATAAAGACATTAACATCTTCTATGACAATTACATAACCATCAAATGTGTGAATTCCAAGTTATAGATTCAACAAGATATGTATTTAAAGTATTACACTATCAATATACATATATACTTTCAAAATAAGCAGTCTATATTTAAATCGAATCCATAATATTATTTCCCTTCACTTCAAAACATCAAACCGTAAGACACCAAGGTGTGTATACACTACGAGCTTAACCCAAATTATCTTTGAAAATGAAGCAACAAAACACATTGTTATTGGTGGAAATCGTTAACCAATGAGCAATAGAAGAGCGTCTCAAGCAATTGATTGCTCATTTGAAACGTTATTTACGATACTTCAGACAAAAACATAAAATTTAAAACCAGTACAGAGACTTCGAGCGCTACATGTTCCTTCCAGCATATTATTCTTTTATATTACACTCTGTGTAATCTTCGAAGAAACTTCATCATACAACTAGTGTATAATCAAATTCACATAATACATTTTTTCATCTTCAATAAGGTATCTACCTATAGGTTGGCCAAATGGGACCCGGAATAAATTGATTCAAAGTGAGTTGTGACCAAGTGGAGTTCTTTAATTCATTTATCTAGTGTTTTATGTCGATTTACAAAAATTTATAGTCTACATTCATACTTAATATTCTGTATGTATGTCAGTCTATGCCGTCTAAGCCACTGAATCGATTTCTGTGAAACTCGGTACATACATCCTTACTATACATATTAATATTACAGATGCGAAAGTAACTATTTCTTTATCTGTCTTTACCGGCCAAACTACTGAACCGATTTTGATAAAATCAGGTACATACTCAGAACAGATTTCATAAAAAGTCATATTGTCATAATAGTTGTTGAAAGTCTACAAGAAAATTCATTCAGTTCAACAATGTCCACCAATAAAAACGCTTCTAACGCCAATAGCATGAGACATTTGACTTTATTTCAATCAATTCCTTCTTCAATTCAATTATCTACTGTTCAATACTGATTCACATATATTCCTATACTAAATTCTGTATATGTATACCAATTACCTGTATGTCATCCCCGGCCAGGGTCCGTAGCCTTGTATCCGTCATGCCGTGTGGAAGGTTCGAGACCAAAGCCATCTTTCCCTTTTCCCTCTCCTTTTCCTTCTCTCTTTCCTTCTCCCTCTCCTTCTCCCTCTCCTTCTCCTTGCCCCTGCCCTTGGCCTCCTCCCCGGGGGACTTCCCCTTGAGAGCTGTCCTCACCGCTCGACCGAAGATACCGGCTCTTTGCAGAACTACACGTCGGTTTTGATTTCTGGTGGGCTCAACGCGAACCTCCTCACCCTGAATGGTCGAAAAGGTTCATTTTAATAATAAATGTTATACTGTTAACCGGCGAAAAGACATTGAATCAATTATAGGATACATTTTATTGTTATCGTCTAAGGAATTAATATTATAATAAAGTGTATGACACTTTACATCATGTGTGTGATTTGATATATTCTAGTTTAAGTATGCAATCGACCATAATTTATCTGATAAAGTTTATTATTGCAGTTTTTATCTTTCTCATTTCCCTAGAAAAGCTGTAAGATTGTGGTGAGAAATAAATTATGATGATAGAAAAAAAAAACAGAACTGCCTCCGTAGTGGTATGGGCGTGTGCTTCAGAAACTGGAGGTCGTGGGTTCGAATCCTGCGGCGACTCGACAAATAATCATTGTCGTTTCCCAGTTGGTTAGGGCAATTTGGGCCGATCAGCAAATTGTCAAAAAAGTAAGATGATCCATGCGTCGGATGGGCATGTAAAAAGTCGGTCCACACACCAACGCGCACTGGACCAGCTTGGTGGGATACGGTCCAAAAATCCCCTAATGGTTGATGATGTAATAAAAACATAATGAAGATCATTATATATACAATAGTGTCACAATTAATTTTGTGTTCACAAAATTTACATCTACTTTTTAAATATTCATCCAATTGCTTTATTATATCCCAAACAGATACAAAGGACAAACCGTCTGCAATAATATTTTATTATATTTGGTATTCCGTTACCAAAAAGACAAAGTCTCATGACCCTATTACTACTTTACTAAAATTACTACTTGTTAGTGAACCTGTAACTGTTGCGCGTAAGGGTGCGGGTTCGATTCCCTCCTGGTGAAAATATTGTATAATGAACAGTGTTTTTCTCGTGTCTGGGTGTTTGTATATATCTTATATGTATCTATATACAAAAGAAAAGTAAGCCTATGTATCTATCAATCATCTAGTATCTATAGTACAAGCTTTGCTAAGTTTGCAAGTAGATGATGTTGTGTTGCCAGAAACATTATTATTATTTATACTTTTTCACGGGGTTTTAATACTTATACAGGCTTTTGGTGCAAGCAAAAATATTTTAGTAAGCAATATACAATCTATGGAGAGAAATTTTCTAACAACTCTGCGGGTATTCAGTATGGTAACTATTTTATTATTATAGTTATTCTAAATACATTAAAATTGAAATGCAGATATTCCGCTGAAGTCTGCCCCTAGGTTACTAAGCTTACATCTATTTGAGTCTACTTCGGTCAAACTACAATATATTTGGTTTAATTTACCCGAAGAGTTAATATAACAAAGAGATAATGAATCAAATGTTAGTTCACCTCTTTCTTATCGTATATAATCCTTGCACGAGACTTTGCTGAGATCAAATCAGACTTTTGCTTCGCCTGTCAACAAATATACCATGTTTAGAAACGGCATTGCCAGTATATTAAAAATATTTAAGATTATAATGAACGATACAATTTTTAACACTATGCATAGTAAATTATTTAATTTAAAACAAAAAAAAATCAAAATTGAAATTATTTTAATTTTTTTTTTATGGTTTTTTGATATCTAACTAATCCGCAAGAACACACTACATAATCTCAGGCTACATTTCCTTAACCTTACTATGAAACAAACTATTGAAATTAATTATGAACAATATACACATTATTTATTACCATACCTTTGTAGATTTATCGGAGTTATCCATGTCAGCTTTAGTGGAACTGGTAACGATGGTACGTCGTATTGGTGACTTTTCTGTAAAAAAAAAGCATAGAAACCTCATAAAAGCAGTGTTTTTGCCAAAGTCTAGATATTGTTGATAATCTTCTCGTAACGAAATAGCGTTATGTTAGCACTTAACTTGACTAACCGGAATTATACATCTATACATATATACTGCCTCCGTAGCCTAGTGGTAAGGACGTGTGCTTTAGAAACCGGAGGTCGTGTGTTTGAATCCTGCGGGGATATAATAATTTTTGTTGGTCGTTGTTTATGCCACATCCAGTCCAGTCTAGTATCTTGAAGGCATCCTCCAAAGCATTAATGAAAAGTTTAGGTTACACCCCCCTGTCGCACCCCTCGATGCGTCCGGATTGGTCTCGATCGACCCCGGGCTCGGGACCTCTCAGACCTTTCAACACCTCAACCTATCGATAGTCGCCCTGACATCGTTGAAGAGCTTCCAGAACAGCCCAGGTTTCCACAGAGCCAAAACCTTTCTCGAACTCCACAAAGGCAAGGCACAGTGGCTGATTGTACAACATGCCTTATGGTGTAATGTGGTCTACGGTACTGAATCCCCTGCGCAGCCCAGCCTGCTCTGCAGTGAGGCGATTCCCCACGACCCTAGAGAGCAGCTTATAAATGTGGGTTAAAAGCCAGATCGGTCGCAAATTCTTGAGTATAGAGTATTGTATATTTGATCAGAACACCTAGTTTTCAAGCCTTGGGAGAAATGCCTCGTTGAAGGATGAATACCTCTTATAACTCACTTAGAACAAGGTCACCCCCTGCTTAATGCAGTTCGGTCATTATTTATTTATTTATTTAATAAGGCTAACCAACTAAATACATACAAGTCTTTACAAACTAATGGTATATCCATTAAAACTGTTACAGTTTATAACACATATTTAAATTAAAGGCTAACACAACATTAACTTATGACATATTTTCTACAGAACAGAAACCGATTTAAATAACAGAAAATAAATAACAAAAGATAATGTTTAATATTATCATAGACATAAATACAAATTGTACAATTATTTCATTTTAGCTTATTACTATCATTGATGTCGTTATTATATGTTTGTGTTATTAATGGCTTATTAATAAAAATGTTACAACCCCGAAAAAGAAGTTTCACTTCAATTATTAGCATCTTTTAACAATGCTAACATTTCATAGAAATCATTTTTACGTTTACTGTAATTTGATAACGCAAGAAGTTAATGCATTAATTGTGAAAAATTAAGTATTTCGCCCTTATAATTTCCGTATTTCTAATTTTAAAAACACTGCCATCTAGTTACAAAATGTAACAACAATATGAACCATACACTTAAGTATTTAAAACGGTTACAACAAAATTTACATAGATGGCGTTAAATCTTAATTTTATACAAAAGTAGATGGCGCGTAACAAAAAAATGTTACACTAAATTTTTTCCTAACCCCGATAAAGAAGTTAAACTTCAAAAAAACCTAATAAATTAAAATAAAGTAGTAATTAAAGATTTTAAAATAATGTGCAAAATTTATACAACTCCACTTTAAAGTTGATAATATTTTCAGAGAAGACATCGATATCACAGTTATGGAATAAAGCATTACAAGCATGCACTGAATAGGCTAAGGGCGTGTTTTGACCGAATTTATTTTTGGTGAATTTTATGTAAAAAGGTTTGTAATCGTGTGCACGAGCACATGATTACATATTAATTTCCTGGGAACGTTTATACTTATGTCCAGCAGAAGAGGGTTCCATCCTTCCCAGGAGCCTTTCCTCCCTTAAGCCGCCTAATGGCCTTGAAAAGAGTGCTTAATAGAGAGATATTATACCTTTAACAGCAGGCTCGGGATCTCTGAAGACAATCATCTGCCTCTGTGCCTTCGAAGCCCTTGGAGGTAGTTTACTCCTCAAATCTGACGACGGCTTTGCTTTAGAGCCTTTGGTAGAAGTCTCTTTTGTTTCCTTCCCTTCACTGTAAAAGAATATACTATAATTTGCAATATATATAATGTAACTGCCTCCGTAGCCGAGTGGCGTGTGCTTTAGAAACCGGAGGTCGCGGATTCGAATCATGCGGCGGGTGGCCGTGTAAAAAGTTGGTCCACCGACCAACCCGCAATGGACCAAAGCCCCCTAATAGAGGAGGCGTGCATTAGGGTAGGCCTATGTCCACCAGTCGACTGACACAGGCGGATTTAATATACCGTATAAATATAAATAATATATACTGCCTCCATAGCCCAGTGGTATGGGCGTGTGCTTTAGAAACCGGAGGTCGTGGGTTCGAATCCTGCGGGGACTCAACAAATTTTCATTGTTGTTTTCTAGTTTATTAGAGCAATTTGGGCTGATCACCCAATTGTCTGAAAAGTAAGATGATCCATGCGTCGGATGGGCATGTAAAAAGTCGGTCCACCCACCAACCCACAATGGACCAGCATGGTGTGATACGGTCCAAAACCCCCTTACGGATGGGGGGTTATTAGGGGAGGCCTATGTCCAGCAGTGGATTATCACAGGCTCATGATGATGATGATGATAAATAAATTTTGGCCTATGACTATCTGTTTTGTGTAGGAGAGGTTGTCAAACACGAAGCAAAGTTCAACCAAGTTGTAGCATCAAGAGAATGAGATATTATACTTTATTTACCGCCCCAAATGGCCTATGGAACTATATATATATATATATATATATATCTTTACAATATGTATTTATTTACAAAAGAAAAGTAAGTAATTCATCAATCATCTAGTTTCAATAGTGAAAACTTTGCTTAGTTTGTTAATCTTCCAGAAAATATTATTATTATAACTAAATATTTAGTGCTTTTAATTCTTTCACAATATCTTCTGTAATATTAAATATCAAGCGTACCAAAAGCTTGCATAGGTCTATTCATTGGGAATAATATAACATGTAAATAATTAATTAATGAAACTCACTCTTTCTTCTCCTTGAATCGTCCGCTATCCTCATCCGACAATATGTCATCAATGTCGTCCAGAATCAAGTCTAATTCGTCATCGCTGTCCATTTTGTTCGCGTCTTTTGTGGGCAATGGTGGAGTTAGGTCTCTTTCCGGAGAGTTCTTCTCTTTTTGGGGCATCTTCTCTCTTGGTGGTGTCAAATTGTCTGCAATTATCAATATGGATTATTAGAGATTTCAGGCATTGTTAGAATTTGTATTTTATCAAAGAAATTAAGAAATAAAATAATGTGATTAGGAATTGAACTCTATTGTATGAAGAGTATTATCGGATCTTAATTGTATAATTAAATAATTTAAACAACAAATCAAATTTCATTAAATTTGCAATTTTCGCCAGAAAAATTTTCATATTTTGCCCAATTCAGTCAGTTCAGTGTGTGAAGAACATAGAAATCGTATAGGTTGCAAGTTTATGTAATCATTATCTAAAAATACACAAAATAATAATAATGATGGTATGCGTCCAAAAATCCCCTAATGGAGAAGACGTACATTAAGGGAGGCCTATGTCCAGCAGTGGACTGACATGACATGATGGATAATAATAACATCAGTTTAGCCATTTTATATACAGAGACAATCTATGTCATAAACTATTAAATATTACTCAATAAACATAAATAGTGATTCTGTATAGAATAGTATGAATTTTAGTGAGATATAGTGAATATGCCATAAAGTAAAAAGAATTGTCATTGTATTTGTCTTTCGTTAGTTACAAAATTATATGGTATTAGCTGTGGCGATGATGAATTTTTACATACTGAAAAATTTAAAACTACAAATTGTTAGAAAAAATAAACGTTTACGGCTCGTTTTAAGAATCAACGCACAAAATTTTGTCTTGCAGTTTAAAAGAAAAGTGCGTAAGCATTTACTGGAAGAGGAATCAACGAAGCAAGTCAGTTTGCGATTATGTATTTACAACTATATTTGTGTACATCTAAACGCGTATATTTATATATGTACGCTTAAGTTAGCATATATTTATATATACATATTTATGTTTATGTATAGACATACATAGTTATGTTTTGGTAATTAATTAAAAAAATACATTTGTCCACCTTTGTATATTTAATTGTGCAATAAGAATAAATAAATAAACACCATTTCATTTCACTATTACCGCAGTAATCAATTTTATATTCGAATTTAAAAAAGGCTTTAATCGCTCGGACAGTATACACAAGACGGACAGACAAACGGATAGGAGTCACTTTCACATTTATAACATCAGAACAAATTGTACATACCACAAGTGGAGTTGACCTCCGCATCCTCCTTGACCTTAACAAGCTTGTCCCCTTCACCGGCCACATCATCGGCCATTTTGTTGGCCTCTTTGTCCGGGGAGAGCCTCGTGGTGTCAGGCTTGTCGGGCTGAGTGCTGGAGGGATTGTTGTCCAAGTTGGCATCCCCTTTGCTTGTGTTCTCTTTGTTGCTGTCCGCTTTCTCTCGCTCCCTGGAATGGACAAAACATTTATTTCAGTGTACATGTGTGCACCTACCCGCATTGGACCTGGGTGGTGGGATATGCCCAAAGCCCCCTAACGGAGGCCTATGTCCAGCAGTAAGACTATCACAGGCTGGTGATTATGAATGGGAGGGGGGGGGGGGGTTCGTTATATTTTGAAACTAATATATATACTAACTAATCTAAATATAATAAAATATGAGTGTCTGTTTGTAACAGACGAATAACCGTTTTTAAATGTAACATTGTGATATATCTTTCTTTCAACAAACTTCTATCCAGATTGCATTGTAGTCAGTAAATTAGAAGGATCTGATATTTTATAACGATCGCCAAAGATGATCTTAACAACCGGGACCAACCTATACCATGCCAATTCAACGCATAGTGATGTATAACCGATACAACAAAACACAAAAGCACATAAGAGCTAAAGTTCTTATTATTCTTATATATATAAGAAAAATTAAATATTAAAAAAGTATTTATGTATTTTTAAAAAATTCTAAGAATTAATATAATATATTGAAAAAAAATCAAAAGCATCATAGTTTAATAGTAACATTTTTAAACAATAATCTTTTGTAATATATATCGATATAAGAGATTCCCACCTATATATTAACTCATCACGATATCTATGAAACCATAAGGCGTAGCGACTTGAAATTTGGTAGGAATATTCCTTTCGCCGAGTAGAGGCCAGCTAAGGACGGATTTTAGGATATTCCTCCCACAAGGGGGTTGGGGAGTGTTTAATAAAGATATTTGAGATTTAATTCTAAATAAGTATGTTGTTGTACAACTAACCCGTGATTGGCCACAGCATTTCTTCTACGCCTCATCTCCTTGGCACGTAGAACTCTCTCTCGCAGACTCTCCTGCTCTCTTACTCGTCTCCTGTACTCTGATTCCTGTAAAATACTTTACTATAAACTCAAATGTTTTTGAGAATTACCATACAAACAATACATCTCTCTTGATTTGATGAATTGTTTTCAAGTCAATACTCATCAGGGAAATAAATACACAAGAGCTGCTTGTGTATTTATTTCCCCGGTGAAGTATTGACTATACTGGTCCATCAATTAAAACATGTTTTCTATTATATTTTATTACACTTGTGATATGTATCTATAAGATGTGTTTCTGACTAATATTTATTATTATAGTATATTAGATATATATAACTGCCTCCGTAGCCTAGTAGTGTAGGCGCGTACTTTAGAATCCGGAGGTCGTGTGTTCGAATGCTGCGGGGACTCAACAAATTTTTCATTGTTGTTTCCTAATTGGTTAGGGCAGTTTGGGCTGATCACCCAATTGTCTGAAAAGTAAGATGATCCATGCGTCGGATGGGCATGTAAAAAGTCGGTCCACCCACCAATACACATTGGACCAGCGTGGTGGGATACGGTCCAAACCCCCTAATGGATAAGGATGAATTAGGAGAGGCCTATGTCCAGCAGTGGACTATCAGAGGCTGATGACGTGTAATATATATTACCTCATCTGAAGGTTCGTGCCTTATTCGTCTTGGAGGACTCCTTCTCGGCGAAGGAGAACGGCGTAGAGGAGGAGGGCTTGCCGAGCGCATCCTGCAACAAATGGTCATTAGTACGGTCGTCACGTAACGGGAAAGCGCTACGCTTGCATTTATCAAATTTCTTTTGATTTAATAAAAGACTACATGGTTTATCGTGTTTAATTTGGTTTGCTAATTCGCTGCAAATTATTTGAAACGTCGGGAACATTGTAAATAAAATTAAACGCGAATATATTCGTAAAGTCATCTAACATCACGTGCAGTATTTATTTATTTATTTATACTTTAATGCAAATTTTACATGAAACGGAATTACATTATTCAGTATTTTAAAATTTGGGTAAATATTTGGTCAATATTCAAGAAATAGGATTTCATTATTTAACGATGGAGAGTTACGTTCGATTGTTACCGATATTACCCTAAGCAGTACAGTGGGGTGATCGTCACGTAACGGTAAAGCGTTAAATCACGTAACGAAGAAGTGTTACTTTCCTATTCACCTACATTTGTTTTTAAAATAAAGTGAGGATATCGTCAAAAAACGGAGAGACGTTGAGTAAGATGATTATCGACTTATCCCCTAAGTGTTCAGTGGACCGTCACGTAACAGTAAAGCGTTACGGTTGTTTACCGGTGAGGAGATCAAAACCCCAGAGACATTCAGAATTTAATCCATTAATAATTTAAAAAAGACAATGTGATGACTTTTTATGGAATGCTCGCTTCAGTCTTTCTTTAATAATATGGTAATTTTATGCTTGTAATTGGTTGTTTATTGTAAATGATGACAAAAAAAGACCCGCTGAGTTTCTTTCGCCGGTTCTTTTCAGGTCAATCGGTTCCTTTCCGAACCGGTGATAGCTTTTTAACAATCAATAAGTAAAAGTATCGCTCCCATGTTGATATATATTGGAATTTGATTCACGTAAAAGGGGCAATCGATAACTGCGTAATTTTTTGACCCCTTGCCACAGTTTTCTAAAAACGTATAGCCCGGCTGGTCACTTTTCATACAAACCCCTCCCTCAACCCTCATGTACGACATAGCTTATGGATGTTCCCAGACAATATGTCGTCCAACTCCCGTATCAGTAGTCTGCGGCGATCGTCACGTAACGATAAAGTGTTACGTCGTGTTCAACATTAATATTACAACTAGGAAATCCATATACGACATGATACTTGTGAATCTAATGTAGGTTTGCAATGGAAACATTTTACTTATAAGTTAAACAACTTTTGCGTTGATTCACATTACATATAAAAATAATAATGAACATTTTTTTCCCACTCTACAATAATAAAAGGCAAAAATATGTATACCTTCTTCGGAGACCGGCTCTGTTGGCATTGATGAACTCCTCCTGTCTCCTCAATAACTCCTCATCTTCATTGCGTCTTGCCAGTTCATTCTCGATCTCTATTGTAGTGTTCTCAATGTATCTGAAAGTGATAGCACAAAAGAATTATTGTGTAGCTTTTGAAGAAACTTGTTTAGTTATCTCTTATGCTTCTTGTCATAACTATTTAGTTATGGTGTAAGACTATTTAATTTTAGTTGTAACAAATTTTAGCTCAATATCATATTTGGAAATGTTATACATTGATAGCATGTTCATTTCCTTTAAATAGAAACTAAGTTCTTTAATCATTCAATAACAATTTTTTCAAATTATGTTACTGTCACGACAAAAGAGGCATTTGAAAAAATTCCTAGTGTCCGAACAGTCAATAAAACATTACAAAAACTATATAATCAAATATACAAATTAATAAGTAAATAAAAAAGTTATCATATACATAATCATCAGCCTTTGATAGTCCACTGCTGGACATAGGCCTCCCTAATACACCTATCCATTAGGGGGTTTTTGGACTGTATCCTCCACGCTGATCCAATGCGGGTTGGTGGGTGGACCGACTTTTACATGCCCATGCGACGCATGGATCATCTTACTTTTCAGACAAATGGGTGATCGGCCCAAATTGCCTAACCAACTAGAAACAACAATGAAAATTTGTTTAGTCCCGCAGGATTCGAACCACGACCTCCGGTTTCTAAAGCCACGCCTTCACCACTAGGCTACGAGGCAGGTTTATTACGCAAAATGAATCATATTGTAACATTAAATACACCAAAAGAGTTTAAAAGTCATTGGGTAATTACCTCTGTGGTGACCTTCTCACTGCTTTTCTTGTGGCCGCTCTGGCAAGAGCGTTCCTCTGCTCGGCTATGAACCTCTCCGCTGCATCATCAATGTCCTTTATGGGCCCTTTAGAAATAAACAACTTGTTAGGTTTGTATTCAAACATATAACCAAGATGAACAAATCAATCCGCTATTTTACGGATTTTGACGAATCTCGTAAATAAAAGAAATAAACAAATAATATATTGTTTGTGTCATGTTATGATTTAATGAATTCAATTGATTGATTGTGAGATTCATGTTATGCTACTCACAACTAAACTGATTCAGCACAATTTACATGCGTGATAAAGGATTATTGTACAAAGTGATTTATTTTAGGTATTAACAATACATATAAAGTAGTATCTTTGCCATAAGAAATAATTTATGGATCTGTATAACACTTTAAGGGAGCGAGATTATGGGGATAAAACAATTTCCATGGGAGGTATTGATTGACCTGAAAAATTATAATGTTATACAAAAAGGCAAGTTCAACAATTGTTGCAAAAGTTAGTTTTATGACACCAAATTTTAACTTAAAGTGGAATGTTTAATTATTATGATCGGCAAAGAGTCGTCTACAGCATGTCTTAAATGTTCAACGATAAATTTATCAAACACTCTTATTCAAACCAAACAAAATGATGATTATAGCACTCTATCAACATAGTCTCAATAACAAAAGTGATTTTTACATTTAAGCAATGTTGAGTCATAATAATCACTGATAAATTATCTAATATGAACTAAAAATAATCATCTTGTTTGATTATACAAAAACCTTGTAAAGGAATACAAACAATTAATTACAAGCATTATTTAATTTTATAAGCAAAACTTTATCACTAATGCAGAGAATGAAACGAAAATCGTTTAGCAACTAAATATCAAACAAAATTAACAGTGTTAAATAAAACAAACAAAAATTTACCACATAATCATTTGTTAGGGAAAAAATAAAAACATAAGTTTCATAACTATCGACAGTACCTTTTAAAATGTAAAATATGTTAATACAAACACTGAAGGCGTGAAAACAAGAAGTGTATTCAATTGTCAATTATCTTATATGGTGTAATTTTGAAGAGAAAGAATTGAAGCCTCCCCCTTTTGCACACCTTCTCCATTTGGGGGTTACCACGCCGGTCCGAAGCAGGCTAGTGGGTAGACTGACTTTTTACATGCCCTCTGGCGCATAGATAATCTTGCTTTCCAGACAATCGGGTGATCAGCCCAAATTGTCCTAGCCAACTAGAAAACAACTATGACACAAAGTTGTTTCCCAGCGGGATTCAAAGCGACAACCTTCAGTTTTTAAAGCAAATACCAATACTGTGGGTCCTCAGTGGTGGTTCAAAAGAACCAGCAAAGTTTTTTTGTCGCTATTATAGTGTGGGCTTGTTCATATAATCTAAGTGTTATTTTATATAAGGATAAACAATAGACAAAGTTAAATTAAAAAGCTAAAAATCTAGCTTATGGTGCCATGCTAAATAGTTGTTCAGTCCAAACTCTGGTAAGCTTTCAAATTACTTCATCTCTCAATTTCCCATAGTTTGGAGTAGCGTTAAAAATTGAATACTAAAGAACAATAAAATAAACAAGCAACATTCAGAATTTTCATCAAATCGTAATCATCGTCATAAACATTAAATAATAAACATTTTTAATTTAATTACTGGCAACTCCCAAGTTTTTATAATACTTTACTGTATCACATACATATTAGTTATTGTACACATTTTTTGCCTTTTAAATTAAATATTTTCTACAGTAACGAATCCAAATAAGACTCGACATACAACTAAATAACTAAGTAAAAAAATATAAACATACAAGCAAATACACATATTTATTAATATTGATGTTTTTACTTATGCATGTTCATTAATTTCTTGTTATTAAAGAATCATTGAAAGCTTACTAGATAAAGGTAAAAGCAGTGAGTGTTGCAATACACAAAGATATACAAACGCTACAAAAACATTCAACAATTACATGTAATTATTTACCGAATTTATTCTCCAATGTTGGGCTGAGAGGCGGAGTTTTTTGTATTCTTGTCGGTATATATGTTGGTAGCCCTACGACATTGGATAATGTTAATGTTAGGCCTATAAAAGGGACCATCCATAAAATATAACATACAATATGAGGCAAGGAGGGGATTTAGAAATTGTGACAAAGACTGTTTTTTTTTTTCTTTATTACCAATGAAGGCATAAAAACAGTCGGGCAACCTAATGGAAAGTGGTCATCAACGCCCATTGTCATCGGCAATACCAGGGGTATAACCAACGCACCGCCTAGGTGAGACAGAGGATGTAACATCTTGTTTACCCAGTAAATACGCTGGCTACGATACCCTTCAGATCAGAGCGTAGTAGTGCTTTCAAACCACGGCTTTGCGGCGGAACTAGCCCCAAAAGGTCTCCTGTAAAAGGAGATCTACCACCTCCGAGTTCCCTAATTTTGTGAAAAAAAAACACAGACCCTAAATCGACATGTTAAAAAGAACATTTAACAAAATATTTACAATATTTTGAAGCTATTGGTATAATCATAAGATCATACAAATAAAGAAGAATGGGTAGAAAGATATGGATAAATAGATAAAAAATGTTTTGTGTTTTTCATCTTTCATTATATATAGCTGCGATGAGGATGGAGGAGTGGTCATCATATCTATGGATAATTTAAAGTAATTTATGGATGGCTCCTAAGACTCAAATCAAGATATGGCATTGAAAAAATTAAGGTAACCCGTATAAATCTAAAAAGTTGATAAAGTATACAGGTTTCAAATTGATCTATTAAAATGCATTTTGTAGAGTATTAAAATGCAATAACATTCGTAAAAACTGAATTATTTATCAGACAGACATAAATATAAAACTGCAAAAGCTATAGTTGTCTGTGTGTGTCATATTGTAAGGACATGATAATGCGAGCCAAATATTCAGTGTACAAATAAAACATGTGCACAAATTATTAGGTTGTGCTTTATCTGGCTGTACTATGCTAAGCCTAGCAATATCACCTAGTTTGCCATAATAAATAAAAAAACATTAGATTATTGGTTTATATTATGGCTAAATACCCCATTTTCGTTTTGTCTGCAAAAATAATATTTGGAGTTGATAATGTAATTATTAACTCAAAATATTTGTTCCAAATTATCGGAGTTGTATAATATAAATCCAATTCAAGATTATCCTTTGCATTATATTCCCGATTTTCAGATTCTTTCCTCCATTGATTTAATAATCATATTAAACACAAACAAAAGAAATAATTGTATAATAACACATAACTTCACACACTTACCTTCAACTGGTGGCTGGAAATTGCCTTTAAAGTGCGGATTGATCAACACCTTCTTGCCAGCCAAGCCCACGGGTGGCAAATGGGGTGGCAGCTGAACTGGCAACATCCTGACCTCCGGCTCCCGCGGCTTAGCAATCTTTGGCAACACCGGCAAACCACCCGGCAACACTGGCAAAACACTTGGCAGCACCTGCCCACTTGGCAACATCGGCCCACTTGGCAACATGTGCCCACTTGGCATCACTGGCAACTGTCTAATCACTTGTGGTGGGGGCACATCCCTTTGAAAGAATGGTTGGTAGAATTTCTGCTCGAAGTTCGGTGGTGCATTGGAAAAGTCCGGAAATCTCTGATAGTTGTTTTCCCTCGGTTGGTAACGCTCTGGCCTGTATTGATTTGGTGGCTCTTGGATCCTTTCCGGTGATAATTCAGGTGGTTGCTCGGGACGATCCGGCAAGTTGGGTCTAGGTGGCATGTTGCGATGTGGTAACTGTGGTCTGGGGTTAAAATTGCCCTAAGAAATAGAAAAATTGATATTTTATTACCTCCAAATCACGAAAGAAGTAATATTACTTTAAACTTGTGCTACTACAGCCCTATAACCTTTGGTTTTCTTTTTATTACTGGTAAACAATTGGGGAAAAACCGGCATTATGGACATTACCTGATTGTAAGTAATACCGTAGTCAAGCGGTATTGGCCCTTGCTTGATAAACCGGAGGTCGTAACTTTGAATCCCGCAGGGAAACAACTTTGTGTTATCGTCCTTTTCTGGTTGGTTAGGACAGTTCGAGCCTGTGTTAGTCCACCGCTGGTCATAAGCCTCTCCTAAAGCTCGACTTGTCCATCAGGGGTTTTGGACCGTATCCCACCACGCTGGTCCAATGCGGCTTGGTAGGAGCGGCTTTTACGTGCCCGTAAAACGCATGGATCATCTTGCTTGACACTTGGGTGATGGGCCCAAATTGTCCTAAGTAATGAGAAAACAACAACAATGACACAAAGTTGTTTCACCGCGGGATTCGAACCCACGACCTCTGGTTTATAAAGCAAGGGCCAATACCGTTTGACTACGGAGGCGTTCAGTCTCTTATTAAGTAAGTAATTATTAAACATAGTGTGGTGACTGAATTTGACTGCTATGAGAACGCGTTCTCCGTCGTCAACAGCATTTATAGGACATGATAGCTTCATAAGCATTCAATGATATGAACAAACGAGAATTCGCTTATTTAATAAGCGAATGACGTCATGGGCATGTCGGTGACGCAAGTCCAGTCGATTTTCCCCCAAAAAAAAATTGGTTGGCTGAAAAATCGGTATACGAGCGAAAGTTATACGTGACAACGTCTTTTATTGGTTGATTCGTATAGTAGGAAGACGGATCCACTCCATTGTCTTTCTCTCTGTCTCTCTTTCACTTAAACATGGCAACGGCGCACGAGTGGGAGAGACACATGCCTCTCACTCTCTCTTATGGAGAGCGTTACGTGAGCGGCGCACAGCGACACAGTGCACGAGAGTGCCACCCTATCTTGAACCAATTTATGAGACATTGTCACGTCAAAAAATAACCAACTTATTCCATTTCTTAAACTTAATTTTATAGTAAAGGCAATTTTGACTAAGGATAAATGTAAACAAATCTTATGTCAAACACTAATGGCGTGTGTTTAACCTGTGCCATATTTAATTTCCAAGCATTATTTAGGTTAAACACTACCTATATTTTTGGCGCTTAATGAGTTTACTCATTTTGTTTTACCAACAATTGTTACACTTAAATGTTACAAATAAACCAGTGGTAGGTCCTCTGTTTACAGACCGGTGGTAGGTCCTCTGTTTACAGGAGACCGTCTGGGTGAGTACCATCGCGGTGCCTATTTCTGACGCGAAGCAGTAGTGTGAAAACACTACTGTGTTCCGGTTTGAAGGGCACCGTAGCCAGCGTATTTACTGGGTAAACGAGACTTAACACCCTATGTCACACGGTAGGCAGCGCGTTGGCGATACCACTGGCATTGCCAATGTCTATGGGCGTCGGTGACCACTTTCCATCAGGTGGCCCGACTGCTCGTCTGCCTGCGTATGCCATAAAAAAAACATAAAATTTAAAATGGTTTTCTTAAATGTACAACACTCCTGTGTTCCGGTTTGGCAGCCAGTGTATTTACTAGCTCAACGAGACTTAACATCCTATGTCTCGCGGTAGGTAGCGCGTTGTACCCATACCCATATTGCCAAAGGTGGCTCGACTGATGCCTTTTATGGGATAAACTAGTATGTTGGTCTTTAAGCACTCACCCTTTGCGTATTATTTCTCCTGTACGGATGTGGAGATCGGTAATGTGGACTCCTCCACGAGTTGCGCCCTCTGCCGGCGAAGCCACCACGCGGCACGTACACTTTGTCTGTGATTAGAGAGTGAATAAAGAAATTTCCACCGAAATATTGATGAAGATGGGGATTTAGAGGAACAAATCTTCAAAGTGAAGCAGGCAAAGTATTTATCAAAACACGCCTTTTATAGAAAGAGAAAAAGAAAGAAAGAGGTTTATTTGGTACATGTAGTTAGGACTTTCCAAATGTGGACTGACCTAACTTTCTACACTAGCTAATGCCCTGGTCACTAGATAATTGATGTATTGATCAAATTTCAAATTTAACTGCCTCCGTAGCGTACTTGTAAGGGCGTGTGATTTAGAGACCGGAGGTCGTGGGTTCGAATCCTGTGGGGACTCAACAAATTTTCATTGTTGCTTTTCCACCCACCAACCCGCATTGACTATGCGTGGATGGGATACAGGTCCAAAACTCCCTCAATGGATAAGGGAGTATTAGGGGAGGCCTATGTCCAGCAGTGGACTAACAAAGGCTGATATGATGATGATCAAATATATTTATAAATTATCCGCTCTACACAATTCCAGAGTTTGGTTTGGTTTGGGTGGTAAATTATTGATGTTCATAAGTGCCTTGTAGAGCCTAACTATAATAAATTATTTAAGACTTTGAGTTTGAAAATGATAGATGTGAGCCTATTTTATTACAGGCTTCTATAATCACCAAGATATAGTAAAGTCACACAAAACGAAATTAAAAACAAGGTTTTGCCCTTTGTCATTATTGAAGCTGAATCTGAAATTATTACTTTATTAATATCACCACAGTAAAGTTCTTTGTTAGTTAAAATGTTCGCATCATAAATAATTTTCAAGTTCCCATAAAGTAATACAAGATATCACAACATAATTATACAGTGAATAAAGATTGTATTTATTTATTTAAATTGTACACATGTATTTATTTCAATTTTATATCAAAGCCATAAAAGAATTAATTGGCCTACTTTGGTAATAGAATGGTCACAACAGGCTTCTTTCAATAATATGATAATTTTATACTCGTAATTGGTTGTTTATTGTAAAAGATAATGAGAAAAAAATTTCTTTTTAGGTCAGTCCTTTTCAAAACTGGTGGTAGATTTAAGAATCAATAATTGAGTCTATCCCTCCTTAATAGCCCATGTCCTCTTTTGGAGTCTATTCTATAAGATTCTCACCATCATCATCATCATCAGCCTGTGATAGTCCACTGTTGAACATAGGCCTCCCCTAATACACCCCTATTCATTAGAGGGCTTTGGGCCGTACCCCACCACGCTGGTCCAGTGCGGGTTGGTGGGTGGACCTACTTTTTACATGCCCATCCGATGCATGGATCATCTTACTTTTCAGACAATTGGGTGATCAACCCAAATTGCCCTAACCAACTAGGAAACAACAATGGAAATTTGTTGAGTCCCCGCAGGATTCGAACCCACCACCTCCGGTTTCTAAAGCACACGCCTATACCACTAGGCTACGGAGGCAGTTCCCCCATAAGACAGCAATTTGAAAATTGGTAGGAATATTCCTTTCGCCGAGTAAAGGTCAGCTAAGAACGGCCTTTACGAAATTCCACCCACAAGAGGGGGTTGCGGCGTCGCTAGTATGTACTAAATTTCATCTAAATCTAAATTATAATACTAGTATGGAATATTGTAATATTATGCAGCTAACATCTCTTGGGTCCGCTAGTATTTATTTAGATAGTTATTTGTCTCACCCAAACTGTCCGGTATGTCGCGAACTTGCGGTGTCCTTTGCACACCCGGTGGTCTCTCTGATATGAACCTCTCTCTGGGACCTCCCAAATCATCATCTATTTAACAAAAAAATAACAAATATTATTAAAAAAAAAAATGGTTGCATGTAAAATATGAATACGGGCGAAAGTTATACGTGACAACGTCTTTCAGTGGTAGAAGGATGGTAATGTGAATATTCAATCGTATAGTAGAAACGAAGGATCTAATAATAATAACAACTCAAAATATTCAAATAACTAATTTGTATAATACCATAATGATTAATTTTTTGTACTTCTTTCTGTCATAGACTAACGAATTTACTGACGCAAGAGTAAGAGAGATGCGTGCTTCTCACTCTCTCTTATGGTTGCTTATGACGTTACGTGAGCGGCGCTGTGACACCGTGCACGAGAGTGCCTTCCTATCTTGAACAAATTTATAAGACATTGTCACGTCAAAAGAATTATATGATCATCATCATCATCATCATCATCATCAGCCTGTGATTGTCCACTGCTGGACATAGGTCTCCTCTAATACAACCCTATCCATTAGGTTTTGGACCGTATCCCACCACGCTGGTCCAATGCGGGTTGGTGGGTGGACCGACTTTTTACATGCCCATCCGACGCATGGATCATTTTATTTTCAGACAATTGGATGATCCCGAAAAATTGCCCTAACCAACTAGGGAACGAAAATGAAAATATGTTGAGTCCCCGCAGGGTTCGGAACACAGGACCTCCGGTTTCTAAGCCCACGCCCATACAACTAGGCTACGGAGGCAGTTTCTTCGAAACATACGGTCCCCGTATTGGTCGAGCATCCGTGATAATTGTTGCAAACCACCAATCAATAGGCTTTACATTCTAACACCAATTAAATTTTGTTTTGTAAATTCCAGGCCTTGTTTTATTTTACTCATATTATTTCTCCTTATTTATTTATGTCTTTCCTATGTCATTTTGTCCGCCATAATGGCTGTGATTGCAATAGAAAATATTTTGAATTAAAATGAGATGGAATGTGTTGTTTCTTGTAAGTTACTTTGTTTTGTGCAAGCAATTGTGTGTATAATATTGAATTTGGCAAACTATATGTAAACCATAAAAGATATAAAATATTTGTAAGCAACCCTGAATCTTAAAGTTAGTTGTAAATTTTCAGCCCTTTTATAGCAAAGGTGGGCATTTCCATACAAAGGTAAACAGGCTGTAATGGGCCCTTTCTACCATGACCATGACCTACAGCCCAAGTAAACATTAAATTAGTACACAACAGTCAATCTGCATTATTGAACATACAGTAATTTTGTTTTTACACTCAATACCATACGACAGGTGGTATTAATAATTATATGATCAATATTTTTAATTGAGGTTGTAATAGTTAATTATTTGCATTGTCTACAAGTGCTTCTCTTGCGTACGAATGTGACGACCCCACCCCCCACTCGACGGCTGATCTGCCTTACAGTGGGAGTAAGACAGATCGGCAGTACAAGTGCAATTAGTCAATTGCCAATCCACCTGCTCAGAGTGGCCATTACAAGTGACTCTCTTAAATGGATGCCATCTCGGAGTTCGTTAAAGAAGGCCTATGTCCAGCAGTGGACTGAGGAACTCTGTTTATGATGATGACAGGTGCTTTAATAAAGGCAGAACGGAAAGGATTTCCCGAATTGATATCTCTTGTTTACTAACTTTAGATTTTTGCTGAGCTAATGTGGATACTAGTATACACCCTTTAAATTTTTTTTATTGAGACTAAATAGTTACTTGAACAAAATTTTCGGATGCAGCTGTAATAAACCTTGGCAGCTAATAATTATATACATATAAAGTAATGGACTTACTTGGCAATGGAGCATTGACTTCTGATGGCACTATCTGCGGAGATTCAATCGGCCCTGCAGGCTGCAACACAAAATGATCATGGATTAAATATAAATGATACTATGAGTTTATTTAATTGTCCTAAAAAACATAATATAAAACCTTACCAATAATGAACACAGAAAACTAAACTGCAAGATAATTGCAGCCTAAAACTGCAATCCAGATCAGAATTACTACCATCCATATTAAAAATTTGGGTCAAAGTTACATATTGACGCCCTCCGTGGCCTAGTGTTATTGGCCCTTGCTTTATAAGCCAGAGGTTGTGGGTTCGAATCCCAGCAGGGAAACAATTTTTCTTTAACACTGTTTCCTGGTTGGTTAGGACAATTTCCGATCACCACTATGGGCATGTAAAAAGCTGTTCCACCCACCAACCCGCATTGAAGGGATTACAACCAGCATGGTGTGATACCGTCCAAAAACCCTCTAATAGAGAAGGCATGCATTAGGGGAGGCATATGTCTAGCAGCGGACTAATACAGGATTATGATTTGCTGATGAATGTTACATAACAGACTTAGCTCAATAATTAATGCAATTAAAAACCAACTTACAATAGCCGGTGGGACAACAGCAAGCTCCGTTTCATATACAGGCCTCTGGGTACGGAGCATAAGTAGAATGGTCTGGTATGGAGGCAGCGGGCACTTCCACTGTGATATTCGGTACAACACATTCATTCTCCGGTACTGGGTATGATGTTTGTTGCTGCAAATTAATTGAAATCATTATAATTATATGATTGTTTTTAGAGCAATAAAACAACAATATTTTCTTTGTATACACATACATAATATGTTTTACAAATTGATTTAATCAATGAGTCATGCTCCATTTTTAATAAATCAAGAAATCGGTCACTCTTCATTTAATTGTATTATCTTAGGGTGAGCTCTCAGAGATGAACTAAATGCTTTATAAGATATGAAAGTAATCTGAATTTATTAAGTTTCTACTTTAGGACATTATGTTTGGGGCTTCCTTTACATTTTAATTACACTGAACCTAATCCATTTGTTTATAAGTGCATTTTGGTATATATCCAGGACATATAACAAAGCAACATTTTTTTAATTTTAAAAACCAAACAACCTCTGGAATGGCTGGTTTGATTTTGACAGTACTTTTACTGGAAGATAGCCGATGTAACGGGAGTAACTTAGGCTCTTGGGAGAAAATAACCTACGGCAATGATATATAACAATAAAATATGGGATTAATGAAATGAATTATAAAAATTCTATATTTAAGAGTTCCTTTTACTATAGGGATTTTTTTTTTAATTTATCAAATCATATCATCAGTTTGAGACAATTGGGAAATGCAATGTCTTTAAATTAAATTACCTGATATTCAATATGGTACAATTTATTAGATATTTTGACTATTTTGTATATATAAAATCATATAACTTTGCACAATTTTACAACATCTAGCAAGTCCAGACATGTTCATGGCGAGGAAAGGAGGAGAAAAAAGGAAAGTTTTAAGTCTATTTTGAGTAGCATTACAAAGCATATGTTCAGTCAATGCAGCCTACATATAAAAATAATACAAATACTAAAAACTATTTTTTAAATGATTAAAGTTACTTAAACTCACCGGGACATATTCGTGATTAGTGTATTGAGCCGGGATTGCATCCCTTTCACGATATGGCATCGAAGTGGGAACATTCTGTGACGCATTATTGTCATAATCATCAGCTAACAGTTGCTCCTCCTCCTCATTGCCCAAATTGTAATCGGCGAGGCTCTGGTCACCGAGATCGTCGCCTAATAAATCTTCACTGGAGACAAAGTAAGTAAATGAGAAATCTTAAAACACATGGGGAATTCACTAGCACACCGTATATTGCACATTCAAAGCATCGATATTTGAATTGGCTTTTTAAACATTTTATAAAAATAACTATTACACATCAATTTGACACAATAGATATGGATTGAATTGTTATTTGTTATTATTTATTAAATATAAAAGAAAAACACTAACTTATCCGACATGTTGACAAGATTACTCTCGAATGGAGTAAAATTTTATATGTGGCAACTCAAATTAGGCGTTCTATTTAGGAATTGTTTTAAATTTCTATGTAAAAGTTAATCTTTACAATATCGATGTGAATTTTTTTTAAATACCATTTATATTTTAAGGAGAATCGTTTTCGCAAAAGTTTTCACACAAATAAACAATCATATTAATATCTTAACTGTTTCTCTGAACGTACGAATGCGAAAAGCCTCGTATAATGAAGTCATTACTTTCTCAATGTAATAGAACTGTAAATTATGGTCAAATATCTAGTTAAATATTTATTAGAAAAATATGAATTGAAAAGATATGAAAATAAGTATACAGAATAAACTAAACCATACATACTTCGAAACGGGACATATATGGGGGCTTTGTTAACTAGCTTGGGGGCTTGTAAGTATTCCGATGCATAAAATAGACAGTATTTATCTCACGGCTTCAGGCTACATAATCAATTATCATGTTAAGAGAATATGTTATTTAAATTATCTACGTGAACTATTCTTTAATTTATAGAAAATTTCTAAACTGATACGATTTAGGTTAGCTGCACTTGGCAACACATAGTATATGCTGTTGACTGTATTTGATTGATGATAATCAAACAACCATCATAACCTAATATATTCACTATTTACGATATTTTCTCCTTGTTAAACTGATTTTTAAAATAAAATAACAATCAATTTATAATTAAAATATGGAAGAAGGCGATGGTGAAATAGAGTTTTTGGACGAGGACGCTGATATCGTTCAGCAATGTGTGCCTGTTTTTGAAGCAATAGTACCCAAAGTTGAAATACAAGTGCCTATGCTCGTCGAACGTAGGCCCGTTGGAAGGCCCAGGAAAAAGAGGAAGGTCGAGGAGGATTCCGACTACGAACCTTTCAAATATTTGCCGCCGAAAAACAAAAAGAAGAAGACGCAAAAGGCGGGCAAAAACTACGAAACGTATGGGCAACAAACCAGACATTATGCTCGTAGAGGTAGGAAACCGTCACGAATTGCCAAAAATGACCAGTTGCCGCGTAAAAATTTCGATATTCGAATACCAGATTATGACGATCCTTTATGCCTGCCCGTTCGCGCCCTTAAAAGGGACGATAGTGATACGAAAAAGCTGAAAATATGGAATAACTTGTGCTTGGATCACTTCGAACATAGCGATGATCGGTTGCAACCTGATAGTGGGGATACGGTGTCATCAAAGAGAACAATCGTTCTCCGGAATGTTACTAATAAGCATACTGGTTAGTATTGAATTAGAAAATTTTGTCTCATAACCATTTTCCCAGTTATCGTAGGGTCGTTTTTTTATCCATCTAAATTATCCTAAATACCTGCATTTGTATCTGTTCATTATAATGCAAAGAGTTAACTCAATGTAGTGAACTAATTTGTTGTCAGTCAATTTGAGAACATAATATATAATGACTACCGAATATGACAATCTGAACATATCAAATCCACTTTTTACAGGTTTTTCGCTTAAACTATTTACATTTATTCCCTACATTTTGGACTCTTTCTAGCATCCATGATTAAAGTACTGATTACTGTGATGATATAAATAATTACAAAGACCAATCCATGGATTTTATATGTATAATAATTATGTAAATAATGGAAATAATAATCTGAACATAATTTTTGCATGCCTACCTAATCCATTAAATAGTATAGAATTAATTATAGTTTAAAGTTGTTTACATGCACAACATAAATAATGTCTTTTTTCTTTGTGAGACCTCTATATATGCATGCATAAAAGAATAATCGTTATGCATGTGATAGACAAATGTTACAAATTTTAAAGGATTTTTATGTAAGTTTAGTTTATACATGTCCATGTTTAACATTATTTTCAAATTATATATTGATGATACTACCTCTGTGCCTAGTGGTGTGCTCATACCCTATGACCTCCAGCTTCTAAAGCACACTCTTGTGTGCTTTAGAAAGGTTGTAGGTTGAATCCTGCAGGGACGCAACAAATTTTCATTGTTGTTTCCTAGTTGGTTAGGGCAATTTGGGCCAATCACCCAATTGTCTGAAAAGTAAGATGATCCATGCATCGGATGGGCATGTAAAAGTTGGTCCACCTACCCCTAATGGATAGGGGTGTATTAGGGGAGGCCTATGTCCAGCAGTAGACTAACATAGGCTGATGATGTGTGATGTGATAATGATGATTCACTTACATATATTAATAATGTTACTAGAGACAAATTTTATACTTACTTTATGAAGACAACAAATTTTTATGGGAATATTGTGTCAACTTTATAAAACAATTGTATTGATATAAATAAAAATGTGTTGGATGGGCATGCAAAAACGTGATCTAACCAGCAACCCGCATTGGACCAGCTTGGTGGGATATGGCACAAAAGCCAATGGAGAGGGAGTGCATAAGGGGAGGCCTACTTCCAGCAGTGGACTAACACAGGATGATGATGATGATGATGATGAGACAATTGTTAATTAAAATGACCTACTGCTTTTATTATTTTATAAAATACTACCAACCCCTCAACCCCCCTTGTGGGTGGAATTTCGTAACATCCGTTCTTAGCTGACCTCTACTCGGTGAAAGGAATATTCCTACCAAATTTCAAGTTGCTACGCATTATGGTTCCAGAGATATTGTGAGGAGTCAATGTATAGGTGGAAATCTCTTTTATATATAGATTGAATCTTTTATATATATATATTGAATAACTTTGAATTCTGATAATGGTTTGTAAGACGCTCCCTATTGTTTCTGTATTTTGCTCCATGAAACATTTATGTCTAAAAGATACCTGATGTATTCAGGTTTTATTTAATATGTGAACTCTCTGGATCTTATTTCAGGAAAGTTAGAAACTACAATATGGAGCAAGACGAGCGTAGAAAACCAGAATAACGACAAGAAATCGGAAGTATTTCAATGTGTTTTACCAAAGTATAGAGAGAAGAAAGTGTTGAATTACAACCTTATTGAGATGAAGCGTCGGAGGTCCTATCATCACATTGACGAGGTGATCATCAATAAAGAAGACGAAAAAGACGGGGAGAAGTTGGTTGTCTACAAACCTAAGGACAATCTTTCACTGGTGTATAAAATGTTTGAGAAGAATAACAGGTGAGTTGTTACAGCTTCTGTAGTCAGAATTTTGGTAATTGTCTTAGAAAAAATACTTGTGTTTCCTTTTTCTACTTTATTAGAATAGTCGTTATCATTGCAGTGTTCAAAAAGAGAAAATGTATTTGATAGTGTTAGGATTTCTTAAGCATAGGTTAACCATACTCTTATAAAAATGTTAAAGAATACTGATTGTAATTCATGATGTCAAATTCAATTCTAAATTCAAATATCTTCTATTAACAATATAATTGTGTACACTAGACAATTGATTGTCATAGTGACACTACCATTATTTAAGCTAGAATATATTAAATGAAGCAATTACTGTAATAACTGTAATTATTATTGATAAAGGTGCTATATCTTGTTTGCTGCCCTCAAAACTGGAACACAATAGTGGTTTTCATTCATATTTTACAACACTAAAATTGTTTGCCACTTCCCTAGGCGTTACCAAATAAATAATATATTATTAATAAAATTAAGTTGCAAATAAAAGAATCAAATCTTTTTTATTGCATTCCACGCCGATGGACATCGGCAAAATTAATGGTATCACCAATGCGCTGCTTACAAGAGGCGTAGCATGTCACATCTCGTTAACCTAGTAAAAACATTGGCAATGGTGCCCATCAAACCGGAACACAGTAGTGTTTTGATACTACCTTAGGCTCGGCGGCAGAAAATGTCACCGCGGTATTACCACCCCAAATCTGCCAAAGATTAAATGAGTTGCAACAGCTTCAATTAGGTACCATGTCTGTAAAGATTCTTTGTCTTAATGGATTACCTTGTTTATGTAAAAACTATTTCATAGGCTTTAACTGTTTTTACGTCGAATATAATCTCACATATCCTGTGTTTGAAAGATGCAAAAGACTTGACCGAGTAATGACTATACCAAAACAGAAAAGACACATCTTATTCTCGTTTATATTTTGTAGCCTTTATTCAGAAAAATATGCACAATATAATAATAACAAACATTGCTCATAGTATTAAATCTGTATTACAATCAGCCTCTATCATTTTACTGCCGTAGATAGGCCTTTTCAATTAACGAATTTAAGAGCCTGCTGTTACCTGCTTTGGTCATTTTGTTTCGGTAAATTTCACTTGTTTTATAAATTTCATTTATAAAAGTCTTGCATTTTAATTATTTCAGTAACGCTGATGGGAACGAAGACGATGATGAGCGGAAGCCATTCTTAAAGGAGGTTGCCAGTTGCAATGTGTGCGCTCCATGTTATCAAATGTCCTGGAGGGGCTTCCGACAGAAGGATAAGAGTAAGTGAAAGTCTTAACTATGTTTGTTTGAATAAGATGTTCATAAAGTTAACAACAAAAGTAAATATAATTCTGTTAATTTTTTGAGATCAACAGATTAGGGCTATGCAGGCTGACTATTGCTTTTATAGTAAGGTGATCCATTCATGACTGCCTCCGTAGCCCAGTGGTATGGGCCTGTGCTTTAGAAACCGGAGATCGTGGGTTCAAATCCTTTGGGGTCTCAACAAATTTTCATTGTTGTTTCCCAGTTGGTTAGGTCAATTTGGCCCAATCACCCAATTGTCTGAAAAGTAAGATGATCCATGCGTCGGATGAGCATGTAAAAAGTCGGTCCACCCACCAACCCGCATTGGACCAGCGTGGTGGGATACGGTCCATATTCCCCTTATGGATAGGGGTGTATTAGGGGAGGCCTATGTCCAGCAGTGGACTATCACAGGCTGATGATAATGATGATCCATTTGTTGGATGGACGTGTTAAAAGTCGGTCGTTTAGATTTCACTTCTGTCGTGTCGCCTACCCGTCCCACCGAACTATAAGAGTGCAGGAATAAAGACTGGACTTGTGATTGCACATTCACTTGTGCAACATCTTCTGCCTTGTTGGCTGATACCTATAATAGCTCGACCGTCTTAGTACTACTTACTACAAGGCAAGGGCCAATGCCGTGGCCAACGGTATTGGCCTTTTCTTTGTAAGCCTGAGGTCCAATCCAGAGGGGAAACAAAGCTTTATCGTTTTTTCTGCTTGTTTAGGACAGTATGGACAGAATACATTATTGTCTAATAAGTAAGATAATACCTGTGCATCAGATAGGAACTTATAAAATTGGTCCGGTTGGCAAGACCATCTTTGGCAGTTGTTATATAATGTCAGCGCGTTCAAATTAGAGTTCAAATTAGTAGAAACTGTTATTCAGGAAATCTGGATGGATTAGAAGCCGACCCCATGATGACTAGGGTAAATGGCTATGTGAATGAATGATGTACCTATTTATTGTAATAATTGATTATTATACTATGTAATAATTGATTATTACATATATTCGACGACCTAATTATTAGCGAGTTTTCCTTTATTAATTGACTGAATGCCACATTTCTCTATACCAAATGACATTTTTATATCATTTGAAAATGTTTTGCAATGTTAGCTAAAGTGTTCAATTCTGTTAAACTTGTGCCATATAGTTTAATAATATCCATGTATAGTAAGTGTGTTATTGTGAAGTGCGTATTGTCAACTCACCTGTTGATTATAGACTCATTAAGTTTGTTGCTCCAACGCATTCTTTGATAGTGAGCTTGTATGTGTTGTGGTGTTGTTGATGTAACAGCGTGTAATGTAAATTTGGCCTGTACTTCTGCTCGTATTTGGGATATTTTATTAGAATCTAATAATTTATTGTTAACTATTGCTCTTCTTTCGTCACCAACTCTTTGTTTGCTAACTTTCATTTCGGGGAATTTTTGAATGAATTGACCATGGAGTTCGGAAAGATAAGATCGTTTCTCTGATTCTAAGTTTGTGATATGAAAATATGTCGCATAATAAAAATATTCATATCTTCACACGTGGGCCAGCTGTGGTGGACACAGATTTAGTGGCATCAAATGAATTCTGCGTAACACTCACAGTTGGGTTAGAAGTGACAGATTCTGATATATCGGGTAGTGGTGAAATAGTGTTTACGTGTTCTAAGTCAAGGATGGATGAGAATCAAGGGAATGCTGTGTAGTGTCATTAGTGTCTGCGAACGTTAAAAACTGTACATTGCTATCTTCCAATATAGTAGGGCAACGTGATACCTCAGTATCAGGATCAGTATCTGGACCCGTTGGTCCAGGGTGATACCCTGTCCTGAGAACCTACCTGAAGAATAGTTCTATTTCTCAGGCGCATCACGAATTCTCAAATATCTCTACTTAATAATATTTGCTATTATGACATTGTCTAAAAATATTACAAAATCCAAAAAGAAACTATAAAATTACAAATATCCATAAGCTACAGCAACTAATTAATAAGTATATGTTATTAAATTAAAAATCTTAATAACTATGGTTCACTAAAATCACCAAAATGTCTGATGTAAAAACATAGTGATTATTGTCTTTATACTATACTGAATTTCAGTTCCTTCCTTTGAATTCCTTCTTTTGAATTTCTCTTTTACTTTCACTTCTCACTTTTTTCTTCTTAATAACTCATATTTTTGCTAAATTTTTTGATTACTTCAAGTATCAATTTCTTGGTCTCGTTATATTTGATTTTTACATTTAATACAAGTACTCGTTGATAGATGGCTCTGTATAGTCTTCTTTTCCTTATATTGGTTGTTTAAGCTATTTAGTATTTTAGTTCTTTATTATTTATATACTTTAACTTCTCTTTTCTATCTTTTTAATAAATTATAAATTTTCTAAATGTCTTTGTAATAATTTCTTTTTATTCGCTTCATTATATTTGGTTTTTAACATTTAATACAAGCAGTCTTTGATAGATGGCGTTAATTTTAATTAACAAACTTCAAATTTATTTTCTTATTTTTCTTTGAGATATTATAGTTATTTTCAGTACCTGATATTGGTTGTTTTATAGATATGGTATTTGATCCATATTTATTCTTCATGTCATTGTCACTGTCATTGAACAATAATTTTCGCTTATATTTTCTTCAGAATTACACTTTTTGTACCAATATGATTTTGATAGTGATGTTTACGTTTCAGACGGTCCTAAATTTGATTTTCAGAGATAAAATACTTTTGCCATTTTATGTGATATGTTTTAAATCGATTGGACTGTTGCGATTTGCCGATCACAATTTAGTTGTCACTTATTTTATTATTATTATTATTATATCTTTACAGAGATGAGGTGTCAGATATGCTCGAAAATGTGCAACAGCGTCTACAATCTACTATCACATCTGAAAAGTCACTCCGTTGAAGACATGAGTAGATACAAGAGGCTTGTCTCTCAAGCTTTGTCAAAGGTAATGTTTGTTTGCTTTAAACTTACTAGTACACATTTTTGTACACTGAAGGTACAATAAGATTAAATATTATTATAATAATACTTAAACTAATTGAAAAAACCAATTAGTTTAAATATAATTATTTAGCTAAAGAAACATTAATGAAAATGCAGCATGATTTTTTCCAATATTGTTTAATGGAATGAGATTTTTAATACAATGTTATGTTATTTTTACCCTACAGGTTGTCGAATACCACTACAAGTGTCGTATTTGTCAGGAGAAATTCCCCGGAATCAAAGAGCTAAGAAAACATGTTTTAGGACACAGAGGTAGGACCAAAAATACCACAACTTTAGACATAAAAATTTGGATTCTGTCTAAGAAGGGTGCAATACTTGAAAATTAATCGCATTATAAAAGTATAAAATCTCTTTGGGGAAATTTGGGCCGATCACCCAGTTGTCTGAAAAGTAAGATGATCCATGCGTCGGATGGGCTTGCAAAAAGTCGGTCCACCCACCAACACGCATTGGACCAGCGTGGTGGGATACGGTCCAAACCCCCCAATGGAAAGGGGTGTATTAGGGGAGGCCTATGTCCAGCAGTGGACTATCAAAGCCTGATGATGCAAAATCTCTTTATTAGATTAATATATAAAATTATATTATATTAATATATATATTTAGAAATATTGAATGTTCAAAACCATTGTTGACCATTGAGAAAGGCGTTTTATGTGTATATCTATATATAAATTAAAAATTAATTCACATCTATTGTTAATTATAGTATAATGCAATTGTCCGGAATAAATGTAAACATATTCTAATGTCTTAGTGGCGCTGTTGTAGTGCTGCCTCCGTAGCCTAGTGGTATAGGCGTTTGCTTCAGAAACCGGAGGTCGTGGGTTCGAATCCTGCGGGGACTCAACAAATTTTCATTGTTGTTTCCCAGTTGGTTAGGGCAATTTAGGCCGATCACCCAATTGTCTGAAAAGTAAGATGATCCATGCGTCGGATGGGCATGTAAAAAGTAGGTCCCGCATTGGATTAGCGTGGTGGGATACGGTCCAAAACCCCCTAATGGATAGGGGTGTATTAGGGGAGGCCTATGTCCAGCAGTGGACTAACACAGGGTGATGATGATGATGAATGATATTTCTAGACGACTAACAACATCATCTAGTCGCAAACTAGGAAAATTTTACTATTGACACGAGATGATTGATAAATGCATAGACTTAATTTTATTTTGTAAATAAATACATATTTTATAGATACAAACACCCAGTCGCGTGAAAAACACTGTTCATCACAGAATATTTTTCCCGTAGTGGGAATCAAACCAACACCCACTGGCGTAAGAGTCACGGTTACTAACCGCCAAGCTAAGCGGGTCGTCATCTGTATTATGATGCTTCATTTAATAAAAAAGATTATTTTGTCTAAGATTAGTAGTGTAAAAGTTCAGTAACAGGGTCTCAAGTGCTTTTGATATTGCATTGTCAGCCTGTGTCAGTCCACTGCTGGACATAGGCCTCCGTTCCTGCACGCCTTTTCCATTAGGGGTTTCGGACCATATCCCACCATGCTGGTCCGATACGGGTCGGTGGGCGGACCGACTTTAAAATGCCCATCCGACGCATGAATCAACTAACTTTTCAGACAATTGGGTGATCGGGCCAAATTGCCCCAATCAACTAGGATACAACAATAAAAATTTGTTGAGTCCCCGCAAGATTCGAACACGTCCTTACAACTGGGCTACTGAGGCAGTTACCTAATATAAAAATCCTTAAAACAATTTAATTGTACTGCAATATTATTATTTGCCTCATACATGTTATAATTTTTCAGGTACTGAGTCATTTATCTGCGACATTGGAAGTCATGTGGCGACGTGACTTTTGGTAATAAATCGATGTTACAAATAATGTGCAAAATATGTTTGGAAAAACTTAATAACTTATATGCAAGAAGTAAACTAAAGCTGCGGAAGGCAGATTTGAAGCTGAGAATAAATAAAATATAATAAATAACGTTTTTGTTATCTGTCCCTTCATTTTTATACCCTAACCTGTATTTCATATAAACATACGAAATTTTATACAACAATTGGATCGTGTTGTGCCAAACCGTACCAATCCACATCGACCTCATTCCGAGATATTTGAGTTTTAAATTTGACATTCGTTATTAATTGTTTTATGTGTAAATATATCTGAAAAGAGAATATAATTGAAAAGATATAGACGTCCCGATTAAGATTCATCATCATCATCATCATCATCATCATCAGCCTTTGATCGTCTACTGCTGGACATAGGCCTCCCCTAATACACCCCTATCCATTAGGGGGTGTTTGGACCGTATCCCACCACGCTGGTCCAATGCAGGTTGGTGGGTGGCCCGCCTTTTTACATGCCGATCCGACTCATGGATCATCTTACTTTTCAGACAATTGGGTGATCGGCCCAAATTGTCCTAACCAACTAGGAAACAACAACGAAAATTTGTTGAGTCCCCGCAGGATTTGAACCCACGACCTCCGGTTTCTAAAGCAAACGCCAATACCACTAGGCTACGGAGGCGAATAAGATTATGACAAACAATCAATGTTAATGGTAAGAAAAACATGGAAATTTTCGACAACAAAGAAATATATTTATTCATAATGTGGGTTGGTTCCAGACATCCTTAGTTTTTTGTTGACTTTGGTTCTACATGTCAGATTGAAATCAAACTTACGGACATGATGATAGAGGTAATTTTACGTTAGATAATATATATAACTCAAATTTGAATTTGAATCTATCGAATACGATGACACCGAACTGTCAATTAATGATCGTATCAGTTCAGTTCAGCTCTTTGGCTTAATGGAGTTTCCTGTATATTTCGCCAACGTCAAGTTTTTCGATTAGACTCTGCTATATGTAACAGGCTTCGTAAATGAACAAGGGCACAGTTAACAACTAAGAATTGATTATGAGCTGAGATAATCTACTACAATAGTTTCTGTTGATGTATCTAAAACAAAAGAGACACTCAATAAACACAAGATTAGTTGGTTAAGAAACAAACAAACTAAAGTTTAACGTTAATATAATTAATAAAAGAACAAAGAATATGAACAAATGGGGAATCAACGTAGGATAGTAAAGTTTTTAAATTGGTGGGACGAGGAATTAGGGGACGAAGCAGGTCATAGAGAGAAGAGGATTTTCTGGGACAATTGG
The DNA here is from genome assembly GCA_029286875.1 of Lamproptera curius. NCBI lineage: Eukaryota > Metazoa > Arthropoda > Insecta > Lepidoptera > Papilionidae > Lamproptera > Lamproptera curius. Next base: position 470,194 of record JAGSMT010000153.1, read on the forward strand.
AATAATATGTGGTCGAGTGTTCCTTCGTCTAGTGATTGTGTGTATTCACAGAGAGCTGTCTTTTATGTAGCTTTGCAAGATGAACATAGCGTAGATTTTGAAGTTGCAGAACAAAGGACGAGTAGGAATATGGGGCTGGATATCAGCATAGTACTTCCTTAGAAGCATTAAGCCTTAAAAATATTTGTTCCAAGATGCGAAAAGGCGCTGACTTGCTAAAAGTCAGTAAATCATTTGAATACAATCTGTAGTGGTCCTTGCATCCAGTTTTTGCTGCATCTTTGGCATAGAAGTCTACAGCTTCATTACCATAATTGCCACTGTACCCTGGAATCCAGGCCAGAACTACCTGAATATCTATAGTATGACACCGTAAGAAGACTTTTTTAATTTTCAATATGTAGGGAATACTTATGTTTGGACTTAAACTGATTAGATGCATAGGCCTGTAGGCAACTCTTAGAATCAGTGAGAAACAGGTTTTTAATTTGTGAACTCAATAAAAGTCAGAGCTTCCATTACAGCTATAGATTCACCTGAAAATCTGATGTTTCAGAGGAATTTGCAATTTAGTATCTACTTTGTACTTGGGTATCCAAACAGCAGCATCGACACAACTCTTTGAGGACAATTGCAGTGTATATGATCAGCCAATCAGGCCAATGTTGAGAAATGAAATTGATTATCTGGATATTTGCAAAACAGGAGTCTTTATCATCAATACAGAAGAATTTGAGGTTTAAAATAATGCATCAAAAGGTGTTTCATACAGATGAAACTTTTGACACTGAAATATAGGTACAAGGCATGATGAAGATAAGTGACAAAACTTTTGAACAGGCAAGGTAATCTTATGGGACCAGTATTTATTTGAAGAAATAAAATTGGATAGACTGTGCAGCCTAGAAATAAGAGGGTGATAAGAAGACTGAATAACCTTAAATAGGAATCGTTCAGATAAATATTGTCTTCTGAGATACAATGGAGCTTCTCCACACTTCACCTGGAGAGCATTTATAGGTGCGGATTTTATAGCCCCACATATGGCATTTATAAACTAAGGCATTTATATTGCATTTCGTCAAGGGATTGTAAGGCAGATTTATTACAGGTTTCAGTAGAAACATGCCATAGTTAAATATGGCTACGCAGCGGGGCATTGTACATGAGTTTCTGAGTATAGGGTGACAGCCCACAAAATGCCAGATAAAGAACGCCAATATGTTCATGTTTTCTTACATTTTTTAATAACATGGTTGATATGTTCAATGCCAGTTAATCTGGAATCTAATACAACTCCTAGAAATTTAACATTGTCAACCACAGCAAATTTTTGTTGCCCATAGAAAATTGGAACATCAGGGCGGGATCTGGCACGTGAAAATACAACAACATTTCTTTACTAATAGAAAGGCCTAGTCCATGGTTATCAAGCCATTCATGGAGATAGCTAATAGCTGAATTAAGACGGGAAGAGGCTTCCTCCATTTTTTACAGATACATAAAGAGCCATCAGCAAATTGAAGTATTTGACAAAATTAATTTACTGAAAGCTCTATATCATATGAGTAAATACTGTAAAGCAGTGGACTAAGCACTGAGCCTTGGGGCAGTCCTTTCTATATCTGTCTCAAGGAAGATATATAGTTAGGAAAACGAATGGATACGGATCTAGGGCTTAGGAGATTAAAGATTATGTTTACAATCTCCATAGGAATACTCAGCTGGAGCATTTTCTGCCTGAGTACTGGAAGAAGAATTTCTGCCGGGCATATGACAATGTACTTTACATTGTCATATGCCGAAGTAACATCTAAAAATACTCCTACCAAAGACTTATTTTCAGAAAAGGCAATGCGTATGTCAGTCACTAATGTGCTAAGGCTGTCAATAGTACTAAAACTTTTGCGAAAGCCGAATTGGGATTTAGTTAATATGTTGTTTCGCTCGACTATCCATTCCAAGCGATTCTTTATTAAATGCTCTGGCACCTTAGCCATTGTACATGATAGAGCTATCGGACGATAGCTTGCCGGGTCCAAGTTAGCCTTTCCAGGTTTTAAGATAGGTATGATTACCTGAGTTCTCCACTCTTCAGGAACAGTACCAGTTAGAAAAATATTGTTTAGGATGGATAAGAAAACCTGTTTTGCAGAAGTGCTGCTATTACTTATGAAGGAATATGGAATCCCATCAATACCTGGGGATGAGTCTGTAAGACCCTCGAGAACCAATGAAAGTTCTTCCCAAGAGAAAGGGGACTCGAAAGGGTTACATGTCTTAAGTGATAAAATGGGAGGGTAAAGCTCTTCTAATGAGGGGACATATGGAGGAGCTAATTTGCTAGAGAACTGTTCGATCCAAGAAGATGGATCATTAGATAAAATAGCAGGACTGCAGGCAGAGCTACGATAGTGTCTAATGCTCGTCCAGACTTTAGATGGGGAGTAATAGGAGAAAGTTGCTCACAAAAACGGAGCCACCCAGATCTTTTCGTGTCTGCTAGAATTCTAGTGGTCTTCGCAGCTACTTTTTGACAGGCGGTGAAATTTTCCATCGTCATGTCATGAGCGTAAGTTACTTCTGCCTTGGAGCGTCTCTTACAGACCTCTGTACATTCAGAATCCCACCATGGTGAGGAAGACAGTTTACGTTTAGCCAAACTTTTGAGAGGGATGGACTTGGTAGCAGAAGATAAAAGGGCATTTTGAAACAAAATATATGCATGTCGGACATTGTCAGGTTCAATGAAAGGAATATTTACCATTTCTTCATTTAAACACGATTTGAACAGGGACCAGTCTGCTTTGTGAACATTAAATTTTAGGAGTGGAGATAGGTTAACATTAGGAACAGATCTAAGTGAGTCAGGGGCAGAAATAAAGATAGTAAAATGATCACTCCCTTAAGTGGAAGACAAAACCGTCCAGTAGAGACTAGAGGACAGACAAGTAGATGCTAATGTGAGGTCAACTGCAGTCATTGGGTTTTGGAAAGGAGATACTCTGCGAGTTGGAGACCCATTGTTTAAAAAAAACAGATCTAATTCATCGCAGAGATCGAGGAAAGGGAAAGAATTGGCATCGCTATAATAAGAGACACAAGAGGTATGGTGAATATTAAAATCACCTAGGATAAGTATAGGAGAAGAAAGACTAATTATGATATGTTTTAACTCAGAGAGGAAAGCATGATTAGGATCAGGGATGTGTATAGAGAGGAAAGAAATATTGTGCGCTTTAATAGCAACGGCAAATATGCCATTACTGTGGGAAGGGAGGTCTATTTGGTAAAATACCATGTTCCTAGAAACTAAAATGACACAGCCAGCATACCCGTCTATAATCAGGAAGACATGAGTAGCCTGGGATCCTAAAGATACATCCAGACTTCAACCACGTCTCCTGGACTGCAAAGACAGAGGGTTGGTACTTGGTAATAAGAGTAATGATATCATTTTTTTATGACGAATACTATGGCAATTCCATTGAAGGATATTTAGAACTGTTAATGGTTTTGTTAAGCTGAGAAAGTTTATATATGACATTGTACGGTAGTTGGGAGTCGTCAAACCGAGAAACTATATTTAAAATTGTTGAAAGTAACAGGTCTAAGAGGTTATCATTAGGAGAAATATTTTCAGGTGGATAAGCACTCCCATTAGGGAGACTAGAAGAAGGTGTGCTAGTAATCGCCTGATGGGCTTGCTTGTCATAACTTGAGCTTGATGAGGGCATTGGAGAGGTTCTCTGTAGCGATGAGGATTGTGTAGGAGTAGGAGATTTAGATACACTCTGGAAGGATTGTGTAGTATGGAACTGCGGCGGTGATTGGGAAATATCAGCAAGAGATTTCCTCACGAGAGGAAATCTAACTGAAGCCTCTGGGTAAGATATATTTTCCTGAGACATTACTATCATTAAGGGATTTCTGTCTGGAATGTTCTGGGCACTTTCTATCAGTTGCTTTATGGTTACCAGAACATAAAATATTAGCTTATATATATTTTATTTAACATAGGAATATTAGATGGATTGGTACACTCAATACCTGCATGAGGTTGTGCACAAATAAAGCACCTCTCTTTTGATCGACATTGAGTAGCCACATGCCTAAATCTACAACATTTATGACACTGAATCGTTTGAAGAACATATGTGTGGACTGGAAGAGCTGTATAAAAACAATAAACTTTTTCTGGTAGCTTTTGACTAATAAATGTTAAAACAACTGTTGGGGTCGGGGTCCAAATAGCTGTATTGTTTTCCATGAATTTTCTATTAAGGCGGCGTGCTCTAATAACACTACCAAAACCATCAGGTACTTCGATGGACGAAACTAATTATTCTAATGTCCATTCACCTGGAACATTTCTAACAATACCTATGCGGGTAACATTATAAGAAGAAATAATAGCATCATACTTACCTGCAACAAGTCCGGAATGATCTAAAATTAAGTTAGCGGCCTCAACAGATTTAAATTCCGCGGAGACACGATTACGGCTATACGTTTAACACCATCCTTAACAATACCCTTAATTTAATTGTGATGTAGAAGTGACCGAACGGGTCTTAATGTAGTACTAGAAGAGGGTTCACATTCGTTACTCACATGGACCAAAAAGCGGAACGTCTAGATCGGAGTATCGTTTTTTGGAGCCTTCATATTGAGGTAAAGTAAAAGTTTACTGGATGGAGCCGACAGCTTCAGCAACTGTGTTTTTTTTGAGAGTTGGGAGGAGTCAGGAGTAGCAGCAATCAGTCAATTAATGATCGTGAGTGACATTTTCATTTCATTTATATGAAACCTTATTGTTTAGTGTCTAATGTCAAAATTAATGTCATTGTATCTATCTATATATAAAAAAATATATCTATCTATAAGTGATTCCCACCTATATATTGATTCATCACGATATCTCTGGAACCATAAGGCGTAGCGACTTGAAATTTGGTAGGAATATTCCTTTCGTCGAGTAGAGATCCGCTAAAAATGGACGAATTTCCCTTTCCAAGGGGGGTTGGGGTGTTGCTAGTATAATATATTGTTGAGAAGGTAAAGGAAAACACTAGGGAGCCGAGATTTGTATTTAAAGTATTATTATCACTAACATTTTATATTTCGGGCCGCATAACGACTTATGGAATATCGAATGCGGAGTTCCGACTATTTTAATATTAATCCTTTTTATACAATTCTGTGATAATTCACAACCATATATTTTAGAAAACTAAATAAAATCAATTATTGCACATAACATTGACAATATAGACCGGTTGGAATAACCGAACACACTCATTAATTATAACAAGTTATAAAAGTTGCAAAACAATGTAGCATCCCGTAGATCTGTGTTGCCAGTAGTTGTTAACAATATCTTTATCGTCTATTGCTTCATTAGAACCATTATGTAACTATAAAAGAACTAGCTCGGCAAACGTAGTGTAGGACGCCCTGCGACATTCGCAAAGTGGCTGGTGTGGGCTGGATGAGAACAGTCGAAGATCGGAAGCGGTGGCGTGCATTAGGGAAGGCCTTTGTCCAGCTGTGGACATGAATTACGCCTAAGTTATTACAGGCAGTCTGCGACTTATTAATTGTCAGTTAAATACTATTTACGTAGATATACGCTAAAGCAAATAATACTTTCTCAGGAAACTACTAAAAAGGTTTAGATAAAATTAACTATGCTTTAAAAAGGAGTAAACCAGAATGATACGTGTGCGTAATAGCTATTACATATAAACTTTATAAGATTTGATAATTATGCGTATAAAGTACGTTTATCAAATAAAATAAAAACGGGAACATTTTTGAAATGAATTCTTGGGTTTATTTTAAAGTATAATTCGCAAATATAACGTAATTCAATTTATTATCAAACACCCTCTACTTAAACTTTTAAAATACTGTTTGTATTTTGCAATAGATGACGCGGTCAGCGGCAGTGAGGTTTAGACCTTTGTAGCTAGCTGCTCATTATCTCAATTTCATCATCATCAGCCTATGCTAGTCCACTGCTGGGCATAGGCCTCCTTATTGCACGCCTTCTCCATTAGGGGGTTTTTGAACCGTACCCCACCACGCTGGTCTATTGTGGGTTGGTGGAAGGACCGACTATTTACATGCCCATCCAAACCATCATCTTGCTTTTCAGACAATTAGGTGATCGGCCCAATTCTATTTCAACGACCTGTATAAATGTGTAGGAAGTCGGTGGATGCAGTTGGCGCAGGATCGTACATCGAGGAGGCCTATGTACAGCAGTGGACTTTTCTAGGGTGATATGATGATGAAGCGAGGTTTCAGATCTTAATTGTAATCAATTTTTTTTTCGGAGTAGTAGTAGAGTTCAGAGTCGGAGTACAGACTAAAAAGTGATATGATGATGATGATGATATTGAGCTGACAATATCATAATGTCTTGCAGAATTGGTGTGCTAGGCTATATATTGACTCATCACGATGTCTCTGGAACCATAAGGCGTAGCGACTTGAAATTTCGTAGGAATATTCCTTTCGCCGAGTAGAGGTCAGCTAAAAACGGATTTTTAGACATTGTATCCACAAGGGGAGTTGGGGGTTTTCTAGTTATAGTATAAAAAGTTTTCTAAGCAGGTTGTAGTATCCAACCATCTTTTCTATTGAGTTTCTTGAGAGGAGTTGGTTAAAATTTAAAATAATTGTATAGTAACGCGATAAAATCCGTAAAAACTGTTAATAATTATCATGAATAGTATTCGCGCAAGCAACAGAAAGTATTACAGTAAGAAAATTATTTTCATTTCAATTATCCCCTATGAATTGTTGAGGCGTTAGACGTTTTACGGTAGCAAGTAATAAAAAAGTTGTAATATTAGCAAAGACCTTGTCTTACAAACCGAAGATTCAAATTCTGGTGCCAATGGTGCAATTACCTGAAAAGTAAGATGATCCGTGTGTGGTCAAGATAATTTTTGGAAGACAAAGGATGTCAATGCCTTCGGATTTACCCACAACTACCATCCGTCGAATGCGGCTTACTTTTTAGGTGGAAAAGATGGGATTTGTTTTAGGTAATAACCGTACCCAGAACCGTGGCTAGATGCATTAGCGACGACCCTATAAGAACTTGATATAATGGCAAGGAGAAGGAAAAGCTGTATAGCAGAGGTTTTAGACGACGTTATTATTTTTAGGTTGCCCACAAAGGTAGTGGGAGAGTAGGAGAAACAGTAGTGGGAGAAGATTACTGCGTTCCGGTTGAAAGTTCCACGGCAGTATTAAGCATAACAGCTTTTGAAATTTTAATTTCGAATATACGTTCTACTAATCACGACTTTTTATCATTTATAATTTTATTCATAAAACAGTACACAGCTGTTTCTAAAATGAAAAAAAGTAATTTTGAGAGTTTGCAGTGCGGCAACTGTAAATGTACATATTTAATTACTTTTAAACTAGTTTGTAACTCGCAGCTTTTACAAGTACTTTGGATTTAACCTCGGTTTAACTCTAATCGTATTATTATTTACGTCTTTCCTCGATATAATGATTTTATTGATGACAAAAATATAAAAATTATTTACTTCATCCGTGGAATTTGCGACAAACTATAAATAATATACGACTGCTTAATTATATATCTATTATCCTACTTTTTATAACGTTAACTTTGTTTTCAGTGCGGGAGATATAATCGTTATTTCGTGCCTTTTAATAAAGTAAGTATTTCATTCGTAGTCCCTTACGCACTTCGTAACGTCACCTATCGACAAATCAACCCTACACCTAATCAATCCTTTGCCAGCTCTTTCTTTTTGATTTTTACAAAATCAGCATTAAAAAAGAGAATGTTTAAAAATTTATTCGTTAATTTTAGAAAAACTCGAACAAACGAGTAATAACCAAAATACAGATTATATAAAAAAGAAATGCAAATTAAAAAGAAATAACTGTCAATCGCTTGTAACAATGACATTGTGTTTTGACACATCCGTCACGTGACTTTATAATGTGACGTTTCGTACCCCGCCGCCGTTACGTCAAGAAAAACAAAACACCAAACCGGAAAAATAGTTTCATTTAACAGCGTGTTGTATTCACGTAGTAGAACTGAATAATCATTATAAATTATTTAAAAACGACCCATATGTCAAGGGTTTAAGGTACATATTACAATAATCGTAGGATTCACCTGCTAACCGCACAAAGGATTTCGAATCGAGGGATGAATAGGACAGATCAGTACGTTCCGGTGTCATTGACCTCTATACTGTGACAAGTGGGGGGAGGGGACAGGTTTTAGGGTGTTATGGTGGTGGGTGGTTAGACAAGGGTGGTACACCCTGATTGTGGAAGTGTGTTCCCATTTCACGACGTTTTAAGTGAAGCATTTCCTAACAGATTTGTATATATTTATATACCCGAGGTATATTACATCTATAATCTCTGTAAATAAAGCAATTAGCGGCGTATTTAGAGCTATTTTCGGGTTTTAATGTCTAGTTGTTTACTTACTGCCTCCGTAGCCTTGTGGTAAAGGCGTGTGCTTTATTAAACGGAGGTGGACAACATATTTTCATTGTTTTTTCCCAGTTGGTTAGGGCAATTTGGGCCGATCACCTTATTGTATGAAAAGTAAGATGCGTCGGCTGGGCATCTAAAAGTCGGTACACCCACCAACCCGCATTGGACCAGCGTGGTGGGATACAGTCCAAAAGTCCCTAATGGATGCGGGTGTATTAGGGGATGCTTATGTGCAGCAGTGGACTATCACAGGCTGATGATGATGATTGTCTAGTTGTTTAGGTATCACGGACTCAGATTTTATTTATGTACAATTTTGCTACTGTAAAATAGCCTTGCTACTGTAATGAGTACATATTTAGCCTCGAGTGCTTTGTTTAGTAATTTGTACCATTTAACAGATTTCGCATATATGTGGACTAATTTCACCCGAAATGATGAAAACATTGCAACCCATGACAATAAAATGGCGTCATACATCTAGCATTTACCGGTGGTAGGTCCCCTGTTTACAGGATACCGTCTGGGTGGGTACCACCGCGGTGCCTGTTTCTGCCGCGAAGCTCCGGTTTGAAGGGCACCGTAGGCAGCGTATTTACCGGTAGGCAGCGCGTCGGCGATACCACTGGTATTGTCAACGTCTATGGGTGTCGGTGACCAATTCCCATCAGGTGGCCCGACTGCTCGTCTGCCTGCGTATGCCATAAAAAAAAATTGTCATTAATTGTCACCTGTTCTTGTTAATATCAATTCTAATTCTAACTTAGAAAAACTGTTATTAGAATAAGCAATTCTAACATGAAGAGGGACAACGTGTTAGTATATGTTCTGATCACGAAGTGTCTAAAATACCAATTTCAATTCAAATTTTGAAATAAAAAAAATCTTTCAATGGTTTTATTGATTGAAACAATAATATTTTCTTTCACAAACAATTTGATTCTGTCTATCCATCTAATTTACATCTTTTGAAGCTTTTTTAACTTTTTGTTTCGCGAAATTTCCTATTCTATTAATAAAATCCACAATGGAAACGCACCAACACCCCTCGCGACTGCAAATGCCGTCGGCCACCCTAATAAAGACATAAACGTTAAAAAATGAACCTAATACCATTCCAACAAGGCTCAGTTTCTTTTAAGGGCAATAAAATTAGTTTATATCACAACTTTTACACAACCCAAATTCAACTTTAACACGACGGCTTAAGACTCAATTTCTCTAATCCCTATAGTAATTTCTAAACCAATTTGTTGCTGGAAATTGTGCCTTATGCAGTAGTACTAAGGTGGTTTTTCGCTTGTACGGGAAGGAGTCCCACAAGGCGCTATCTTCCGCCCCGTAATGTCCGCTTGCAAAACTCTGTACTCCTTGATCGACCACGGCCTCTATTCTGTGACCGAAAAGTAAAGCGACACTTAGCACACTTTTTTTTTCTTTTTTGAAGGCAACGGACAAAGGAATTTAATCCAACAGCCTATTACAATTGGAGTTACTCAAATATATTTATTTCAGTTACACACACAGACATATACTTTACGTAAAAATATATATATGATGATGACGTGAGTCCAAAATCACAAAAAACTATTGCTAGACATAAGTCTCCCCTTCTCCATCAGGGGCTTTTTGGACCGTATCCCACCACGCTGGTCCAATACGGGTGGGTGGGTGTACCGACTTTTTACAACGAAAATTTGTTGAGTCCCCGCAGGATTCGAACCCACTATTTCCAGTTTGTAAAGCACACGCCCTCACCACTAGGCTTCGAGGCAGTTGGACTTATATTGTTACAAAATAAATTTTGCGATATTTTTCAAGGCTTCATCGTTTACGCTTTAAAGATAAATATTTTTTCTTATTATGTAATGAAAGGACTTTTAATTTCTGAATGAATTGAGATATTTAAATAAACGCGATAAAATCTGTTCTGTCTATTTATTAAATAATTTCTAAGAATCGTGTAAACAAAATAATTAATATATCTTTATATTCTGAATGATAATATCATAAATACTAATTCTAGACAATCAACCTTTGCGTTATTTTAGTATTTTAATTTTAAACAAAGATATAATACTAAGGATTGAATAAATTATTTGCACCCAAAGCCCTGATATCAAAAGCGTCGGCTCAAAGAGGCGCTTCGCGATGAAATTAGCATTTAAATTGCCTCCGCCATTTTTGTTTAGGGCTGCCAGTATATCTTACGAGTTTAGGTGATTTTAATTATTATTCTGTCTGTCTGAATTCTTAAATATCAATTTATATGTAGTTTGATTTAATTATTAGCAATTTTTTTAATATACATGACAGCGTTGGTTATTTACTAATTTGTTTTGTTATTTTGAGATTAATTAACTAAAATATTTATGGTTTATGTTGATTTTAGAAAGAATTTACGTCCTATTTATTTATACTCTGTAGTTAAATATAACGTTTTCATTTCTGAAGATTTTTTAAAAATTTATAATTAGTTTTAAGCGTTCAAACACTTTAATAATAATTATAATGAAAAAGGTGATGAATAAATTTGTATATTATAATTTACTTATTGAATAAAACTGTTCTGAAAATGTTTTTGTGTTTCGGGGTCGACTTTTGACCTTTGAATAGCCCACATTCAAAAGGTTAAAACCCCGTCTAGCTTTCAACTTGTTCGAATGTTTTTATTTGAATTTCTGAGTTAGTGGGTTTATTTAATCTCTTCTGTAACATCTTTCAAGATATTGTACAGATAATTAATTGTATCACAGCAATCCATTGCCTCGCTGTTCTGACAAAAATAAATATATTACTACAATGGTTATATTCTGCAAAGGAAGACGTATTTAAAAGCGTTTTATATTAAAACTAGCAAACCGCCCCGGCTCTATCTATGGAAAAATATATAAATTACCAGCGTTTCTATACAGTATTATGCATAAATTATACATATAAACTTTCCTCTACGATCACTCTATCTATTAAAAAAACAGCATCAAAATTCGTTCCATAGTTTTAAAGGATATATATAGATATGAAATAGGGATAGAAACGACTTCTTATATACTATGAATATGATTTATATATATATGTGAATTAGGCAGAATTAATAGCGATTTTATATACTATGAAACTATAAATCTATAATTATAAAACTTGCAATGAAATATAACAATAGATATATATTAATCATTACTATTGAGTTTAAAACATCGAATAATTACTAAAACTGATGTCTACGTAAACAATAACTTCTGCTAAGTGGATGAAACATGAAAATACTAAAACTGTATAATAACTCTGAAGGGAAGGATCAAATGATAGAACTAGAGGAGCACGATGAACGGATGACACGGATTGTTCAGAACATTTAATACGGAAGTTGGTGGGTTGGGGAAAGGGTGGGAAGGGGGCATTATCGACCTCCGAGTAGAGCTTTTCAGATACCGAAAACGCATTATGAAATGTGTACGATGTGTTGTTGCTTTTATATCTCTCGATAGATGTATTGTGATTTAATAAATACTCTTTATGATAATCGAAAATTAACAGGTTTTTCTTAAAAGGTTGTAAGTATTTTGTAGTAATGATATTTGTATTATCTGTGTTTAACCTGCAGCTTGCTTGAGCTTCATTTTATTAGTGAATTTGTGTAAAATTTATACTCAAAACTTGAAGTCAGTATATTGTAAGGGTTGTAGGAAACAATTACAAAATTGAACAACAACGCGTAAACATATATCAAATTGTTTGTATTTTACTGTTTAGATAATTGTTTTAAATCAACTTGCAATATTCTGCTATATAAATATGTTAACTTATATATGTCATAAAAACGTTTCAAATGTCTTGAAAAAGCTGATACTTTACATGGAATTGAACTTACATTTCGTATCTTGAAATTTCCTTGTCCTTCACAGTTTCCCGACCGCCCTGCTCAACTGCGGTACAAGGAAGAAATAACTTGTGAATATTTTATGAGAGATTTTATGAAAGTAAGGTAAAGTAGATGCGGAAGACGAGGAATTTCCTCGACGTTTCTTTGTCAAATATTTACTACAGAAGCATATTTCATTGTGCCGGAAACTACATTTTTAAAAATGTTTTGAGATAGCTAGAGTGTAAAACGTGCTGTTTAAAATTTCATATTATAACCCTAATTTAATATGTAAAGACTAAAATAATTAACAGAATAAAAATATACCTTTTATCTGTTGTGTAAAATATTGAAGACCGCTACAAAGTAATTTCTTTGAAGTGAATATTGCATTTAAATACGTGGAAACAAAGAAAGATACTTTTAGATATTTAATATTAAAACTCTGACAAAAGCTAAAACAAAAGTACTTTTAGGCCTCTAATAAATAACTTACTTGATTTCGTCAATTTTTGTTACTATTGTTTGTATCCGTTGTCTTATATCAGTAATATACATATTTGTAACAAAAACTTTGTGGCCTAGAGGTGTTGACTTTTTTTTAACAAAGCGATAAGGTGATAGGTGCAGCGGTGCCTATTTCTGCCGCAAACGTATTATTAACACCGTGTTCCGGTTTGAAGGGCACAGTCAGCGTATTAACAGGGCAAACGAGACGTAACATCTTATGTCTAATGCTACGCAGCGCGTTGGCAATGCCCTGGATACTGCCGATGTCGTCGGTTTGGTGACCACTTTCACTTCACGTCTGCCTTGATAAGCAATAAAATGTTCAAACTGCGGGTTTAAATAAGACGATAAAAAATACTGCAACAGTATTGGAATGGAGTGCCTGTATGAAGCATCGATTTTTCAGGTTTCGATATTTTTACCTTTAGGCATACATAATATAAAATTTATAATATTATGGCTGCTTTTTGTACACCGCCTTGCTGCTTAAATGGGTCTATTAAGTTTTTTTTTGTTTTATAGCGAATAAATATATGTAAAGAAACAAGCAATTTAGGCCTCATCCTTGATTCCATAGACTTGAATCAAAAAGTTGTTTATTTTACAACGGTTAAGCTAAAAAATGATATTAAAATCTGGTGAAAAGACCACAAAGTCAATCATTAACAGTTCATATACGGGACTCAACAATCGATTGGGGGTTAACAACATTTAGTGCACAAAATTAATATCAGACACAAAAAACCACCATTCACAGGAAACTTGGGGTGTACTGTTGGGGTTGACACGCGCCGTGCGTGGCGTATGTGGGTCGGCACAGTTTTTGGGGTTGGGTAGGGTCCAGATCTATTTGAGTTATAGTGTGGTCTTTAATAACTGCCCCCGTAGCCTAGTGGTAACGGCGTGTGCTTTATAAACCGGAGGTCGTGGGTTCGAATGTTGCAGGGAGCCAACAAATTTTATTGTTGTTTCCTAGTTGGTTAGGGCAATTTAGGCCGATCACCCAATTGTCTGAAAAGTGCGATGATCCATGCGCCGTATGGGCATGTAAAAAGTTGGTCAATACACCAACCCGCATTGGACCAGCGGTGGGATACGGTCCAAAAACCCCTTAATGGAGCAGGCGTGCATTAGGGGAAGCCTATGTCCAGCTGTGGACTAACACAGGCTGATGATGATGATGTAGTCTTTAATTCTGGACGTTTATTAGACGACGAACCCAAGATTTACAAAACAATTGAAGTAGTTCAAAAGTCACCACATTTCAGCTCGAAAGGAAACAACAAAGAAACATAAAGATATTTTTTTGGCAGGTACCAAGCAGATGTTTGATAACTTTTGTGGTTTTTTTCTAAAAGGAAAGAAGCCTAAGCTACTGCTTGCTACATCAGCTATGTACCAGCGAGAGTCCAGTCAAAATGGGTCCAGCCATTCTAGAGATTAGACGTGGCAAACCGATAGTGAGACAGATTAAAATTAAAAGAAATAAGAATAGGCATACGTAGCCGTTAGACATCGCAATACAGTTATAAAAAAGTTATTTAAATGTAATAGGCATTCCACTTTTATTTATTAGTAAGGATAATAAAAATATAGAGGAGAATTGAAGAATATATTACATTTCTCTCTATGAAAAGCCGGAGGCTGTGGGTTACTTCGGAGATAAATGGTTGGTCAAGTGCATCTTTGGCACTCATTATTAGTTACCTTAAAAGTGAGAACCTTAGAAAGTCGGTCCCGGTCGTCCATCTTTTGCAGTAGCTATAGGAAGTCAGTGCCTTCAAATTAACTGACAACTAATTCGTCCTTTGAATGCAGTTTACCCTTTAGGTTGTAAAGTCAGATGCCTGTCGCTCATAAAACTGTTGTTCAGGTAAATCTGTTTGATTAGACCCAATGATAGCTTGGGTAATGGCTAGGTGAAGCTACCATAAAGTGGAACATCAAGTTTTGCACACAACGGACTTTCCGCATAATAAAGCTTCAATGTGCACCTAGTTTATGCGAAATGTCCTAATATTTTGCTACAGAACCCTTCCGTTCAAGCTGACTCGTTCAGCGACAATTGTTTTGACCCAATATATGGGATGCTGTGACTTACACAAAAGACCACAGTTCAGATATTAGTACTTTCACTTGATGTAAAAAGATACTTATAAGTATAAAAAAATTATATAAAGTATTCTTTTATATTTATATTGTAAACTGATTTTGTATCATAGCTTTTTTTCATATTGACATATAAAAAGGGACTACTCTTTTTCTGAACACTGGAGGGGTAGTCTTTCATTTATAAAATCTGCTATATTATATCAATCAAATTAAGATTTTTAATATTAAATATACTCTGTATATAAAACAATATTATTAAGTTTTGTCATTGCCATTATGATAATGACAAGAGTTTTAATTTAGTTAGATTATAAATTTTTCAAGATGATTGCCGTGCACAGCAAATATTACAACATTCTTAAAAAAAAGATTAAAAAATAAAGCTATTGTTTATTCTTTTGCCATGGAAATATCAACGACTTTATTATCTGTTTTCCATTTTCATTCAAATCCAACGCAATGATTGATTGTCATGTTTTATTCATTCTTTGTTTACGTTTATTTAGCATCCTTCTACTTTTATTTTTGTTACAAACGAATTCTAAATTATTTTGCTTGTTCACACGAATACTGAGTGATGAGTTACTCAATTTTGCACATTTGAGTCATAATCGATGTTTCGGACCGTTTTGAGCGAACAAATGTCAGAATTACCTTCGCCATTGTCAATTTTTAATGTTAAATTATATAGCTCGATTAAGGAATATCAAATTGACAGTATATTGAGGTTTTTAAGCAGTTTAATCACAAACAGCTAGTAGTAGCTACCTATAGATAATATTTGATAGATTTTTTTTACATTAATCGCTTCGTGACAATGGCCGCGGGACAGGGACTTAAATATCATCTGGTCTCTAATATTATTCTCTAGTAATTTAACTAGAGAAAATCTTTAAAATTGTATTATTTATGACGGCTCCTACGTATAAAGTGTGTTTATTTCATCATGTTTCGTTTAAAAACAACAAGCAACTTTGACATTTAGTGCCCAAATAGCCGCTAAAGTAAGTAAATTTAGAAACCGTGACTCGATTTCATAAATAAGTTATGAAATATTGATAATATTTACTATTACGTTTATATAATTGCCTCGGGAGCTTTACGAGTGAGCGTTCTACGTAATTTGTGACGTCAGTTCATTGTGCTACTTCAGTATTATGTAATATGTATATATATAAAGATCCTGTATGTTGGTTTATAAGCAGAAATGACTGGAATGCCTCTGGAAACTTTCCAGGAATTCTCTTCGGTATATAACCATGTTTCATCATCATCAGCCCGAGTTAGTCCACTGCTGGAGATAGGCCTCCCCTAATACACGCCTACTACACAGTTAGGAGTGTTTTTGGACCGAATCCCACCACGATGGTCCAATGCGGATTGGTGGGCGGACCGACTTTTTACATGCCTATCCGACTCATGGATCATTTTACGTTTCAGACAACTGGGTGATCGGCCCAAACTGCCCTTACCAACTAGGAAAAAACAATGAAAACTTGTTGAGTCCCCGCAGGAGTCGAACCCACGACCTCCGGATAAGAAAATGTTAAGCAATGATAATCTTTATTCTTTAAGTTGTTAAGGTTATATACTTCAAGTTAATATTTTAAAGATATATAAATATACTTTTACGTATATTTTCGTGTACTATATACGGTTAAGATATTTAAAAAATTTAAACAGAAAACAACACAGGAAATATTAAGCTGAAGTTTCGGTGTTCATTGCTCTCCAAAGATATTTGGCACGTGTCGCATCTTACAACACTGGATGGATTTCAAATTGCATTAGTAGGTAATGAACGCGAACGGGAATTTTTGGGGTCACGGAAAAGGAGCACAAAGGAGTCCCAGCAATGTTCACCTGGACCTTATACGATGACAGATAAGGTCCAAAATCGCAGAGCAGGGGTGGAAGGAGGCAGCTATATTCCCGGGCACCGGGATCGATGCTATCTGGTTTTTTCGGGCAGTCCCGGGTGGGGTGAACGAACCTCGTTACGTAAGCCGGCGATCGATCGCGCCGCACATGCGCCCCCGGCAAGCCATCCCCCAACCATTACGGCTCCGACGCCCTAACGCGACGGTCGTGTGCACCCGCGTTTTCTTTTTACCGCGTTTTTCGTTTCCCTTTCGTTCTTTACGTTTATGATTTGAGCGATGTCGAAGGGCGACGGCGACCAACAGAACGGCTCCGGCGAGGAGTCCAAGACCAACCTCATCATCAACTACCTGCCGCAGAGCATGACCCAGGAGGAGATACGCAGCCTGTTCTCCAGCATCGGCGAGGTGGAGTCCTGCAAGCTGATAAGGAACAAGGGGGCCGCGTTCCCCGACGCGCTGAACCACGCGCTGCACGGGGGCGGCCAGAGCCTGGGGTACGCGTTCGTCAACTACCACCGACCTGAGGATGCGGAGAAGGCCATCTCGACGCTCAACGGGCTGCGGCTGCAGAACAAGACCATCAAGGTGTCGTACGCGCGACCCAGCAGCGAGGCGATCAAGGGAGCAAACCTCTACGTGTCCGGCTTACCCAAGACCATGACGCAGACGGAGTTGGAGCGGCTGTTCAGCCCCTACGGCCGCATCATCACATCGCGCATTCTGTGTGAGAACTCAGGTGGGAGACCGTTCACCGGAGGTGAGCAGGGATTGTCAAAGGGAGTTGGTTTCATTCGCTTCGATCAGCGCGTGGAGGCGGAGCGGGCGATCCAGGAATTGAACGGTACGGTACCAAAAGGAGCCTCTGAACCGATCACCGTCAAGTTCGCAAACAACCCAAGCAACAATGGTAAGGCGCTGGCGCCCCTAGCTGCTTACCTTCCGGCTGCGCTGCGATTTCCAGCGCCTCTAGGCCGCTTCAGTTCAGGCAAGTCTCTCCTAGCGATCAACAAAGGCCTGCAGCGCTACAGCCCACTAGCGGGCGAGCTGTTGGGCGGGGTGCTGCCCGGCGCGGTCGGCTCCGAATGGTGCATCTTCGTTTACAATCTCGCCCCAGAGACGGAGGAGAACGTGCTCTGGCAACTGTTCGGGCCCTTTGGCGCCGTCCAGAGCGTCAAAGTGATCCGCGACCTGCAGACCAACAAGTGCAAGGGCTACGGCTTCATAACGATGACCAACTACGACGAGGCGGTGGTGGCGATCCAATCCCTGAACGGGTACACGCTCGGGAACAGGGTGTTGCAGGTCAGCTTCAAGACGAACAAGATAAAGACGATCTAAGTCTAGGTCGGACTGCCCGGCTGGACGCTAGGACGGCACAGCAGGCGCGCACCCATACATAGCCATCGGACCCTGCCGGAGCGGACCCACTGGACTCCCCTGGTCCACCCCCTGGCCACTCGGCGGGTATTTTGTTTAACGTTAAATTATAATAAAAATAGAGGGCGTAAGAAAGCGTGTCCTTTGTTCGGCGTCGCGCATCTTGTACATATGTATGTAGGTATACCGCTCAAATGAACGGATGAATTGGGTTAAGTGTTACGGGAAATCAAAATGGCGGAAAGGCATCGTCCGGCGCGCGCACCGCCGCCCAAGATGGCCGACGCCGAACGGAGGGTGGCGACAATGCAATAATTAGATACGAGGCATCAAATGCTGCAACTAACGGCCTGCGACAACCATATTGGTCATAGTCAATAAAGTGACAATCAACTTCGCTTATGAAAGGTTGTGGTTAACGTGAAAAATAAATAGGTTTTCTCGGTATGTTAATGGTAAATTAGCAATAATAGCCTAATGCTATGCTCCCGTCTCGGTGGCTGTCCGGACAGTAGCTCTGACGGTGACCGCGAATCTATCCTCCAACGCTGTACGGCACAACCGGAGTGGCGGAGACTCCGCTGAACTAACCCTGCTATATTGTTGATGAGATTCGAAGATTATATATTATCTAGACGTATATTTTAATCATATATTAATCTAATTAAGGATGAAAACTAATCAAAAACTGTGATAGGTTTTGATAAAATTTTAAAAAATGGATTACGATGGGGACGGGTGGGTTATGGCACGTGATAGGGGAAGCGGTAGCGAATCGGGATAACTGGGCAAGGCTAGATGGGGCACGGGGGGATTCCAGATCTTAGCACGGGTCAGGGGGGAGAGCGGGGAGCGGGGGAAAATCGATGCAGCCGCCCCGGGCAAAGGGGGAGATTAAGGGGGGGGCATTTCCTCGCCCGACAACCGCCCCCTAACACCCCGCCCTCCCCCCGGCCAGCCGTCGGCGGATATATGGTGCGTAATAGTCTAACAATGTCGTTTCACCCGACGAATAAGTTGAAAGAACGCCGCTATCAGTACCTGCCAACCAATGTATGGATGCGAACCTGCGTCTATTCGAAGTAGGCTTTAATCGTCTAGTTTAAATGGGGAAATTTTGTACATAGCCGGTATGTGTTTCGTTCGTTCGTCTTCTGTTTTTTGAGGAGGATTAAAACATGTATGGGGGGGAGGGGGAAGGGGGTTAAATATTGTTGTATAGTATCCGTTCTCGCCGCGTCTGTACACGCCACAGTGACACCGAAATAATTCAATAACAGAAACCAAAAAAGACCTATTGATGACACATCGAACTTGAATAGATTATATATCGTGCCGTCCTAACGACCCTACGATTTTTTAAAAAAAATATATACTTAATATATGTAAAAACGGTTTTGTAACATTTCAGATATTAACTAATAGGTACTCATTACATACCAAAGGAGATGAAAAATTTACAAGTATTTATATATTTATTATAAATGTAAATCGTGCAATAACTGATAGTCGGTAATTTAATAAAAATATATTAAACAAATTAACTCGAAGAGACGTTAGGCATAATGTCAATGTGGGTTGCAATGTTGCCACATTTACTATTTATTGTACTCTATTGGTTTATCCGAGCTGGCCACACTAAAGCTCAACGTTTTTGAATTTCATTTGTGAAGAGACAATTGACTTAGTGAAATTGACAGATTTCATTTCGTGCAATGTTCAATCGGCTTCTATACGCTTGACATTCCAGTTTAGTGTTAATATAATTATGTTAAATTATTAGGTGTACTTACTGTATTGATTTAGATGAATTGTGAGTTACCAGTGCGATATGCGGACGTCATATAGACGATTTTTTGCCGCCAATCTGACGTTCGGACGGGCGCCATGTTTGATTTGGTATCGACGGTGTTGCCATGCACAAGTTTTGCAAACCTATATTATTATATAACGTAGCCGGTCTCTGTATGTATAGTTGTTGTATATTTTTGTGTTTTGACGCTTGCATATTTTCTACTTTTCTCTAGTCAGCGGCATATTGATATTTTCTAATAGTTGGTATTGATAATTTGTCGGTAATACATATATGTTGGTAGTTTCGCGATTATTTAAGCGTATTCGATGTGTTTCGTGTATCGTGATTGTGTTAGTTTTAGACGTCGGGGTTCAGATTATTATTTTTTAATAGGACTATTGGTATGCGAATCGGTACGACGGTTCGTAATGTTAACCAAATTGATTTATTTATTAGGGAAATATATCGGGCGGTTGATAGGTTTCGGGTGTGATGTGAAACCTGCGGGTGTTAAAAGGATTATTTCTTTGCTTTCCCTTTTGTTTGATGAACGCGTTCTTTACGTCCGTCAGAGAGGAGAATCTTACGTTACATGAATGTTGTGTATGTAGTTGTCATTGTTTGAATCGAAACAGAAAACACCAAAGTTTTAAAACTTCATCGACTTTTTAGATAATAAATAAATATAAATGTGCGAAATGCAAAACTATTTTGGAGCGACCTGTTGGTTAGGTGTAGGGATAAACGTCGCTTGGTGGGGAATGCTTTAGTAGAATGTTTTGTGCGTCCCCCTTCATCGTTCGCTAATGGTTAATCGTTAATCGAAGTTAATGATAATTAATTGATAGTGCTCAATAGTTTAGATAACGACGGGCGTGTTAGTTACGTAAAATATAACTGGAGAAGCAATAAATGAATTGTGAATTTTTATGCCATAACACACGGTTAGGTACGCTACAATATAATTGACCTAATATTTTTATATGTATTTTAAAAATATACTGTAATTCATATCTGCATAGCTGTAAGTGGCCGATTCGCAAAACGTTCTACTAAAAAAAAACGACATGCTGAGGCCTTGGGCACTGCTAAATGGAAACAAAATGGCGGATAGCGCGCGGTGTTGCAATTATAGCGGGAAATGCGGGAAAATAGGTTAAGAATGGGATGAATAAGCAATATTTGATAGATATCAGCAGTTCACAAGGTCTCAACAGCCTCTGTTTGTCCACAACTCTTCTATATATAGCATTGTGGATCCTAAGAGTAACTATAAGCCCCAGTGAGTGACAAGGGATAATCAGACCTATTATCAATAGCATAACGGCTACTTTTTGAACGGTGTTTTGATGCATTTTTTAAGGAAAATTTAAAAATAAAAATAAATAAAATATTATTATTATAAAAAAATATAAAACTTAATTAATTGGCAACACAGAAACAATACTCTAAATACGCATAGGCTAATTGACATTGAGGCTGTGAGAATTAGCAAAAAAGGTAAATTAAAAAGTAATGAGGAAAAAAAAATCACGTGACGTTCGACCTTAATTAATTGAATTAATTAATTAAGCGTTTCCGCGGGACGGAGGTTGGGAGCGTGACTTTTGAATGCTCCCGTAGAAATGTCACATGGGACCTGTCCAACTTTCGCGCCATTTTTGTTACAACAAAGATGGCCGCCCCTAACCGCGCGAATTTGATGTCATCTTTGACCTGACGTATCCCCAAATAACATTTCTACACTCCGTCAGCCGTCATATCACGCTGCATAAATGCCCATATAATAAGTAAATCAATTGAAACACGTGAATTTGCATTTGATATGTCCAAAAAAACGAACGTTAGGGAGTCATTCGAGGGACACACGGTGCAAGAATCGCCTGCGCTTTCGCCATTTGCACAAATAACACCGATGGCCGACGCGTTAGCGATTCTTATAGTTAAGATAATGTGAAATGATATCTTCCATAGTGAATTAATGAATAAGTTGTGTCGCGTGCGTACCCATGTCGTGTGCGTATGCTCAATTACGCGGTCAGTGATGCGACACGACCGGCGATTTATCGATAACCGAGCACCTGTCGCTAAATCACTGTGCGGTAGCGCGTCGACGTATCGAGACATCGACTAAATGTTACTTAAATAAAAAAACACGCTCGTGTGAATTAAACCTCCCTTTCGACGCTGCGCGGCTTTGTTGTGAGATTATCGGACAAAATGTTATAATGATAATTTAATTAAAATAATCGATACGTTTGCTCATCAGGTACTTCCTTGTCTTTTGGATCTGTTTCTCTAGTAGGTAGCTTTTAGACGTATACTCTTGATAGTTTTATAATGTTATAGCCTTACGCGATTTTTAAAACCCAAAACCAAATGATCATCATCACATCCGATGGAATAAAAGCTTTGTGCTGTTCTCTCTAAATCGAATAAACCTATTTTCCAACAAACAGTCCTAATCAAAACTATACTATATTACTCTTACTAAAATACATTCAACTTAACCAACTTCACATTGACTTTTTTCAAAAGTCGTCAATTTATTCTTTTTACTACTTTCGTTACGTATTTTTCCCGCCATTTCGAATATAGACAGTGAAAATTAACAGATAACAAAACCGTACAAATGTCAAAAATACCGCGAAAACTGCCGATGCTGAAACAAAAAATTGTTCAAATCACAAATACGCCAAGTAAATCGGGTAAACCGAAGAATGCAATAAATAGGTAGATCGAGCGAGAAATATATCGTTACGACATCAATTATTCATATGTACTATGGCGAATTATTGTCGTATTTAAACGATTGAATAAAATAACGTGTAAAGTACATACGATTACAATTTTAACATTGTATTAATATCTATTTCACTGTCTATTTATTAGGTTATCTTTTTCGGTGTTGATTCCTCTATATAACTGCTTAAAATCGGTTCGTTCCCATGTCGTTGTCTGTCAGAATCAATTCGCGTCACTGTACTGTCTTCATCATTGCAATGCGAGTGTTTACCTCTTGCTAGTGGCGTCCTGTGCCCTATCTCCGTGCTTTCCCTTCTCTATCTAATTCTGTCTCATTTTCTCTTCTATTAGAATAGTGTCTAAGCACAAATTTGTCACTTTTAAACGGTAAACACTCGCACTACCGTCAGACTCTTGTAACTTGTCATTGTAATCCGCCAATACCATCGATAAACTAATTTTTGCGATGTACAAAACGAATACAACGATGGGAACAAACCTAATGTTTCAAGCAGAGTAGTATGTGATACAATTAGTGCATTAATTTAGCCAATAAAAGACCATGGTTAGACGTAAATGACCATGGAAAAATCCTAAACCATCCGATCGCACCGCGCGCGGTAATATCTTCCAGCAGGCTAAAACAGAAAAAAAAAACCTAGCGAATAAAAATAAAAAAAAATATTAAAATTAGACAAAATGCATCGTAAGATAATTAAGTCTCAAATATTAATGTAATGTGTAAGTATTTTAACAACTCCAAACATTAAGGTGTACTAAGCAAAGGAAGCAATCGTTATTTATAATGGAATAATAATAATAATTATTGTGAATACCAACTGTCGGCCAATACGTTGTTCTTAGCTGACTTTGATACAAAGCGTATTTTATTGGGCGGTAGTAAGTGAATGGGTGGATGATTGTTTTTTGGTGGATTTAAACGAGTAAATGTAATAATCGAGATCGATTATTACATTTACTAAATACTCGAGAATAATCGATAATACTCGAGATCTTCCGGAGTGTTGAGTGAGGTGTTGAGATTTAATTTCTTTCGTCTTTTATGGTTAATTAATTAAAAAAAATAATAAGAAATAGGTGTCTGTGTTGATCGTATTTAACAGATTTAGTTGATATTGAATGTGCGGTTACGTCCTTTAATATTTTTTCGCTCGTGCAATACTGATGTTCAATATTAAAGGGTGCGGCCGCGTTATAATTAGATATTTCTATATACTTATCGTCTATTTAAACCATTACCTCTATTCATTATAGCTTTTGTGGGGAATATTTGATTTGCACAAGAAATAGTAGATAGGCTGACACCAATGCCGGTCGATCGTCCGCCATGACAGTGTGAAGGTCAACGACCCCGACCGGGCTTTGGTATCGTCTAAAATAAATGTTGTTTCTAATAATTTATAAGTACGTGATATTTTGAAGTTTTCGGTGTTAATTTATTGTGATGTTTTAAAGCCGAATACTTGAGAATGTCACCCGCCACCCGACAGGGGGCGGCATAGAAGATTTACGTAAAAAAAATACTCATTACCTAAAAATTTAAGCATTAATAACCAAATATTACATCCGTAGTGGTTACTTGGCTGTTTATGTAATTCATTCATTGAATATTTTTCTCGTAATTTATGTGTCTATTATAATTATTAATTTATTGGAATTAATTATAATTGAAATAATAATGATAATGATAATTATTGATAAAAAAAAAATATGAAAAATCGTCACATTCTCTTCACTTTATACAATAGTTTTTACAATATGATATTTAATATCCTCAATGGTTGTACCTATACATTTCTTGTTCTAAATATATAAAAAAAACCCGAGATTCGTGTTTCTTTCATTTCAATCTAACCCAAAAAGCACACATTTGTATGAGGTCACAAAAAATTTCATTGTTCTTTAAAAATTCAATCTAATTTCTTTATTCAATATTTAAACTTACATGAATCTTTTTTAATTAAAATCAAACAACTTTGTTAGTGTATTCATAATTATAATTATGTGGGGACTTAACAAATTTTTTATTGTTGTTTCCTAGTTGGTAATGGTAATTTTGGCAGATCACCCGATTGTCTGATAAGTAAGATGATCAATGCGTCGGATGGGCATGTAAAAAGTCGGTCCACCAACCAACCCGAATTGGACCAGCGTGGTGGGATACGGTCTACAGAACCCCTTAATGGAGACAATAGGGGAGGCCTATGTCGAGCTGTGGATGAACATCAGGCTGATGATGATGATGATGATGATTCCTGTTTGATTTTTTCTATTTTCTTTATTAAAAACTTATTGACTACTAGCTGGAAGATTAAAATTTCATTTGTTTCTGATATTTAAGAGTATACCATGACGTCGCCTTACAATTTCTCTTTTCATAAGTTTTTGTACACATATAACATTTACACAATTTCTTTAAGAATTAACCTTTAATTAAATCTGAGTCAAAGGACCTTTTCAGGATTTTTTTTAGGTGAAAGAATAGACTGGGTGATCAGTTTATTGATTGTGTTTAAACTAAGGTAATGTATATGACATAATGCAAAGGATAAGCTCGTTGAAGTGACTGTGGGCCGGTCACGTGGTCAGAAGAACAGATGGTCGATGGGCCAATAAGGTTCTGGAGTGTAGGCCGCGTTCAGGAGGACGGAGCGTTGGTCGAGCCATGAACATGTGGATTGCCGATCTCCGTGCAGTAGCCCGTTCAAGCTGGCAGTAAGTAGCATGGGATCGGCCGTCTTGGCGTTCATTGAAAAAGACTATGTCCAGCAGTGGACTGATAGGGGCTGATTATGATAATGATGAATGTAATATCAGCGGTTTATCTCTTAAGCATAATGCTATAGGTCTTCGCATAGACTAACTTAGACTAACGTAATTTTCTAGCTTGTTGAATGTGTATGCGAGAAGAGCTAGGATTTCGCTCTTTCTTCAAATATGGGGGGCCGAAGCAATTTAGCCTCTAGTGCAACGCTTTCATATCTAAAATCATTTTAAATTAAATATATCACGCTCTAAACCACATATTAATATTATTTCCTTATTTTTGTAATTTGTGCATTAAATTCACTAATAAATGCGCTCCTAGTTTAGCAAAATTAGACTTTGAATAAATGTAAAGCGAGTGACACATCGACGATGCGGCATCGCTTCGTTAGTTAGTTTGAATAAAGTAAAAAGAGTAATATTGACATCGTTAATTAGAATGGTTTGTCGTTTAATTTTACATATCAAAGAACTAAAAACTCTTAATAGTACAATACTTTTAATATTATTTGTTTCTAACGACATTTTACTACTAAACGTGGAAGAGAATAGGCCCTAAGAATGATCCCTGAGCGACGCCCGAAATAAGGGGCCCCGGGAGATCTATCACTATTTATGTTAACTGTTTTAGTTTCAATGTTGGAGTAAAAGGTTCAACTTAAAGTGTGGCGTTTTCTATATATTTGTGTCGTAAATTGCCGACCAAAGTCGCATGCTGTACTTAATTAAAAGCTTCGGTTAAGTCACAAAAAGGCATGTTTCTTTTTTTTTTAAAATGCTTTATCTAGTAAATCATCTCTTTTTTGGCGTAAGCGGTTGAATATTATACGAATGTCATCAAGAAAAAACCTTCTAATGTCATTATTTTGCTGACAACGTTCGCTTTCAATAGATCAGCCAATTATTCTCTAAGTAACTGGAAACTGACGATAAACTATTTTCCGTAGGATTCGAATCCATGACCCCGGTTTTAAAAATAAAGGCCAATACCACTGTACCACGGAGATCGTGTCACCAGAAATTGTCTCATTAAATGTGCAACGGTAAGTATAAGTTCAAAGGCAAAGCGCAAAAGCAAACAGAAAACATTAAAAAGTAAGATTTCAAAGCCTAGGATAGTTAATAGACAATTTTATTATAGTAATAGAAAAATCGTCTATACCATACTAATTCCTACTAAAATTATTGACGGAATAACTTCTTGAAAGATTTTAATAACATTTTACAGTTATTTAACCTAAAATCAAAGCATAAGATAACTAATTAAGGTGAATAATTTAAAGCATATTCTATTATCACTATCACAAATTACAACCGCAGGGTGTAAATAGTTCTATGTAAATAATATTCAGACTGGGCAATACAAGTGTATAAAAAAGTAGATTTAAACAAAGTTTGCTTTTGTTTCTATGTAGACACATATATCTTATAAATAAGTTACATGCTTTGGTCATTAAAGTAAGAAGTAATCTCCGAAAAGTAAGTTTACTTTTCTATCAAATAATCCAGGTAATATACTATTATAATATACTCATTTTTATTTATATGGATATGCCTCGATTTTACGATAGGACACAAGAAAAAATGGCAAATATATATATATATATATATATATATATATATATATAGATTTGGCTAACCGGTTAGTGACTTGGGATTAGAGTCCGACCGAAACTGTTCTTCCGGCCGAAACCGAAACCGAAAAGTTCGGCGTGGCTTCAGTTTCGGCCGAAACCGAAACCGAAACCGAAACTCACGTGATCAAGTATAAAATTCTTAAAATACTAAAATTTGGAGCTTTTATGCCTATTATTTTGCTTTATTTTAGTCATGTAATTAGTGTGGTAGTCGTTTATTTCAGTTACTAATAATATTTTTATGTAACAAAATATTAAAAATATATTATTTTTTTTTTAAATAAATTTCTTATAGCAATATGAATTATTAATAAATAAATTAATAATTGTGACTGTTGCTTTAAAGACTAAGTATTGATATTTTGAAATCTTACTAATTAATACTTTGGTTTGTATTTGTAGTTCTGAGGGGGGATCAAAAAGTAAAAATGAGATAGAATATTATGACTATGATAGCTTAATAATTTATGTTTCTACATAATCTCCGAGTCCATCTACACACCAAGTCCAGCGTTCCAAGTTTCCAATGCTTCAATTCCTTTAAAAAAAGTATTGTCTTGGTCCTGCAAAAAGGTCACCACGGCATTGTTTACTTGTTATATATAGTTTTAACACATGTTTCCTCTTAAGTATTGTATCAATTTGGAGAGAAGATGAAAAATAGCTAGGCACCAGATCTGGTGAATAGGGGGGTGCTCAACCAATTGTACGCTAGCATGCTGAACGGTGGTCATCGCTAATGCCTACCTATGCGCCGGTACGTTGTCAAGATGAAACAGCTCGCCCGTTCAAAGTTTGCCTCTTTTTTATCATTGACGGAATCTCTCAACCTCGGTATTAAAGCTGCATAATCTGTAATGATGGTTCCATGCTCCAGGTATACCCCGGGCAGGTTATATACCACGGCCACGGCATGAAGATCCTTCGGGATAAACCCGTGTTTCGTCCACTGCCACAAAACTAGATTTAAAGTTTTTAGAATCTTCTTAAAACTTGTCCAACGATATCTTCGAAGTCGATTTTGTTTCTGATTCTCGGCAGCCATCTTGCGGAGACTTTTCTCATATTCAAAATTTGTGTCAACATGCGTACCTTTGAGTAACTCTATGTGAAATGTTTTTTTCTTGGACAAGGTATCAGATGGTAATTCTTTAATCGCTAAAAACAGTTTTTTCGAATATGGCAGCATATTTTTATTGTTTCTTGTTGATTACTGGCTTCAATGGACGTCTGCAACCATGTTCGTCTTCCGTGTACGTTCTCCCTACTCGAAATTAAGAAGCCCACTTGGCGACAATTGATTATGGCAGAGCAGTCTCTTCTCATGTTGCCTTTGAGCCGCAGTAAACTATTGCGTTGTTAACTTTTTATAACAGTGGTTTTTAATGACAAGGTCGCACTTGGGTTTTCTCTTTTTTCGAGAAAATTTCGCCACACATAGCAAACAAATGACTACATTCAAAAAAAAAGTAAAGAGACTGGAAGATTTTTTTATTAACACAACAAATATCTGAGCTACACTTTCAAGTATCATTTGTATTTATTTTTTGGTTACCAAGGAGTATATATTTTGTTCTCACTACTATTTGTTCCCTCCTCGTCTTTCTAGAAGAATCATCAATTTATTTTGTCAAACTTGTTTGTCTGAACTAAAATCGACTGATCTGAGCTCGACTGTAGCAATGATACATTTAACTTTCGCTACTATTTTGAAATTGAAAACACTTCTGAAACCAGTTTCGGTTTCGGCAAAAGTTTCGGCCAAATTTGGCCGAAACCGAAACTGCAGCCGAAACTTGATTTTTGGCCGAAACTCGGCCGAAACCGAAACCGAAACCGAAAGTTCGGTCGGACACTAATTGGGATGCAACATCGTTCTAAAAAACATTGAAAACAACATCGATATAAAAGGCCTCGTTTTTAACGATACATGGGAGTTTTAGTTTATTTTATATGAATTGTTTATTTTCTGGCCGTAAAGAACGTTTTATTTATAATATTTCTTTATTTTAGCACAAAACTTGTAACTTTTTATGCTGCACTTCTGTATTCAGAAGGTGTATCATACCATCAGTTGAACGTTAAACTTGTCTTATTCTTCATTCAATTAAAATAATGGTTACTTATCAGATGTTAAATAAAAAAAGAATAAAAGTAAAAGCTGATAAACATGCATAATCGTCGGCAAACAAAATCTACTTTTAAGCTTAAGCTTTTTTAGCTACTTTTAAGCTTTATTCAGAATAGTCTGTCCCATGATCAAGGACGCTGCAAAGCGCTGAAATAAAAGTCTAAAATAATTTCGTCAAAATACATTATTTTTTTTTACATTCACAACTCGTTAGTGCCCTGGCTGATACGCCAAAGGCTGTGGGTTCGATTCACATCACGGGAAAAATTTTGTGTGATGAACATAGTGCGTGGGTTCGAATCCTGCGGGAGTCAACAAATTTTCATTGTTGTGTCCTAGTTGGTAAGGGCAATTTGGGCCAATCACCCAATATCTGATTAGTTAGAAATCATTTATATTAAACGTTCATGAACTCCAAGTCTCAAGAAAGAATTTTTAACGAAGTATCTCTCCGAATAAACAAATATGCAGTTACGGTTTACAATTTAATTTGGTTACGGGCGCAAGTTAATTAATAAGCCCTGATTGAGAGCACCAATTAGAAGTGGGTGTTTCATCCTTTGACCACCCTTCACGCCTCTTACCCTTTGTCTCCCCTAGTGACTTTTCGCTGGTCTATGGTCAAATTGCTGATCAAAATCGAACATAGTTTCAGTATCAAGGGACGAAAAATAGTTAGCAAAAACGATTGATATTCTGATGCAATACTAACTCATATTTTAGAGATATTCCTGGTTATCATTCTTATACTCAGTAAGTTGGTTTTCGAGCGAGTCTGTTTTAATTTGTAATGAATAGTTAAACTTAATTGCATCAAATAAATGTTTGTCAGAAAGAATGAGATGTAATAATTCACTACATAGGTTCAGTTGATTATATAAATACGTAAATTATATAAATATATATTGATAACACCACTCTATCTAGGCCCAAACTAAGAAGAGCCTGAACACTGTTGAGGCAACTAGATGGACTTATATGATGTACATAAACTTACTTTCTTTATAAAAGAACTAAGATGATCAATGACCACTAAGCCTGTCGTGTCGCCGATATATACATACATACATTTATTAGAGTAGTAAAATAGTTCCAAAGTTTTGATTTAACTAATCAAGTCATTTGACGAGAACTAGAAGAGCTGAACAACGTCGGTCACTAGAGGTATGATGCGCTTCATAATATTTTCATAATATTTATGTCGTCAGTCGATCATGTCACGGCTTCATGATCAACAGAAGAATATAAGTGCCGATTACTTCCGTTCACAAATTCAGCCAGTTTTGTTAAATACTCATGATGTGAATGACTTCATTACGCAGTCAAATTACGACCACAATCTACTCTACAGCCCTTTGAATGCCTGATTCATTAGTAACCATGATATATATAAATATAATATTTGATGCTCAAAGTAAGCCCTTTGAACAGACTACCTTCAGAGATAAGTATAAATAAAAAAAAGGCCAATTTTAAGCAGAAAGTATATTCTATAGATCCCAACAGATGTTGCCAGTACTAAAAAAATATTACAGCGGCATACACCGACAAAAGGATTGTCCGAATTTATATCTTCACGCTCGTAAATCAACAAAGGGACAGACAGTAAAACTAGTACATTAAAGCTGTACATAAATTCGTCAATAATTAATCAGGGACACCCCTCGTTGGGGTCGAAAGGGGGAAATCGTCCCGTGCTTTGACTCCATGATGGGGTGTGTTATTATTATCTATGCAATTTCAAATAGAATCAGGTGTAATTGAAATTGGTAAAAATAGTATATATATATATACAGAGAGCTCTCTGTTTTTGTGTCAAAAACTAATCGATTATTTCGATTTTAATTATACAATAATAACATAAATATTTATACACAAATAAATTTTTCTCAATACATATTAGAAAATATTATGTTTGTTCATGAACATAAAAATGAATTTGTAAAACATTATGACACACATAATATAAATACTGCGAATAAGCATAATTTTGTTCTTCCAAAAACTAGGCTCCAAAGGACAATGAAATCTTTCATGGGACAATGGACACTCTTCTACAACAAAATCCCAGAAAACGTTCAGGTTTTATCTAAAAATAAATTAAAAAAAGTTGTAAAGGAACGTTTGTGTGTTAAAAGATATTATTGCTGTAATGACTACTTGATAGATAACAAACCCCAGTTCATTAACTGTTCGCTCCAGGCTATTTCAAACAATTAAAATGTGATGTTTATTGTAAAAACTTTTGTCTTATCATTTAAACTTATCGAAAGAAGGAAAAAAATAAGTCCCGTTGAGCCTACGCCGGTTCTTCTCAGGTCAGAGGCTTCCATTTTACCGGTAATTGACAATGAATAAAGTTATTCCATATTGATAAATTTCACTGACTTTGAGAACGCAGCGTTATCTACGCCAAAACTAAGCAATGCTTGTACAATTAAGACAAGGCACATTATTTTTGAAATAAATATATTATATAGATATAAACACCCAGACACGAGAAAAACACTATGTTCATTACACAATATTATCCCGTGGTGGGTATCGAACCCACACTAAGCCAAGGGTCGTCAAAATCGTTAAAAGTATGTGTTTGCAGGGCGTTCACCTGATGGTGAGTGATATGCCCTGTCCATAAGAAAAGCAGTGAAAAAACGCCACTAATTCGCTCAGCACACTAAGGGATGTTACATCTAGGTTACTTAGTAAATACGCCTACAACGGCGCACTTAAAACCGGAACACAGAAGTGTTCTTACACAACTGCTTCGCAAAAGAAACACACCGCGTGGGTACCACCCAAACCTAAATCAGAACGAACCCTATTAAGTGACAAAGAAAATGATTAACTTATTAATAAAAATAACTATTGCGAATTAAATCTTGTTTCTTTACAGCGGAAGTTTATTTCACAATCACGTGAGTCACTAATATAATAATAGCGAGGGATTGTAAAGATGAATGCTTGTTACTCTTTCATTCAAGAACCCTTCGATGGCTTTTAATCAAACTTCATAATAACATAGCTAATATATCAGAATATATTATAGGCTATAATATATAAGGATATAGAGCAGTTTATTCAGAATATAATAAATGACTGCCGCATTCTAGTAGTAAGGGCCTGTGCCTTAGAAACCGTGGGTTTCAATCCAGCGGGGACTCAACAAACTTTCATTGCTTTTTCCTAGTTGTTTAGGAAGTTTTCTGAAAGGTACGACGATCCATGCGTCGGGTGGGCATGTAAAAAGTCGGTCCAACGCGCATTGGACCAACGTGGTGGGATACGGTTCAAAAAACCCCGCTCATGGGGAAGCCTATGTCCAACAGTGGACTGACACAGGCTGATGGTGAATTAGCAATAATGTCCAATGACCTAATTGCTTAAATTCAGTGGTGAAAATAGCCTATCTGATTTATCAAGACCATCTCTGTCAGCCGCTGAAGCGTGTTTATGTTTACTGATACCTAATTTATATGTCAGATGCCAATCGTAAAAGATAATAATTTTTGAGGTAGTACTTACTAGATAGGTTATAATAAGAATATATTTAATAATATAATCAGACCGTTTAGAAATTTAGGAATATTGCTTAGATAAAGTATTAATGCAGAGTGTCTACTCTGCATTAATACTTTATATAAAGTTTATAGGCTTTTTAAAAATTCGACTGTAAAATCGAAGCCGAAAATATATGCAATTAATGTAACCCCAGACCTATGTCCAGCAGTGGACTATCACATGCTGATGATGATGATGATTCATGTAACCCATAGCAACGTCAATATTTGTCAAATATACCACAACCGTTATTGTTTTTATTGACAAATACCAAAAAACAACCGCTTTAAATCGGACGGCACAAGATTGTCATTAAACTTTTCATACCTATTAAATCCTAATTACCACTAGTTTAGAAATTTATCAGTATTTATTTGCTAAAAAATTGTTTTCTTTTATTTACACGCAAATACTAAAGAACTATACGTTGAAAAGATTATGTTGTTTAAACTCGATCTGTATGAATTATACACAGGTGTTCTCTAACTACAATCAACTATTTATATCATTATATTACAGTTACTTAGATACAACATTTGTCGATTCATGTTAAAAGTATTTTCAAAGGCTTAATTCTGATCGAACCTCGCAGCATCACACTTCTGAGTCCAATCAATATCGGTGTATCCCTTCTCGCTCATATTTCGTTGGCTCTCTGTCCCCTCACTCCCCAAATAGTCTGCAAAAGTTACTACAAGTGTAGCCCTAAAATCTAGACTAGATTGCACTAAGCTTATACTTTTTGCTCTGGTATTAATTAATGATGTACATCAAACGTTCGTTTCATCTAGTTCTAATTTACAAATAGTTTCGTAATTGTTATTAGTTTCTAGTGGAACTAACTGAAGTTGTGTTTTATGTTAAACTTCATTTTTAACATATTAACTTACATTACCTTGGTGGTGAATATTTTTTAATATCGCAGAAATATTAAATCGGAACGAAAAATTATACAAATATCTTGTTAACAGTTGTTAAAGTTCCTTCTAGGGCTTTGGGCCTGATTAATTAGTTTAGGAATCATTAAAGTTATGCTATATAACAATAATAATTATATTTTATAACTTGGAATGGTTTAAAAAATAAAACATTTAATGTATTATGCATGCTGTTTACGTATGTTTTCAGCAAATAAATGACGACATAACGTTTTTATTTAATTAAATCTATCAATAAACCAAGAAACCATAAAACGAAATCATCAAACGTTCTTATTAACCTAAACCATTAATCGGTAGCTTTGAAACTTTTGATGAAACCACAAAAAAGCTAAGTTAAAAAAATCCAAGTTAAACTTTTACGTTTTCTACGAGCACAACGAAACTCCGGCGATTGTTTTTATGTGCCGTGTGCCCCAAAAACTTCGATTCGTTCCTCGGCATTACTAACAAAGGCACCCTAATCGTAGAAATTGGATTTTTCCATATCAAACGGGGGGATGGTGAAAAAATCACCCCCGGGAACCGTGAAGGTCGTCGACCCGGCTCGTGCCGTTTTGTTGACCCCTACGTGACGTTATGAAATTCGGATTTATGAGAGCATATTGCTGCCTGCGTAGCCTAGTGGTACGGGCGTGTGCATTAGAAACCGGAGGTAGTGGTTTCGAATCCTGCGGGGACTCAACTAATTTTCATGGTTGTTTCCTAGTTCTTTAGGGCAATTTTGGACGATCACCCAATTGTCTGAAAAGTAACATGATCCATGCGTCAGATGTGCACGTAAAAAGTCGGTCCACCACAACCTGCATTGGACCAGGTGGTGGGATATGGTCCAAAAGTTCTGAATTGGTAATATGTAAAGCTGAATGAGGCTCTATGTACCAGCATGGACCTTTAAGACATGTATGATTGACCTGAGTGGTTAATAATAGGATGAGACGACGGCTGTCTTAGCCTAGATCTAGAGTCTGTGACAACTACACAAGACTGACGAAAATCCAGGCTCAGGCGAAATATATTAGCGGCGCAAGATTTTCATGGTTAAGATCTTACCATAGTAAAGACTCTGACCTGAAGTTATCACATGGCATAGTATTCTTTTAGGTCGCGAAGACAGTAGGCTTAATCCTACGCTGCTTGCGGTGAATCATATGCACACCGCATAAAACAGACAAAACTCATTCATGAAGGCTACTAACTACTTAAACATGCTTTATATTAACGCGACTTCATTAAAAGCTTTAATTTAATCATCTATTCAAGCTTTTACAGTATATTGACGCTTAATTCACAAACCTTAAGATATAAGTTATAATCGGTTTATCAATTCGTCGGATTGGCATGTTAAAAGTCAGTCCGATTTTAACATCATCTTTTCTAAGCGTTTCAGGATGCCAGCGCTTCCAAATGTAGTGACATCTAATGCATCCATTGATTGCAGTTCACCCTTTGAGTTATAAAGTTTATGTTAAAACAAGTAATTCAGGCTGATTTATCAACAATACCTAGCTAGACAAAACGAACAAAAGACTGGGATGTGTGAAAATAATTTTAATCCTTCATCTTAGTAATGTTTATTTATATCATAACTATATAAATTGTATTTAAATGATATCATCATCAGACTGTCTTATTTAGTCCAATGCTGGACGTAGTTCTCCCCTAATGGACCCCTTCTCCGTTAAGGGGTTTTTAGACCATATCCCACCACGCTGGTCCAATGCGGGTTGCTGAGTGGACAGAGTATATACATGCCCATCCAACGAATGGATCATTTTACTTTTCAGACAATTGGGACAATTCAAATGGTATACGTAACTAAAATGTATTGCTTCTTTTTTATCGGTTTTTCTCCGGACTATAACGCATGCAGCTTAAAAGTTATCAGTGATATAGCTTATAAAATATAAAAACCATAAAGCACAAACGTTGAATAAGCATGTGTTGTTTCCCGAAAGCTTTATGCTAATTAAATATGATAAGGGTGAGACGTCACACTCCACCGGCCACCCTATTTCCTGACGTAGGCGACATTGTCAGCTGTTTATTATTGAAAAACAGAGTTATTTACTATTACAATTCCACTAATTTACAATTTTTCGCGTTACTTATATATATTTATTCCCGACGTTTCGGATTCTTTCCAGCATCCATGATCACGAGATAACTAAGTTGGTATATGATAAAATACATATATGATTTGATTTGTGTAATGATCTCGTAAATAAAAGATATAACAGAGTCATTATTTAGCGAATACTTTCTTAGATATCCCTTAAAGAGATTTAGGTAACATTGTCTTACTAGTTTCGCCCTACGGTTTGACTAGTGTGGCAATTGTAATTTTTAATAATATATGATATATGACTGCACGAAAATATTTATAATCCTGAATGTTTTTGAGGTTCCTTTCGGAAAAGCTCGCACAATTTTTCCTACACACATAACGCTTTTATTATCATCATAATCATAATCATCATCATCAGCTTGTGTTAGTCCACCGTTGGACATAGGCGTCCCCTAATACATCCCCATCCATAAGGGGGTTTTGGACCGTATCCCACGCTGGTTAAATGCGGGTCGCTGGGTGGAACATGCCCATCCGATGCATGGATTAACTTTTCAAAAGTTCGGTGATCGGCCCAAATTGTCCTAACCAACTAGGAAACAACAATGAAAGTTTGTTGAGTCCCCGCAGGATTCAAGCCCACGACTTCCGGTTTCTACAGCACACGCCAATACCACTAGGCTACGGAGGCAGTTATTTTAATATTTAACCATTAAACTACAACACTACTTAAGCAAATCAAAGATCCTTGACCATTAAAAAGCTTATATATATTGGATTATATATTTGGGAAAAAGAACGGTTATTCAAATTTGTCCTACCGCACGATTAAAACTCTGAAGGACCTAATTAAGCTTGTAAAGCAACGTCCGTTCATCATTGTTAAAAGATTAATTGAATTGTTTTTAAAGGCATCAAGTCTTTCACAAAGAACAATGTAGTGTGCAACCACTCTCCAGATTTGCACAACTCGATATCTGCTCCACATTTCGCAACTCCCCGATGCATTAGTTTCGTGTGCGGATTTTTTAATACCCCGAGGAGTATTTCGACAGGACATAAATATCCTTTTCGCCCTATTATATTCCGGTACAGAGTACTGTGCGTCAGAGTGTCATGGATTTTTTGCTGAAATATTTTTTGATGGGCCTAACAATTTATTATCTTTAAAAATTGTTAATATATAGACTATTCGCCTTCGATCCGATTCTATGAT
Source organism: Lamproptera curius (assembly GCA_029286875.1). Lineage (NCBI taxonomy): Eukaryota > Metazoa > Arthropoda > Insecta > Lepidoptera > Papilionidae > Lamproptera > Lamproptera curius. Next base: position 507,327 of record JAGSMT010000153.1, read on the forward strand.
AAGTCATCATCATCATCATCAGCCTGTGTTAGTCCACTGCTGGACATAGGCCTCCCCTAATGCGCGCCTTTTACATTAGGGGCTTTTTGAACCATATGCCACCACGCTGGTCCAATGAGGGTTGGTGGGTGGATCGACTTTTTTCATGACCATCTGACCCATGGATCATCTTACTTTTCAAACAATCGGGTGATCAGCCCGCATTGGCCTTACCAACTAGGAAACAAGAATGATAATTTGTTGATTCCCCGCAGGATTCGACCACCGAACCCCACCACTACCACTAGATAAGGGCGTGTGCTTTAGAAACCGGAGTGCCTCCGTAGCCTAGAGGCAGTTCTATTATAAGTAAAAGAAATTAATTTGACAGGTTTACATTTTCTACGAAGAATATTGGTTGACTAGTGTTTTTGAGGATTTAACTTTAAAGCTATACGACTGTATTTATCTCTCAACGGTATAAGAGACCGTAATAAAAGCTGTATTTCCCCTAGATAATTGATTTCATCTGTTATCATGAGTCCAAAGCTTGTTGAGAGACATCTTTGTTGCTTGTTTTTTAGTTAACTAGAGAAATAAGGGCCGATCACCCAATCATCTTAAAGTATGACGATCTATGCGTTGGTTTTGTCGCGTTTATTGACATTTTGATTCATACGATTCGTGCAGTTTCCTCTTTAGTTGGTGGGTTTCGGAACTTAACAACGAAATTCAATTGACACTGTTGTTGCAAACCGATGTTAATAAATTAGAAAATTTTACAGGTAAAATAGTTTTTTACAGGTAGATATTTTTAGCAAAAGTAAATTTGGTGTATCAAATAAAATGACATTTAACTAAACTACGTTGACATGTAATTTCATAACTATATTCTAGATCACGGTATAAATATTCTCGCTAGAATATTAATACCGTGAGTAGAGATAATGAGAAAAGATTTTCCGTCGTAATTTTTCGGAATAGTTTCTATCACACATCTCTATTATTTTACAAGTCCATACATTTTGAAATTTAACACTAAACGATAAAGTTCCATATTAACAGATATGAAAAGTCACTCATTTACGATCTTTAACAGTTCGGGTATCATCGAATTCCGGTAAAGATCCGAGTTTTCCCGGAGGAAAATAATTTCTCACCACATCTATACCTGGAGTCGGAAAGTTCTGGTTTGGAGACCGAGGCTCGGCAATCGTAGTGTAGGACACCCTGCGGCAAGATGGAGTGACGACATTTGCAAAGTGGCCGGTGTGGGCTGGATGAGAATAGCCGAAGATCGGAAGCGGTGGCGTGCATTAGAGAGGCCTATGTCCAGCAGTGGACTGATACAGACTGATGATGATGATGATGACATATATACATACTTTATTATCGCAATAGACTGCGGTTTACTCTGAGAAATGTTACATCATTACTCTGTAGCACGCGTTGGTCATGTGCTAAGCGCGCGTGGAATAACATCGGTATCGTTGTATGGAATCGACTCATAACAGCTGTTACTTAACAAATATTATGTGTGGAATTCGTAAATTAAACATATAATTGTTATCATAATGTTTTAAAACTATAAAAGTAACCGTAAAATTTGTTTTAAAAGCTATAAATAAAAAGTTAAGTAAAGTTTAACTTATAATTGAGAGTATAAAATCTTATTTATATTTTTAGCATGTTAGGTTAGGAAGAGTTAAACGCTCTTCTAAATTGTACACAAACGAATTTGTAATAGAAAAATACAAAAACAATCAAAGAGAGAAATGTCGTGAAGAATAGCTGTATCGAACGAATGACTTTTGACTTAATATCCATAACAAGAAAAGGAAAGAGTTCGCTGGTGCGCCAGTAGACAGGTTAGTGGTCGTATAATCATGTAATCACCAACATAGCATATATTTAAACATTAATTAAAAAATAAGTCTATGAATATTTAAACAAAACGATGACATAAAACAATTTTGATCGTCTAAAGCTTAACTTTTCTTTTCTCATAGACTTAAACTTTACAAAACTCTCCATTTATTCTTTTTAAAAAGGTCCATATCAAATACATGGAAAAAACATTTCTCTTACAGAAAAACAAAATGGCTTTATTCAGATTATAATGTTTAATCTAAATCTATTAAGACGATAATTTAATATAAATCCTATTTGTTCTGAATATGTGATACTTACTTCGTGTTGCAGAATAAAGACCAAGTATAATTTTAATAACATTACAACCATTAAAGTCACTATATAAAGAAAAGACAAAACGCAGTGTTCCAGTTTATTTAATTTTATAAATCGTCACGTCGCTCTCAATTCTAAGATATTTGACATAGACCGGCAAAATCTCTGATATTAGTAAAGCAAGAGATTACGTAATTTCACATCAAATCATCAGCCTGTGTTAGTCCACCGCTGGACACAGGCCTCCCTTAATGCACGCCTCCTCCATTAGGGGGTTTTAGACCGTATTCCAAATTCTCAAGCGTTTGACAACTTTTTAAATTAAGAGTCATTGTCTTATTGTTTAGACTCTTATACGATGCAATGTTGTTCACATAAAATAATTGAACTTCCCAATAACATAGTTTTACAAAACTGCTGTACTTTCTACAATGCATGAATGGTGAATATATGATACTTTTCCATACTAATGTAGCCTCATTTCGACGTGCGTGTACGCACTTGTAATTAGTTTGGGCGCTGTCTCTATCACCCCTTGCGCAGTAACGAGGGGTAGTAACCCTGCGTAGTCTAAGAGCTAGTACACTATTAGTCAATTTAGGCAATTTATCGTAAAGCTTCTAGTTTGTTTATGTAAGATTACTATATGTTTACTGGTATGAGCTGTGCATTTTGTTTTGAAAACTAAAAATAGTAAAAAACTTTCAAAAAATAATTAAATGAATTATTTATGATGTTATATTTTAGATAGACCGTTTTGTGTAATCCTTGATTGATGATTGAGTATAATACGTTATGTAATATAGTATAACTCGTACGGTTGTTTCACAACTCTTATATATAATTATGAAATACAGATAACCTATGTATACTAACACTACACAAGTAAAGGTATGTTTATGGATGCCAATACAAGGTACATACATATTAGTTCAATAGTAGAGAATGTTTCATATCTACTTATTACACTTGATTAATTCAATACTTACCTTCCGTAAGCAATACAACGTTTCAGCTGCTACAACAATTATACGACAGTTAAGCACTATGCAAATATTAAAGAGCAACCCAAATTTGCGCTCTTTAGGTTGGTTCGATAATAATTGTTGAGCTTGTGCTTGACGTTTCACTCTGTATTTTTTTTATTGGCTACGTAGGTAGATGAGCAGTCGAGCCACCTGATGGAAAGTGGTCACCGACGTTGGCACTACCAGTGGTATTGTCAACGCACTGCCCACTGTGAGAACTTTGTGTAATCTTATCTAATTAAATACGCATACTTTGAAAAAGTTGCGTATTTGTCAATTTTTGACTAATAGTAGCTATCACCCACACCTATTGGGTATTCAATATACCACTCTGATGTTACGATAGAAGCGAATTTTTACTTTCACAGTCATATATGATACATTTCGGTAGGCTTAATTAGGCGTATTTATTAAAATTTTGTATAAGAAATAACAACTAAAGTGCTAAGTAAAAAGGTAATATAATCAACATAGCATAAAAACACATAATTTATTCTAAATCGATACATGCTTTTAAATTAACAATTGTCTTTAATTAAATATTCATTTGATTATTACTCATATAAGATATAAGTCTCATTTTCCTATAAATAGAGAATGCCGGTTCCTTCAAATCAGGAACCAGTGTTTCACACTTATAAACTAAAAAGTATAATAAAAAATGTCAAAATGTTACTTTCATCTCAGTTCAAACCTTCATTTACTTATGAAAATGAGAAGAAACGTCCAAGCAACAGATATTCCTTGATTTACTAATAAAAGTAACATTTTCCAAACAAATAATCAAGTCTTTCCTAGTTCATTAGGTGTACTATCCCTTCATTTGCATGTAAAGCATAGCCTACTTCAATTTCGCATTTTCTATCACTGCAAAAGATACCTTATTTTCTATCACACAAGTCCCAATTCGCCTTTTTCCTGCAAACAGACAGTCGTGTTGCTTAGTCCCGTTGGTTAGATTGATACAGACTTTGCCTTGATGTGCCTAGATAGTGCCATGTTCGCTTGCTGTGTCAAAATTTTGACAACGTTGCAATCTATTCAGTATTTGAGTTAGAGTGACATTTATATTGAATCAGTTATGTATCGTATTGTATGCAACATGTAGGTTTGAAATGAAACCCATAAGGTCTTGGTTCAACAACTTCTGTTGTAAGCTTGGAAAGGGCTAAATGTACCAATTTTTTCGTAACTGCAGATGATGTATAGAAAATTAGTTGATATCACACTATTAGTTGTTTAGCGTAGAGTCCAATTTAACTTAGGAAAATGAAAAAAGTTTGTTCTCTTTTTCATAATTATTCCCGTCTGAAATAAACTTTAGACTTGTATATATATATATATATATATATATATATATATATATAATATATATAAGTTTCTTGTCATGATACAGTCAAAATGCAAATTCCAACTAGAGAAAGCCTAGCTCCAGCAGCAGATCGTTAAAGGGTTAGGACTTCCTTGCGCATTTAATTTCATAATTATATCATATGTCCTGTAATCATCATTATCAAACTTTTATCATCAAGAAAGGCAGAAAGGACATATCAATAAGAAATATTTTTCGCCTTCTGCTTTCCTCAAAGTCTGAAATATTGTTTAAAACGATAATGTTGTATTTATGTAAAGATATTATTAGACTTGTAGAATATGTATTTATACACACGCACGTAATAATGACAGCATATTACATTTGAGACTACATTGTCATCTGGATATATGGCAAATATTTCTTTCTTATGTATACCAATTTATTTTTACTTCTTGTGCTTGATTACTCCAAACAAGATTTTATTACTAAAATAGCAAAAAAAATCTATATTTAGACCCGAAACTAAGTCATAACGTGAATGCACTTTTGGCAAGCATTGCTTCCTAGTGGCCAACGCTATACACAAAACAACTACGTATACTAAACGAGATACGTAAAAATCGACTTTACTCAAATGTATTTAAGTTCACATTCCGATGCAAGACGAGTGCGATGACATTTCGAGAAATTACACGTGAATATTGCAGCCGAGAATAAACGCATGCGTTGAAATCGGTCAGACAGTCGCTGTATTTAGCATTGTACAGTCATCTCATCGTCTCAGTAACTCGGTGCAACCGTATTATCAATTGTTAAAACGGTATTCGTGCTTAAAATGAACTCCAAAAAGCATAAAGGCAAAAATCGTGCTAAAGCGCACCCTGTACCGACACCAAAGCAAGATATTTCAGAAGACAATGCCAAAAGCGAGGAAATCTTGCCGGAAATAAAGACTGAGAAGCAAGAAAAAGAATGTGAAGAAATAAAACAGGAGGAAATCAAACAGGAGGTGTTAGAAGCACCCAGAGAGAAAAGCAGAGAATTACCTAAAGAATCTGTTATTGAAGATTCAACCGAAGAATCACCGATAAAACCTAAAAGAAATAAAGGAAAAAAGAAAAAGCATAATATTGCTGTTGAAAGTGACCAAGAAGTTAAAGTTGATGACGCAAAGGAAGTTGAAGTTATTCAAAACGTTGAGGTAATTGATCTGGTGCCTGACGCCTCATCCCAAGAATTTCTTGAAGTTCAACCAACAACGCGCAAAAAGAAAAATAAAGGTAAAAAGCGAACAGACTCCACAAATGAAGCAACTCTTGATAATAAATCTGATAATGAAGTGTCTGTGCCAGAAGATCATTGCGAAATAAAGAATATTGAAAATAAAATTCAAGAAGACATTAAGCCTGATATATCTGTTCCGAATAAAAAGAACAAAAAGAAAAAGCGGAGGCACGACTCTGAAAAATCTGAAAAAGCCGAAGAACAAATGTCATGTACTTTAGCTTTCAAAGAATTGATTGATACAGAAAAAGATGAAAACGAATTAAATAAAATGCAAAACGTTCTTGGAGATGAGAAGGAGGCTGTAATTGTATGTCCAGAAAAAAACGACCAAACATCTACAGTATTAGAATCAACTGAACAGGAATGGTCCAAAAATGAAAATACTAAAAAGAAAAAGAAGAAGGATAAAAAGCATCCTGCTGAATTAAAAGATGATAGTGGCTCAGTGCAAATGTTAAAAACTTTAATTTGGAAAAAAGTGATGCTATTAAAACGGTAAAACAAGACAATACTACAAAGGCCCCTGCAGTTATGCATCAAAAGGAGGAACACGTGTTGCCGAAATCGATATCAATGGAGTCAGCATCAAAAGAGCTTCCACTAAGAACCCATTCGCCTATTGCCATAGTAAACGTTGAGATTGTAGACGACTCTAATAAAGACGTTGTTGCAACAGTTACTAAAGATATTTCTTTAGGAGACATGTCAGTCAAAAAAGACAAGGATTCTTCAGTACTTGCAAATGTCTGCAAGAGTGTGACACAAGTTGAAAAATGTAAAGAAGATATCAGTGTAGAACAATCCAAAGAAATGAAACGCGAACAAAACGATTCTTCTACGGGTTCAATCCAAAACATTACAGAAACAGATGATTTTGTGAGTCAACTTAATATAATCGAAGATCAGTCGGTGGACCGCCAGTGTTGTGCCAAAAGTACAAGTTTATCGGATAAATTACCCGAAATAACTTTAAAAGATAAAGAAATTCCAACAACTGCTTCTGATATCACTGGTCTAGCAGATGATAAAACAAGTCCTGATACGCATGTGCACGAGGAAACTGAAAAAAAGTCAGAAACCACGAAAATAAAAGATTCAGAAGATAATACTCCTGATTTTATTGTCATACCACGTTCGAGCAGTCAGCAGTTGTTAGACGATAACAACAACAAAACCGTTATAAAAGAAATAACAACACCCAATGAATTGAAACTAGGTATTCCTATTTTAACTTCGAACATGATACAGGGTTCAGGTGAGACACCTGTTTCAACACCAAAAGATAATCTTGCTGGAGTAAGTGTGACGGAAATAGCAAGCATACCAAATAAAGAAAAAAATGATTTAAAAACAAAAATGATGGAAGTAAATCAAGATCTAGAGGGCCTGAGAAAGTCTTTAGAAAAATCTTTAGCAGAATTCAATGTTTTAGAAAGTAAAAGTGAGCAAAGTATCATAAATATTAAGCCTGAGGAAAAAAGTGTAAGTATAGTCGAAGAAATCAATCAACAGCCATTGCCTAATCCAGATGAAAGTGACAATTACAAACCATTAGCAGACCGATTAAATGAAATTGAAAAAAGGTTTACACCACCAGGTGACAAAATATCTGAAGATCCTTCGAGTAGTCAATTTCAAATTGAGCAACTAGCAACACTATCTCATTGTGAAACACCTCCCGTGTGTCCGTCAAGGAAGGACCGTAAGCACAAAAATAAATCTAAAAAGAAGGGCCATAAAGAGCCCGAAACAGTAACGACACAAACAACTAGCTCTGAAGAAAAACAACAATCATCCACTGAAAAGAAATCGGATGAAAAGACTGAAAATTCTAAAGATAAGGGCAACGAACAGTCACAAAAAAGTGATAAAAAGGCAATCAACACGCTACAGAGCTGCAATACGAACCAATCGAGAATTTTGAAGATGCACTCTCGTCAAGTGTGGATGATGTAGATATTAACAAAACATTTGAAATCATAGCCAGTGAATTGAACAAAGAATCTCAGAACGATCCGCAGCAAACAGAATCGGTGCAAACTTATCCAGAAATAAATATAACGCCACCATTAGAGGACGCAGAGAAAGAAAAGCAGCCAAAAAACTCGAACCCCGTGTCGCAGCCAAAAAACTTGTTAGGCCGTCCCAATATTCCTGTACCATCGAATAGGACCGATTATAAAAAAGAGAAAAATAAAACGCCTAATTTTAGACAAGCGAAAGTGAAAATAAAAGATTCGGTCGATATTGAAAAAGCGCAAGATTCGGACAAGAAATGTAAACAATCACAGACGGAGGATGACTCGAAATTGACCAACGATAAAAATAAAATAGAGTCTTTTTCTTTTGTTACCAACGAAAAAGAAGAATATGTGTATAAGTACAATTTCAGAAAAGTATTCATTAACAGTGTCTGTCACATTTGTAGAAAGGATTTAAAGCAGTCCCGACTGCCTTGCAAATTCTGCAATTTGGTATTTTACTGTGGCCAAAAGCATAAAGATGAAGACTGGCCGAGACATCAAAACCTGTGCTTTGCTGTTTCTACCATCGTGCATTTAAAAGGTGACAAAAATGTTTGTAATTTAACACGTTTTCTTTTAGTGGTGAGATAACAAGGAAATAGTCAGCCAGATTTTGAATATAAGAGCCCAGAAAAAGCAGCCTCTTCTTTCTAGTTTACGGTATCTGAATAACAGTTTTTAGGTCAACTGCCTAGCATCTACACAATCCAAATTAAAAAATTGCATCCTTTTATAATCTCCAAAACTAATAATTAACCAGTTTACTCCTCAACTTTGGTAAGACACTGTTTATTATGAAAAAGTTAAACATTTCAGACCAGAAACATATCTATGCAGACGCCAAGAATATATCGGGGCAGAACTATCGACTCATCAGGATGCAAATGATCTTGTCCTGCGAAAAAGTGTTGAAGAGAAAGCTACTGCCATGGGAGCAAGAGGCATTGCTGTACCCGAGAATATGCGCTGATGTTCAATGCAGGGAGTGGAGGCAATCTAAGCTGTCAGATTGCGAAGCATGTGGACAGGTTAGGACTACAGATTAAGTATAAGATTATTTTGAATAAAATTACTCAAGCAGGCTAAGGAGATATTGGGTTAACATACGAACGAATTCATCATCATCATCAGCCTCTGAAACTGCTGGGCATAGGCCTCCCCTAATACACCCCTATCCATTAGGGGGTTTTGGACCGTATCCCACCACATACGAATTATAGAACTTCAATGCATTGGAAAGTAAATATGCGACATCACTAGATTTTTTTTAATCAATATCTGAGGAAAACGGCACTACAAATTACAAAATATAATGAGATACTATTTTTGTTTTTTAAGACATATGTACATGTATAAGAATGTTTTTTTCGTGGATATTTTCCAATTGAATAAAAACAAGGACAGATCGGTCAATAAAATCGCATTACCTTCTGAGAAGTTTTAGAAGAAAGATCCCTTTTTTCATGTTTATATAAAAAACTTTCGATGATATGTGCAAATAGTTTTAAAATTAAACAATACTATGATTTTCAAGGAATTTATTTTTAATGATGAGTATAACACACAAATGAAGGTATAAAAAAGCTATCTTTTTTTTCTAAAATTTATCCTTAAAAAGAAATTTTTTATCTAACGTAATTACTTTACTTTCATTTTTTTGGATACCTATGTACTTATACCTATAATAGTGATTTTAAGTAAAGGTAAAATTATTTTAAAAAATTAACTGTAATCCTTTTTACCAGCAAATATAATCAGTTATTACTGCTCCTAAATTTCCTTCTATTTATACGTACACTTAGCAATGTTATCTTCGTTTTACATTGATATATTATAAAGTAGCGCTCGTAAAGTTCACTGAGCCAGTGCATATTAAAATATCACAGATGTGGGTTGGAACTATAAATAGCTGACTGATTTTAGTATTTATAAATATTTTAGCATAATTGTTTACACGTCTAGTCTGGGGTGGTCCCATCGCGTTGCCTATTTCTGCCGTAAAGCGATAGTGTGAAAACACTACTGTGTTACGGTTTGAAGGACACCGTAGCCAATTTACTGGGTAAACGAGACGTATCACCATATATCTCACGGTAGCGCATTCGTGATGATCTTGGTATGCCGATTTCTATGGGCGTCGTTGACCACTTAAGGTGGGCTGACTGTTCGTCTGCCTTCGTATGTTTTAAAAACACCTTATAAGTGGTTGATTGACTGTACATTGTAAGGTGTTTAGGGTTTTGTTGGAGATGAAACTTAATTATGTTTAATAATAGTCTAAATCAAGGACTGCACGAGCGCGGTAATTAGGTTGACATTAAAATAATTTAGAGAAAATTCCAATATACAGGTAATGTACATTGATTAATATTGTTTGTCCGTTCGAACGAGCCAATCATCATCATCAGCATGTGATAGTCCACTGCTGGACATAGGAGTGATTACCCGCAGGATTCGAACCTACGACCTCCGGTTTCTAAAGCACACGCCCATACCCCTAGACTAATATACTATAATGTGCTATGTGATTATTAATCCCGTTTAGATATCGTTTTGTACCGAGAACCCGGACCACCTACCACTGAGTCATCAACGATGGTGCAAGTCATACGCGTTGTACCAAAAACTGGTATTGTACCAGCAAACTTTTGGGAGATTGGAACCGAAAATGCCTAGAATGGTGATGACTGAGGGCTTCACCATTCCGGATAAAGTTAACGAAGTACTGGCTTCGATGTACGAAGAGAAAATTGGTAAGTACATGCTAGACCAACCCCCTTTTTACGTACGCCATCTTATACTCATTAAAAGTAATAAATACAACTAGACATAGTAACGTGTATAACTGATGATAGGCAATTTCCTTGCCTTTACAATAGTGGAAGTAGTAGTAAAATAAACCGAAATTACTTGTGTTTTTTTGTATCACACTCACATAAGATTGAGTAATTCCTTTGGCTTGTTGAGGTCGAAGGCCATATGCTCTGTGCAAATACTGTTCATTAGATGATATTGGTTACATAAAAGGCGGACTTATTAAAAATGGCAAAGAAGACGAGTAATCTTAATGTTAATTAGATATGGTATACTCCTGAACACTGTAAACCAAAGCAACGCTTAATGAACAAGAGCTTATTGTCAATCACACTATAATATACCAGGTACATTGCGCCTAAATGTTGAAGTGCCGTTTGCGAATAGCCCATGTTCACATATCAAATCCATGTTTAATTACACTAAGGTACATTTAAAATAATACTTATCTTCATCAGACATGTCAGATATCCAGTACGCTGCTCTGACTCAAGTGGCGACCGCACCTCTGACCACCGCTTACTGTTATCAAATCTACCGCCAGAAGGTCAACTGCTTTAATGGAATTTGTAAGGTAACTTACAGAGTACGAATATTATTTCAATTGAGTTTTATTACTGTGTAATGAGTACTTAAAATACCAGGACTCATATCGAAAAGTATTGTAAATCATTCTGCTATATTTTAAACATCGACCCCACTGCCCACTTAACGACGGATCTGCTTTACAGTGGGAGTAAGACAGATCTGCAGTACAAGTGCAATTAGCCAATTGCCAATCCACCTGATCAGCAGTGGCAATTATGAGCAACTCTTTTTAATGGACGCCAACCGGATCGGCCGTCTCGGCGTTCATTAAAAAAGGCCTGTTATTAAGAAGGATTATACATTTTTCTATGACCATTTTTGTCTTTTATGTCTAATCTAACAGAGCTTATATAAAATATGCTTGCAGAAGCCACATTTTACGGTACACGTGGTCGGAGCGGAGTTACAGTACGAAGCTGATTCGCTGAACAAGTGGGAAGTATTCCTTCTCCATCTTAAGCCCGATGTAAAGGATCTTCGTGTTGCGCTGATAGGAGCTGATCTAAATCCATCTAATTTACCACTACATTTACTGGGAAAGATAAAGTAAGCAATCAAGAGGGTAGGAGCGGCTGATAAAATTAGACATTCTGAGATACTCGTAGAAAGCTACGAGGTATCACGGAACGGAAGAAGTTTTTTATAATGTATTAATTTATATATGAATTGATTGATATACTTGACATAGATAATTCATGTATAATTGATTATTGATGGATAAACGGACGAATTACTTTGCAGTGTCTTTATAGTACAATGTATATTTTTGATATTTAAACACGTTTTTTTTCTTACATATACAAATTGCACAATCGACTGAATCAACTCTATTAACAATTTCTATTATTGTTAAAGGGGTTTTTTGCTCTTTATATGGTGACATTAATTTCCGATCCAATTTATTAGCATGTAAAATCAGTGAATTTATTTAGTAGCTTGTTAAAATCTTCGGCAAAAATAGAGAAAAAACGCCATTCTTACAACTACTCTACTACCATCCTCATCAGCCTGTGATAGTCCACTGCTGGACAAAGGCCTCCCCTAATGGCCTGACTATTGAGGGGTTTTAGACCGTATCACACCACGCTGGTCCAATGCGGCATATAATAACTACTCCATGAAGTAAATTATTTAACATAAAGTTATGTATTTCATTTTTAGGCCGTGCGAGAATTGTCGCGCGAGCAAGCGCCGTGTACAGTTCAGCTTTCAGGACAAAATGTCCTACAGGGACTACTGGGCTAGTGATGACTTCATCGTTCCTGATATCGGTAAAACATTAAGAGTTAACTTTAAGAGAAGGTAGTTCCATTTTACTAGGGACCGTCACGCGTAATACTTCCGCAGTGCCTATTTCTGTCGCAAATCAGTAGTGTGTAAACACTACCATCTTCCGGTCTAAAGGGCACCGTTGCCAGCATAATAACTGGGTAAACGATACATAACATCCGATGCCTCAAGGCAATAAGTGCCATCCGGCAAACGTCCTCATCTTTTGATCGCTTTAAGCTGCAATAAAATCAACATTCATCATCATCAGCCTGTGATAGTCCACTACTGGACATAGGCCTCCCCTAATATACCCCTATCTATTAGGGGGTAACGGACCGTATCCCACCATGCTGATCCAATGCGGGTTGGTGGGTTACCGACTTTTTACATGCCAATCCGACGCATGGATGAAAATCAACATTAACAATGTTTATTTTCATCCACCAGAAGTGTCTAAACTGTACGTTCATTTAACTATTTATTAATTGCAGTCTGCACATTCAACCCAAGCATGCAACGATCATCAACGTTCCACGGAATCGAACCCTGGTCTTCCACGATCAACTGCGTACTCAAGCAAAAAGTGCCGTTCGTAATCACCTCATACACCGTAGAGGAACTCAGCAGAGATATAGAATGTCTGAAGAGCTGCGCAGAAGTAGAGTTCAAGATGATATCAAGCCCCAAGCAGAATCCCTTTGGGAGCGTTAGACCTGATAGGAATTTCATAACAGATGATGAAACTCCACTTCTTTTCAAAAATTACTGCTTTACTGTTTTGTGCGGTGCTTAAACGTGTTTCTGTTATCCGTCTGAAATCTTGTTTATTAGGTTTAGGATTTGTATTTGATATATGTGTAATCTTTTACATGAACTAAAATATTAATGTTATTTCTTATTAATATACCTTGACTTTCTTATCTGTAATTCCTGGTTTTTATAATTATTTGTTTCATTGTGACCTTTTTGCTGAAATTTCAGATTCCTATGTGATTATTGGTTTGTTAAATAAATGATGTCTGGTTTCTTTTATCTTTTATTATTCGGGTACCCATTTAAAAGAAAACAAAACAAATGGAGCGGTACTTTGACAAACTCAAGATATTTATAAACGGTTATTTTAAAAAAGAATTTTATTTTTATTTGATAACCAATTTACAGTGTTAATCGTGTCGCGGCTGAGAACAGAATGAATGAAATAATATTACAAAAACCGTGGTTAAAAAATATCAGTACAAAGTTGAAAATAACAATCTTATTATATTACAAACAATATGCCGCCGAATATCATATTAATTCTTACACATCTAAATAATTACCGGTGGTAGGTCCCTGTGTGTGAGGTGTTTACAGGAGACCGTCTGGGTGGGTACCACCGCGGCGCCTATTTCTATCGCAATGCAGTAGTTTGAAAACACTGCTGTGTTCCGGTTTGAAGGGCATCGTAGCCAGCGTATTTACTAGGTAAACGAGACTTAACACCCTATGTCTCACGGTAGACAGCGCGTTGGCGATACCACTGGTATTGCCAATGTCTATGGACGTCGGTGACCACTTCCCAACAGGTGGCCCGAATGCTCGTCTGCCTGCGTATGCCATAAAAAAAAAGCTTTAGCTTACTTATCAATATATCTATTGCTGACAAAGCTTATGTCTATAGGGTTACCACCCTTAACTCGTTTGATAGTGACATTTGACTGTGAAGACTTAAAAATATTTTACACAAAGAAAGATCGTTGCAGACAATGACTTACACAAAACAGTATTGATTTTATTATCATATATTTCACAGATATAGAAGAAAGTTTGTAAAGAGAAATAAAGGTGAAGCTGGATTCCTAAAAAAGGTATTCATAAATATATATTGTTTTGAAATAAGGAAAACAAAATGATTTTTTTAGTCTTTCTTTTTAAACATTTGTCCAGAAAATTTTAATTACCCGTGTGTGCCTAAATATTATTACCAAACAATGAATATATTCGTAAAATGCAACAAAGAGTACCGTTATTGTAAATAATTACTTAAAAACAAAACAAACAACATAATTATACAACATTTATTTGTACTTTAAACAACATAAAATTAACATTTATCAATTCTACGTATAAAACAGTATCACAGACAATATCGGCCAGCGTCACTTGAAACTCAAGAACAGCTGTTGAAAAAATGAAGAAGTATTTTTATATTTATTAAAATATTAACTTGCATAATAATTCTTCTGTTCCGTTATTACTGCTGCTCGTAGCAACCTATGCAGAGAAATATTATTATGATAAAACAAAATGCTTTAGAACATGCATGACATGAACAATATTAGAGAAAAACACATGTCAATTGCAAGTATTCAAAATTGAATTTATCTCATTTTGATACTCATTATTTTTATATAAGTTTCTTAACATTAAATTCATGCATTAGACCCTTCGTAAGTTTTGACGTGACAACGTCTTATAATTTGGTTCGAGATAGGGAGGCACTCTCGGAAACTGTGTCACAGCACCGCTCACATAACGCTCTCCATTAGCTTTCTTACTCCTGTGCGGTTGGCCTGCTTAAGTAAAAAGGGGACAGAGAGAAAGAGAAAGACGGTTGATTCTTCTTCCTACTATACGAATAAATATTCACATTACAATCATTCTACGCACTAAAATACGTTGTCACGTATAACTTTCGCCCGTATACCGTATTTTACAGGCAACTAATTTTTTATATCAACATAAACATTGCTTATTATTAAAATTACTGAAATAGTATATGCATAGATGTTTTGTCTATGCCCTGTCTATTTACAGGTAATAAGTTAACGGGTGCTTTTTGTTTATGGTCGATATAAAATTATATACGATTTTAAATCTGTATACAAATAAAATCATCGTGCGTTAGTGTGTTTGTACAAACAGTGATATTTTTATATGTATAACCGTGAGTTCACACTGTCAAAAAAAGTATAAACTAGTTTGTAATATGTTCCTACTTTCAGTATTGATTAAATATATAGGAATTTTGCTAATATTCTTAAGTCGTATAAGACCTGTAACCAATGTAAAGAAATTGATGCCTTTTTATTGGTGGAAAACTGGCTGACGTCACGCAGCAGTCTTCCAATGACACCGTTTTATTTATTATCGCTAGTTATTTAATTGTTTAGATGAATTTTATGTAGATTAGGTTTGAAATGCAGTATGAACAATATTAAAGATGTTTTATTATAATTTTAATGACAGGTTTTCCAGTGTGATCTTACGTTTATTTTACATTATAGTAGACAACAATTATTCACATAAACATGCAGTTCTCAATAGTCAAGGCAGAAGCGGTGTACGGATAATATTCAGTTACATTTGCTCTTTACTGTTACATTCGAAACTTATACTTAACGAATACTATATTTAGTCCAAAATTAAGATAAAATACTTATGGACAGCATTATTATGTATTAACTTATCAATATTAAAACTACATTTGTAAAGAATAACTTGAGTAACGTTTGAGTTCACTCGCAAGATTTATAGTAATTAGTATCAACAATTAGTTTCTGAAACGTTGCTTCGTAAATATTTTTTGTGACTTCGTTACACCATAGATAATATTAATGTATTGGGACCTCTCTTTATTGACAGACTATATATTATTATAATACTTTTACGACCATGTTTAAAATTAATATAAACAAAATAAACTAAAATAACTTTTTATTCAACTTCGAATGCCCAAGCGACATTTTAATGAAATCTGACATAATCTATGCTATTGTCTGGAATGTCAACTAGATGGCGTTGTAAGTAATAGGTTATTTCCTTCAATACAAATGTTTGTAGTTGAACTGTCAAAATAGAGTCAAATTCTAAAATCAGTCAATAAGAAGATCATAAATATTATTTCGGTGCCATTATTGGGTGGTTTTTGTTCTTTTATTACTTTTTGTTTTATACATTCTAGGCATAAAATATTTCAAAACTTAGTTGGATTTAATGTAGGTTTTTAATACAACATATGAATTGTGAAATTCTACATCATCTTTGTACATAACATGTTTTGTTAAATTAATACAAATTTTACATGCTTTAAATTAAAAGTTTAAAGTACAATAAAATACTATGCATATCAAAAGCGTTGTGTGTTTGGACGCAGTAATATTAAACCAATATTAAAATTAATTAATTAGTAAAAACATAATTAAGTACATAAAAACAATGGTATGATCGGACACACTCCAATATTTTATCATATACTATAATTTGTGAACGCATTTTTGGCTATAGACTTAACATCTATATATTAAAGATGACAGCTAAAGTTTTCAATTGAAGTGTGTCCTTTGTCCTAATTTTATAGAGCGAACTAAGACTATTCTTAGTGATTACTTAGCTTGAATATTAGTACAGTTGTATTAGTTGGGCTTCTTTTGGATTTATAGGGCTATGATTTGCAAGCGAGAGGTTATTGTTACAAATCGCCAAAGATTGTCGCTTAGTTGGATAAATCAATACTCATTGATTGACAAGTATTCATTTAAACTATCATTTTAACTATAAATAACGGGCAGTCTGTCCACGGCTTTATACGTGTTACTTTTAGACTTTTAAAATGGATTTTCTTAGATAAAAAGTAACGTATGTCACTCAAGGTGAATAAAGCTTTGTAATGATGAAAGACTTTTACAAATTGGCACAGTAGTCTTTGAGTTTTTCATTACAAACATACACACGAAAAATAAATCTTTCCTTTTTATAGCATTTCAAAAGATTATAGATTTTTTCCTACTTCCGACGTTAAGCTCCAATAGAGTTTAACATGACAATTTGTTCACGTAAACGATAGATAAGAAAAATATTTTTAACGGTATCAATTTTTATCTTAAGATTTTGTTATTCTAATGTTAGTGTTGCTCGCTCTAAATAATTAGGTTTTACATTTAAGAGTTAATCTACGTGACTTAGTGCTTCATCAACATTCAATGCATATGCTATAAAATGTAAACAACCTCCATATCAGGTGCACTCGTCGATAGAAAGTTGAAAGAAGTGACCTCATCTTTAGTGGTTTCCCTTTCGTTTAGTGACGGCGTATCTTGCTGCATTTCTTTGGATTCTGATGTTGAAATTACAGTACTGAATTCATCAGTCAATATTTCAGTTGCAGGTGACGAATTGTCTGATATTGATGTATCTTCTGCTGTGTTAACCTGTTCAGTCACAATGAGTACATCTTCAACATTAATTGAAGCGGTTGACGTGTTTTTCTCGTTTATAAACGATGTGCTCGTTTCTAAAGTTGATTGAAAACTTGTTGTTATTTGATTAGTATTTATAATGTTTTTGTCAGTTGTAGATTTTGTTTCAATAGTAGATGACAAATTGTCATCGGTCTTTAAATTGTCTGTTTCTTTATATCCATCGGAAGTAGTATCGTAATATTCAATGGATAATATCCTTGCATCATTACGGTCCGAGTTAGTTATATCAGTTGTGATTGCACTCGTCTTTGGTTCTGTTTCATTATTTTCTTTATATTTTCACTATTTGATGTAAGCCATGATTCACTAGATGTATCGAAATAATCCCATCCTTCTGTGCTTATATCTGTATTTTGAATTGATTAGAACTCTTACTTCCTTCGGTTTCATCGCTTTTAATGACAGTGTTAGATTTGTCGCTCAAAGTACTAGATAACTCACTTGCTGTTTCAAACTTTTCTGTGGTTTTATCTGTATTTTGCACTATTGTTGAGCTTTCGCTAGTTTTGACGGCACTTTTTAAACCTTCCGTCGTTGTACTTGTGGCTTCCGATTTAGACTTTGTATTATCGATCGTACTGGAGTAGTCTTCGCTTAAATTCGTTTCCTGACTGATTTTGTTATCAGTGAGAGGATTTTCGCTTGAAATAGGTGGGTATGATTCTGTAGATATTGTTACTAACTCTATAGTAGTACTAGATTCGGTTGATGATGGACTAGTCTCTGTCGTAACATTAAAATTTTGTGGGTTTGTATGAAGAACAATGTCCAGTAAGGATGATTTGCCTCTGCTGGTGTTCCAAAGACTGGACTACTTGTACTTATTTTGTTTTCCTTTGAAGCTGATGATGATAAATCTATAATTGTATTAGAAGTAGTTGTATAAAGTTGGCTTGATGTAACTTTCCTTCTGATACACTATCACTGGATAGAGGTACTTTTGAACTAGATAAAGCGCTAAGTAATACGTTGATCACAGGATTTTCATTTGAGTCTAATTTTCTCGTCAGTCACTTCTAAACCAGGCGTCGTTTGCTTAAAGTCTTCTGCTACTGCTGCCACTGTTTGAGTCTCAGTACTAAATATGTATTGACTTGTTTCTATTGTGTCATCTGTATTTTCAAACGATGGTTCATTTGTTGTTAGGGTTATCAGCTCCAATTTGTTATTTGCCTCAGTATTTGTCACTTCTGTTCCTATAGACTCAGTGGTTGTATAGGAATCGGTTGTTTCCTCAAACCTGGGTGTAGATTTCACGTATTTGGACACGGCTGGTCCAAGGGTATTTTCTAGATAGCTCTTCAGCTTCTTGCATTTGGCCACAGTGTTGACGTCATTGGAACTGCCCCATATTATGAAACCGGACGCGTTTGACTTGTAAAATGTCTTTAGCGCGGCGTTTAGGTCGGTCTGGAAATAAGAAGGAATTTTATTGGCATTTTTTTTGCATTATTATTACACAATTGAAATAGGTAACTTTAACATCGCACAAAATTTTGTACGTTTAACATAGTGTTTTTCTTGCAATTTAGTGTTTTATCTTTATCAAATGTATTTATTTACAAAAGAAGAATAAGTCTATGTATTTAAAAGTCGTCTACTATCCATAGCACAAGCTTTGCTTAGTTTTGGAGTAGATGATATTGCGTCCCAAAAAATTATGTCTTAAACATAGACCTGAATCATAATAGAAGGAAATAGAGTAATAATCATTGGTAAATCAGTAAATTATTTGCAAAATAACCAACGATACGTTGGCAATCGGAACCTTATCATTTCTAGAACAAACCGCTTAACCGCCGAGTTATCATGGTTATTTCCACAATAATAGTTTTTATCGTTCCAATGTGCCAAAAACGCAAAGCTCAGAAAAATTCCATAAAGCTATTATCATCTATTTTATCAATACTCGGCTTTGGTAATAAATGATGTACTTGATGAGCCTTGTTTTGAAATATTATTCTGTTTCCCATTATTGAACTATTTTTAAACCAAATGCTGTGGTAATGGGTATTTTCACGACTTCACACATATTCTTACAGTAAGTTAATATTAATAACGACCTTATTGAAACAATGTTGTTAGAACCACTTTATTCATATTAGCAGATAGTATCAGCATAACACATAGATCAAATGGAAAGCGACTGGCGTTTGACTTTCCCAACACAAAGGGTAAACTGCATTTATAAGTATTAATTAGTTATCAATAATTTTAAGGCTCTGACATCCTATGACGTCTGCCAAGATAGTATTTACAGCCGGGACCGAGTTTTTCGATGCCCGGCCAACTTATAGATCACCTTCCTTTACGCACAGCTGAGTGATCGGCCTTTACTGCCTTAACCAACGAGAAAACAACGATAGCACAAAGTTGTTTTTTGTTGGCTACGGAGGCAGACGAGCAGTCAAGCTACCTGGTGGTAATTGGACACCGACACCCATAGACGACGGCAATACCAGTGCTATCATCAACGCGCTGCCTACCATGAGACACAGGATGTAACGTCTCGTTTACCGAGTTTATACGCTGGCTACGGTGCCCTTAAAAATAGAACACAGTAGTGTTATTACACTATTGCTTTGCGGCAGAAATAGGCACCGCGGTGTTATCACCCCACACTATGTTTATGGTGGACCTAATGCCGTATCCCTGCGGCTTTGTAACCTACGACCTCCGGTTTAATTTCTGTTATTTTAATATAACATTTTGTGACTATGGACCCTAAGAAAAGTCTATTATATCATGGGAATAATTTAAAATAGTTGTAAAGTAATTAAACGCGACAAAATCCAGTAAGCTGCATCATTTATCAACTGTCTTAGTCAATCAATCTAATCAAGACAACCTCAGCCTCCGTAGCCTAGTGGTATGGGCGTATGCTTTAGAAACCGGAGGTCGTGGGTGCAAATCCTGTGGGTACTCAACAAAATTTCAATATTGTTTCCTAGTTGGTTAGGGCAATTTGGGCCGAGCACCCAATTGTATGAAAAGTAAGATGATCCATGCATCGGATGGGCATGTAAAAAGTCGGTCCACCCACCAATCCGCAATGGACGCGTGGCGGGATACGGTTCAAAACCCCCTATAGATAAGAGGGTATAAGGGGGGGCCTACGTCCAGCAGTGGACTATCACAGGCTGATGATGATGATGACCACCTCACCTCGCTAAGGAAGCCGCCGTCTCGGTACCTGTACCAGAAATATGGCAGGATCGGTCCACTCTTCCTGACCCTGCTGGCTTCCGTCACTCTTCCTCTGATCAGTTGGGTCAACTGCTTCGTAGTCAGACTCTTAGAGCTGTAGACCGATGGGTAAATGGCTGAGCTTTCTGTCCATAGCCAATTTATCCTGAAATATTCAATGTACATCCTTGATATTTAGGTTTCTTTTTGTACTTACTGGTTGAAGTAAACTACGTTTATACAAGGGTAAGATTGTTATTTTAATCATCATCATCATCATCAGCCTGTGATAGTCCACTGCTGGACATAGGCCTCCCCTAATACACCTAATCCATTAGGGGGTTTTTGGACCGTATCCCACCACGCTGGTCCAATGCAGGTTGGTGGGTGGACTGACTTTTTACATGCCCATCCGACGCATGTATCATATTATTTTTCAGACAATTGGGTGATTGGCCCAAATTGCCCCAACAATGAAAATTTGTTGAGTCCCCGCAGGATTCGAACCCACGACCTCCAGTTTCTAAAGCACACGCCAATACCACTAGGCTACGGAGGCAGTTATTTTAATATATAACGAATAAACTACAACACTACTTAAGCAAATTAAAGATCCTTGACCATTAAGCTTATATATATTACGTAATACCATTGGTTTCGTTTAATAATATATATAGTTTTTACGCACACATTATTAGTAAATATTTAATTACATAATCTCATTAAAACTCCTATAAACTCATTTTATTTAATTAATAGACATTGGATTACATGACCATAATTTTTTTTAAATGAATAAATGTATAATACATTTACAAAAAAACATAGTACGTTTGTAAGTTCAAGGGGCACCGTAGCCAGCGTATTTGGTGAACAACAGGTAACATCCCATGTTGGTGATACCTACTACTAGTATTGTCAATGTCTATAGGCATCGGCGCCCACTGTCCATCAGGTGGGAGCAGTCGACTGCTTCTGTAACTTCGTAGGGAATTCAAAAATCTTTTTTAACTTAGGGTACTAGCTAATGCTCACTTACTGGTTGTTCTCTTTGATAACGTTGGCAGGACACTTCTCCGAAGGGTTGTTGGCAGCCATATTGAAGCAATAAGGATACCCGTAGTAGCCCCAGAGAGCTTTTGGACGCATTTGCTTTGCGATAGACACTGTTGATTGCATGAACACCCTGGCAGCTTCCTCATACCGCTGTTTCGCCTGAAAGATTTGATGAGAAATTCCAATTTGTATCTCTTTACTCAATTTAGAAGTCACACTAGCTCATTGTGCCTCACACGCTACCACCGGTTCAGAATAGGACGCCACAGAACAGAAAAGAACCGACAATAGAAACTCAGCGGGCTAATTATTTGTGTCACCTTTTAAAATAATTATAAGCATACATATTTTGCAACTTCATACAAAACCTGTAGGGAGCATTCCATTACCAGGTTGTGTTTTCATTTTATAGAATATAGGATATTTTTATATATAATAGATATTCAAATTCAAATACCTTTATTCAACATAGGAGCGATACACTCACTTATTGATTGTCAAAAATCTACCACCGGTTCGGAAAAGGACGCTGACGGATATAGCTGATGTGAAAGACCGGTGGTTGAAGAAGACTCCAGTTTGCAATCATATTCATGACTAACATAACTATTACATAAGATTTATTATACCACAAATCTTTGCACAAGAAAACAGAATCCTACCAATGATGATTCGCGAGGCTAATGAAAGTAAAAATATCTTTATTTTAATACAGAAGTTGCTTGGAATCCAATAATTTAAAAATAATACTGAGATCACATGATACTATCAGCTTAGTATACATAAATCGGATTAAATAATTTATATTGAAAATTGAAGGTAGCCGAATTAACCATTTTACATTTTGAGACTCAACATCTTAGACGGCCCGTGATCATGGACCCTGGCAAGGATTTGAAACGTCAAATATTATCTATATTCATATATATAAGAGATTCCCACCTATATATTGACTCATCACGATTTCTCTGGAACCATAAGGAGTAGCGACTTGAAATTTGGTAGAAATATTCCTTTCGCCGATTAGAGGTCAGCTAAGAACGGATGTTACGGTATTCCACCCACAAGGGGGGTTGGGGGGTTGCTAGTTTTAAATAATTGTAAAGTAACTAAACGCTATAAAATCCTTAAAGCTGTATTGAAAAAGTTATCACACTTATTCCACATTTCCGCCACGCATTCTCAGTCATGTTTGCAATAAAATTCCAAGCCTATTTCCCAAACTAGCGTGATGTTAAACGTCATAGCATATTTAAACAATAATTAGGCTTACACGAGAATAGTAAATGTTTAAATAAACACAAAAATTTAATCTCATTACATTGTTTTATGACTATAAAAATAAAAGAAGCTGTAAAGCTGATTTATTACCTTTTTACTATGTTATCGCGCGAAATTAAAGTAAATAATACGAGTAATACTAATTTAGTTATCGTGACATATAATATACTGCCTCCGTAGCCTATGAGCGTGTGCTTTAGAGACAGGATGTCGTGGGTTCAAATCCTGCGGGGATTCAACACATTTTCTTTATTGTTTCCTAGGTGGTTAGGGCAATTTGGGCCGATCACCCAATTGTCTGAAAAGTAAGATGGTCCATGCGTCGCATGGGCATGTAAAAAGTCGGTCCACCCACCAACCTGCATTGGACCAGCGTGCTGGGATACAGTCCAAAGTCCCCCACTGGATAGGGGTGTATTAGGGGAGGCCTATGTCATAGTTTTTGGTTTACTTTCGGCCCTTTAGAAGGTTCAAGGTGAAACTATTAACCGAATTAACTCCGCCGCGGGCTAGGGGTTTGGCTTTTCTATACTATAATATTATAAAGAAGAAAGATTTACATATGTTTATATTTGCAATGAGTAAACTCAAAAACCACTGTGCCAATTTTAAAAATATATTTTACGTATAGAGCTATATTCACCTTTGGTAACATAGACTACCTTTTACCTCAGGAAAATCCATTTTAAAATTGTAAAAATAACACGGGCGGCGGACATACTGCTACTCACTACATAATATAAAACATGCGTTCGGATGGGCATGTAAAAGTCGGTCCACCCACCAACCCGCATTGGACCAGCGTGGTGGGATACGGTCCAAACCCCTAATGGATAGGGGTGTATTAGGGAGGCCTATGTCCAGCAGTGGACTAAAACAGGCTGATGATGTATAAAACAAAGTTGCTTTCCCTATCCCTATATCCCTATGTATGCTTGAATCTTTAAAACTACACAACGGATTTCGATGCGGTTTTTTAATAGATAGAGTGATGGAAGAGGAAGGTTTATATGTATAACACATGCTTAATGTTGTAGGTGTATTTTCTATGAGCATAGCTCCCGTGCGAAGCAGGGGCGGGTCGCTAGTATTTTATAAACAAACAGATATAGTTTTTTTCTGATCGTCTAGGGCAATGTGAAGTATTACTCAGTTCTTAAGATTCACAATTAGCGCTTGTCATCTATGAAATGCCGATTAGGATTAGTTTGTCCCTTTGGGTTGTTAATGTCAGATTAAAGTAGCTTTGAGCAAAAATTGTCATTAAACTTACCTTAATAAATCGATGGATGAGATGCCGACTCCATGATAACTTGGAAAAATTGCTAAGATGTAGACCTATGTCCAAATAAGTAAATCTTTTAAGGGACGATGTAAACGCTTTTACAACAAACTCCCAGTAAACGTTCAGAATTTAACTATAAATAAATTTTCAAAAAGTAGTAAAGGAACTTTTAGGTATGTGTTATATAATATGTATAAAATAAATGAATTTACAAATGATAACACAACCATTAATGGAATGCTCGCTCCAGGCTTTTTCAAATTTAAAATAGTTATGATAGAATTGTACGTAGATCATATAAATGTATATTTAATTATTTTAAAAGATGACAAAATAGACCCGCTGAGTTTCTTTCGTCGGTTCTTCTCATGTCGGAGGCATCCTATTCGAAATCGGTGGTAGCGTCTTAGTAGCATAAAGATATTTGAATTTAAATACCGTATTTACTAACTAGCAGTTTGTCCACGGCGTTGTCCGTATTATGTTCAGATTTTTAATATATATATTTTGCAGGGTGAAAACAATAATTGTTGTACAACTATTATCATATTTTTTAGTAATGAAAGAATACTATCAATCGGTTCACTAGTTTAAAAGCCCAATCAAATTAATCATTCCTCTTTTTAACAATAGTAAAGATATGAATAATGCATTTTACCTTGTGTTAATCGAATAAAACTTCGTTGGCTATAACTAAATTCGACCGGTTTGTAGCTGCAGGATTAAAATCAAAAGCCACCACAACTGGTTTCTACCAAATAGTTTCAATTTGCTTAATTCTATGTTCAATTCGAATAAAATTGCAAACTATATGAAAGTATTTGAATAATAAAGTTTACAAAACCACGTAAACAAGGGTTGCGTTGTTATTAATAACAATTATGTATATTTGGTTCAAATTAAAAGATTTAATTTTAGGAAATATTTTTTCTTATTGTCGGGCTTCCGCCAAGCGCTAAACGATGCTCCACGAATAGGTGCAAACATTATCTGAATTCAGTTAGAATAAATTCATTATTTTACAAATATTTTAAACAATAATCTAAAAAACCTATTAAGCGTTATTAAAGAAATAATTTTTGAATAAGCTAAAGTCTGAATACTATTTCTAATGCGGGTACTTCGAAAAATGAAGTCTCGATATTGACTTTATGTACGTCCGAAATCGTGTATAAAAGACGGGTCAGAAATATAGCGTAGCAACTTCGTATAAGCTGCTACCCGGAACGGAACTCTCCTCGTGTGATAAGTGTTGTGCATCTATGATAGTACGATAGTATGATAGTACTGCCTCCGTAGCCTAGTGGTATCGGCGTGTGCCTTAGAAACTGGAGGTCGTGGGTTCGAATCCTGCGGGGACTCAACAAATTTTCATTGTTGTTTCCTAGTTGGTTAGGGCAATTTGGGCCGATCACCCAATTGTCTGAAAAGTAAGATGATCCATGTCCGATGGGCATGTAAAGTCGGTCCACCCACCAACCCGCATTGGACCAGCGTGGTGGGATACGGTCCAAAATCCCCTAATGGATGGAGGTGTATAAGGGGAGGCCTATGTCCAGCAGTGGACTATCACGGGCTGATGATGATGATGATGATCTATGACAGTGTTAGTGTGTCGAGTGGTGTTGTGGATCAACTCGTCCGTAGGCATCGTGGCTGTTGTCGGGGTCACGTGAGCCGTTTCAATGTTTTTTAGTATAAGAGATGTACAGCTTTTGTCATCATTTTTACTCATTGGTATTCTCTATTATTATTATTATTATTTCTTCTAAAACTATTATATCCTCTCACGAAAACGTAATGCCCATCCGACGCATGGATATCTTACCTTTCAGACAATTGGGTGATCCCCAATTGCCCCAACCAAAAAAACAACAATGAAAATTTGTTGAGTCCCCGCAATTGAAACCCACGACCCCGGTTTCGCACACCCCATACCCACTCGGGGTTATTATTTATATTGATTTCAAATTAAATAATTTTTTCAAATAGGGGATTTAACCCACTTATTGATTGTAAAATCTACCACCGGTTCGGAAAGGACCTGACGGATCGCTGATGAGAAAGACCGGTGGTTGAAGAAGATTTTAGTTTGGATCATATTCATGACCAGCCTTCTTTACATAAGATTTATTATACCCAAATCTTTGCAAAAAAAGAATACAATGATATTCGAGGCTAATGAAAGTAAAAAATATCTTATTTTAATACAGAAGGTTTTGGAACCAATTTTTAAAAAGATTGGATCCGTACATTCTAAATCGGTTAAATAATTTATATTAAAATTGAAGGTAGGAAACATTTTCATTTTGCCAACATCATTTCGGCCCGTGACCATACCCTGGCAAGGATTTGAAACCAAATATTAATTTCATATATAAAGAGATTCCCAAATTTATATTACTCATCAGACTTCTCTGGAACCATAAGGGTAGGACTTGAAATTTGGGAAATTTCCTTTTGCCGATTAGAGGTCATAAGAACGGATATTACGATATTCCACCCACAAGGGTGTAATGGTTTTAAATAATTGTAAAGTAACCAAACTTAAAATTTAAAGCTGTATTGAAAACAGGTATCACACTTATTCCACATTTCCGCCACGCATTCTCAGTCATGTTTACGTAAATAAAATCAAACCTATTTCCCAAATAGCGTGATGTTAAACTCATAATATTTAAACAATAATTAGGCTTACACGAGAATAGTAAATGTTTAAATAAAACACAAAATTTAATCTCATTACATTTATTGACTATAAAATAACTGTAAAACTGATTTATTACCTTTTACTATGTTATCCGCGAAATTATAAAAAATACGGAATATAATTTAGTTATGACATATAATATACGCCTCCGTAGCCTATGAGCGTGTCTTTAGAAACAGGATGTCGTGGGTTCAAACCTGCGATTCAACATTTTCTTTATTGTTTCCAGGTGGTTAGGCAATTGGCCGATCACCAATTGTTCATGGAGTCCATTCATGGCATGTGAAAGTCGGTCCACCCCACCGATTGATTCCTGATGATAATGATGGTAACATAAAATCTGGTTTTGTTATATCATGTTTTTCTTGCTTAATTTCTCGGTTTAGAGAAGGTCATGGAATGTAAACTATTAACCAAAATAACTCCCGTGGCTAGGGGCTTTTCTATACTTAATATTATAAAAGAAGATTTACACTTATAATTTTATGAGTATTACGTTTATATTTGCAATGAGTAAACCAAAACCCTGCATCAATTTTGAAAATATATTTTACGTATGAGCTCATCATCATAATATCATCAGCCTTACTCCACTGTGATACGGTTTCACTAAAGCACGATTCATTAGGGGTTCTTGAACGATCCCACCTGTAGTCCAATGCGGGCGATGGGTGGACTGACTTTATACATGCCCATCCGACGCATGGATCATCTTACTTTTCAGACTATTACACGGTAACAAAGTAGTTTTTCTCTCGGGTTTTGCACCCACGACCTCCGGTTTATAAAGCAAGGGCCAATACCGCTAGACCACGGATGCGGTCAACTCGGGTAGCACATACTATGCAGATTGGAGTTATCTATGTTTTAATTGCATACTACAATAAATGTAGATATAAAGCGACTTCAAGAATAAATACAGATGGTTGGTTTCCTTTAATATCATATTTGCTTTAACAACATTTACGACTTCTTGATGCACTCAAACACATTGTAAACACATTTTTATGATTTTGACACATTGTTAAAAGACAGTGCAAATATATGGGGAAAATATTTAATGTGAGAAATTTCTGTGTATGTATGGTAAAACACGAGATCATATTTTTTGTTATCTTGTCTCTTTTGGTTGTGCTTTTATGATATTTATGCACTTTTTTTATTGACGGAAATGCCAAAACGCGCAATGAATTTGGTTAGACTATTTTAAAAGAAGCAGAAGGTACTAAAAATACAGCAACCACTAAGTAACATAAATGTCTCGCTATCAAAGTAATTATGATGCCGTTCCAATCGGCTTCTTTTAGACGATTTCTATTAAAAACTGTCAGGAATTGTTTAATGTAAATAAAAGCAAAAAGAAAACATAGGAATATATAATTATTTCTATTGCTTGCGCGAATATTATACATTATCGAAATTTCCAGCGGCCGTGTCTACCCGTGACCACGGCCGCTGAATAGTGTTCGAAACGTCGGGAATTTAAATTGTAAAAGAAACGCGATAAAAAGTAATGTATATTTAATAACATAGGAATATAGTAAAAATTCAAAAGAGAAGAAATTCGGATCTTTATCGGAATACGATGACACCCGAACCGTCAATAAATGATCGTATTAAAAGGGTGATTTTTATATGAAATTTATGTCATTTGTCGATGTCATACAAATCTAGCTGCCACTATGAGTATCGGGAATCGATTTTTCCAACGGCAAAAAAAAACAGTTAAAGGCCTCCTACGTTAAGGCCACTGACAAATTCTCATTATCAAGTAGGTTATAAGCTTGTTTAATGCTTCTGTTAACATTTAAAAAGACAACTAATTAAAATTGATAAGCAAAAGCTTAAATATAAACATAAGATGTTAGACAAGTTTCAGAGTTTATAGAGTAGTATGAAATTATTTTCCTGGAATACTCCATGTATTATATTAAACTGTTTTAAACTGCCTATTACATGGTTTAATGTGGCTTACGAATAAACTTATTAGCATTATCTCGCACTACATTTTAATGCATATAATTTAAGGTATAATTTGATTTGACCTTCATCAGAAATACATGAAGAATTTTTGAATAATTAGTGCATTAAACTCATATGTCTTTAAATCACTGCTGAATAGCCTTGACTCATTGTAGATCAATTCAAGTTTACAGACTTATCAAACATAGCATATCTTTGCGTTTGGTAATTTGTTATTAATCAATACGTTGCGATTTTGTACTTATTTTTTTATTAAATATCTGTTTAACTGCTTATCTAAAGTTATTACAAATGAGAACCAATTGAAGTATAGTCGTATCTAACAATAAAACATCGGATTCTAAGAGCGGACGTACGGTACAAATTGGAGGCAGAGATCTGTTTGTACATGAAATAACATTTTTAAATGCGTTTTAAAACGATACTATAACGAACAATAATGTATCAGTTGTTTGTCGCTAATCTCTGAATCTGGTATCCGAATTTGACGGGACTTCCGACTTTAAGTGACTGTGCTGGAGAATTAAGCTAGAACTTTGATTTTTAATTTTTTAAATGTCTGGATGAAGTCGCGGGCATTAGCTAGTAATATACAAACAGAAAAAGATAGACTACCCCTAGACATAAATTGCGCATGTCAAACCCTATTTATAAATGACAGATCTACGAGTAAGCTAGGTAACTAATTCACTGCATAATATGCGCGACAATTAAACAGTTTGCGTTAAACGCATCTCAATTATGATCATCAGAGTAATAGACCGTGATCATGACTCGTCACGTCATCAAGTCATCCGGTCGGTTACCGAGAATGATGGTATTGTTACGCAATTATACCAGTATAATAATGGTAATGATGTTTCCTTGTTGGTTACTTCAGTGTCTAGACCTCTAAATTGATTCCTACGTGAAGCGTTGCACTAAAAGTTGAACAATGTTAAAACATAATTGTCCTGTTAAAAAATAGCTTATACGGCCGTTTTCCTTCACAAGGAAGTAATGTGGAAACAATATCTTGTTTATACACTCATGCTAGTGTGTGCTTGTAGTTTACCAAAGTTTTTACTAGTTATTGATATGCGAGTTCAGGTAGATGCCAACTGAAAACACTAGCTGTATACGTTGAATACAATAAGCACATTGCGAACTTTAAAGCCCTAGGTAAACGAGACTTAAACCTAATGTCTCACGGTGGGCAGCTGTGTTGGCGATTACCACTGGTGATTAGCAGTGTCTATAGGCGTCGGTGATCACTTCCCATCAGGTGGCCCGACTGTCGTCTGCGCGTATGCCATAAAAAACAAATTTCGATTTTAATAACAAATAAAAAGCCTAATGTCAAATCAATAAAGGCGCAAAGTTTTGCATTTTACTGTCGGACCATAGATTGGGATTGAATATGGTATCGGTGGCATTACCAATTAGCGCCCTATTTTTTGGCGGGATAAACTTGTACATCAGACTTTGTCTAGTTACAATATCGATCTATAATCATTATAAAACAAATATTACAATGCGGTGTTACAAGGAACTTTAAGGATGCCAACGAAAAATAGATCTATAATACATGGATACCTAATAAGAACACTTTTGGAAGTTCATAACAAAACGCCACGCCATAAGGCTTACTATAATCATATTTAGAGATACATTTAGAAAATGACGTAAAAAAAGCCTAATATCAAACTCACTTGACGCCAAAAAGTCGGGCACTCTTATTGGATAAGCATCGCGTGAGGATTCAAAATGGCTGCCAATCACCAATAAGAAAGCGTTCGCTTCTGACGCCGTTGGTGTTGTACATTGGCTTTGTTCAGATAAATTATCATTCTCATTGGGCTGAATAATAGAATCTTTTATTTCGGCGAAATAGAAGCTATATAATATATTCTATTATATTATATATACATTCTATAAGATCTGAGTTTACTAGTCATTTCTTATTCGTTGGTGTGTAAAATCGTGCAAGATTGACTTGGTTTGTTTTTATTAATTACAAATTATTAATATACTATTCATGTACTGGTAAATAATATTTAAAATATTATTACATTAATTGCAGGTTTAACATCCTCCCTAATATTCCCAACCCCTTCCCGTACAAAAATCAATCGACAAGAGCTCTGCGCAGCAATATGATATCGCATGCAATTGGCAACGACATTTCCTTATTGCTTTGTATACCAATGTTTTGTAACAATCATCAATATCAATAGAGCAGTTGAGACAAATGAGTGCACACTACTGAATATGCCCCACAATTAAATGATGTCGTGTACCCTAACTAATGCGGCCATCTCGCTGACAGTACACTGTAGGGCATGTGACCTTAATTTCGTCATGAACGCGTGCTCTTTTAGTCCCTTGTGTTTTGTTATTAGCATCTTGCACGCGTCATTTGTTATGATTATATACAGACATTAAACACATCTTAGTGATGGCAAGAAGTTACTTTAATATATTTATGGTATGTTTAACCGGTAAAGATGGAAATGATGGAAAATATTAGGAGTTAGGCCAACTAGATTTGTCTTTAAAGTGTTATTATTTAATAGTTATATAAACCTTTTATTGTACGCCTATTACCGATTAACTCTTGCTTTAAAGCATTGCTATTATCTGATATAAAAGGCATCACCTTTTATATTAGAACATCTTTTTTATATAGAATATCTTTTTGCGGCACTTATTAACACTTAATTATATTCCAGACTATAGAAGAAAATGTTGAAAAGAAATATATTAGTTACTAGATATATAAATAAGTATCACCACAGCCAACTAAGCTATGCAATCTATAAACACATCGAATAGCCGCAAAAAAATGGCTCTTATGGGTGAATTCAGTAAAACTCCATCATTACCAAATATTCAACCAATAAGAGAACATTAAGCATTAGTGCCACTGGTTTCTTCTCTTCATTTGCACTGCCTCCGTAGCCTAGGGATATGAGCTCAGGCTTTAGAAACCGGTCATCGGAGGTTCGAATCCCGCGGTTTTTACAACTTTTCATTGTTGGTTCCATGTTGGCTTGGGCAATGTGAGCTCACCCGATTGCCTGTAAAGTGAGATGATCCATGCCTCAGATGGGCATGTTAAAAGTCGGTCCTGCGCCTGACCTCTCCCCACTCGTATTGGTTTTCCGTCCCATCGGATTATGAGAAGGTGGAGTGTGTGCATCTGTGTTTGCGCGCACTATATCTCCTGCACAGTCAGCCGATCTCTATTATAGATCGGCCACCGTAGTCGAAATCGACTTGGGGGCATTGTAATAGTTATAAGCATTTCTTATCAATCTCAGGTACGATTGCTTCTACATTTAGCTGGTCTGTATCCTCACCTCATCCTGGATCCAGGTCTTCGGCCACCACCAATGCAGTTTCCTCTCGATTTCATATGATACCTCCTTGTAAGGAGCCAGGACGCCAAAATCCTGTCTCAGGATAGGTCTCCAGGACTCAAAGTCGATAATGCCAACACCTGAAAATAATGTAACTGGTTTAATAAATCTTGATCAACTTAATGGTCTAGTGGTATTAGTCCTTGCTTCACAAATCAGTTGGCAGTTCGAATCGTGAAGGGAAAAATTTTGCGTCAATTTTTGGTCAGTCCGGGCAATGGGGTTACATCTTATTGCCTGTCAAGTGAATCCATGTGATAAATGGGCATGTAAAAGACCATCTTAGCAAGTGTTTACATGACATCGTATCTATTAATTTAATGGTGTTTAATCTGTACATTAAATACGTAAAAGGTTAAGCTTTTTAGAATGTAGTTCAAACGTCTTGCCACTCTGCATTAAAAGACTGTTATTTAGGTGACACCTAGATCCTTGATAGGATGATTAGAAGGTGTTCTTCCTCCACATCCTAATCCTCGCTAAAGAACACCAATTCCTACCACTAAGGATGATCCGTGAGGCTATTGAGAATAGAAAACATAACATAAATCACAGTAGAGAAGATGGTTGGGTTTTACCACCTGCTTGGGATGCCATAATTAACAAAATAAAATTAAAACCCAAGCATAATACCACTGCCGGCTGTAATGATAAAATAATTTCATTTAGCATAAGCTTTTTGTACATAAGTAGAATGATTTTCATTAAAATTTGGTTCAACGTATCGCATTGAGAAATCTAAATATTTGCACAAGTTTACAGCCCACGGTTTTTTTTTCTTTTATCTGTTTAATTATGATCTAAACATAAACAGAACTTTACAACAGTTATCTGTGACTATAAAATAAGATAAAAATAATTGTTAAAAGTTTTATTATATTAGTAAGAGAAATGATACTGTGTAAGTTTTTAGCTCGATCAAAGTGCTATGTCATTTGATTAAATAGCTAGATAAAATATATTATTTACGTGCGCTTATGTTTCAAATTATAAATAATCAATCAATTTTCCTGAAGGATATTATCATTAATAACAAAAGCTTTTCATATTCTAATAATATAATAAATGCGAAAGTTATAACAATGGATGGTTGATACTCTGTAACTCCAGAAGTACTCGATGGATTTTATCGGAATTTAGTAGTCATCATCATCATCGGCCTGTGTTAGTCCACTGCTGGACATAGGCCTCCCCTAATACACCCCTACCTATTAGGGGGTTTGGACCGTATCCCACTACACTGGTCCAATGCGGGTTGGTGGTTGGACCGACTTTTTACATGCCCATCCGACGCATGGATCATCTTACTTTTCAGACAATTGGGTGATAAGCCCAAACTGCCCTAACCGACTAGGAAACAACTATGAAAATTTGATCAGTCCCTGCAGGATTCGAACCCACGACCTCCGGTTTCTAAAGCACACGCCCATACCACTAGGCTACGGAGGCAGTTTTCATTTCATAAAATTGTATTGATGAGTACTAAATCTATGGAATGAAGTTTACCCGTTTTAGTGGTTGAGCTCAGATGCCGAATAATGTTTAAGTGCGCTTTAGAAATCGCAGGTCGTGGGTTCGAATCTAGCGATGGACTAAACAACTATAAATTGTTGTTTTCTAGTTATTAGATCTCTTATATCTCTCTCCGGTCGTGTCGGTTATACGTCCCATCGAACTATCAGAGACAATAAAGAGGGAGCTCACCAGTGTTTTGGCGTATACATCAACTATATTTAGACAAACTGCTAGTATTAATAAAATAATTTTCAAAGTCCTAAATGCATCAAAGCAATAACATTATTGATATGTCAATGAACTTCAATGCAAGACGAGAGCACTTTGTTATTGTTATCCGTGAGTAATCAAATGACAAAGATTTTGCACTCTCATCACTTTTATCGGTTGCAAATTTCATTGATTCAAGCAAACAATGTTGCCAAGCAAATAAAAAGCAACAAGTTAAGCAAGAACATGTTGTGTAACATGTTTGTTTAAAATTTACTAAGGAACGTAAATCGTGATTTAATAATAATGTCATCCTGGTCGAATCCCAACTGAAGCGGTTGTTCGCATGTGTTGAAAATATTTTAGTGCACAAGTGTACACTTCTACGCTCATGAATTCCGATGAAGGGACGAAAAACCGACAAGACCAAAGAGATCAGAAGCAAGGGAAATTTTCAAGTTGTTTTCAAACGCTTTACTCAAATAAAGGTTTCAAGTTTTTACTGTCTATCCCTTACATTAGGCACAGCCTGTCCTTTGAGGGAAATATAAGATTAATATTATTATATAAACTAAATTATGAACAGTAAACACAGTTCCAAAACGTACGTCTTACGTATCACATTTTCAGGCGGGTAATGAATTCGCACCGCATTTTCATCATCATCAGTCTGTGATAGTCCACTGCTGGACATAGGCCTCCCCTAATACTCCCCTATCCATTAGAGGGTTTTTGGACCGTATCCCACCACGCTGGTCCAATGCGGGTTGGTGGGTGGACTGACTTTTTACATGCCCATCCGACGCATGGATCATCTTACTTTTCAGACAATTGGGTGATCGGCCCAAATTGCCCTAACCAACTAGGAAACAACAATGAAAATTTGTTAAGTCCCCGCAGGATTCGAACCCACGACCTCCGGTTTCTAAGCCACACGCCTATACCACTAGGCTACGGAGGCAGTTGCATTTTACCAACTGGGAAATATCTCAACAAAATTTGCCCTAAAATTTACCTTTAGTCCCAGTGGGATTCGAACCTACGACGTACAGTTTGTGATGCATGGATCGATAAGTTACGCCACTGAGGACCTTATATAGCAAAAGCATGTAGCTTTGAATTTTTTTAATATCTAGGTTTATCAAATCCAGTTTAGTATTTATTTGTTATATGATTGAATAACTTATATTGATTTCGACATTTTTTTATTTATGAAAAGGACACTACAGTAAACTTAAAAAGGCGACGCAAGAAGAACTGTAAGGTCTATATTGAGTGTATATTTTTAATACATCAAATATAATATCAACATCAACAACAACATCATCAGCCTGTGTTAGTCGACAGCTGGACATAAACCTCCCCTAGTGCACGACTTCTCCATCAGGGGGTTTTTGGACCGTATCCCACCATGCTGGTCCAATATGGGTTGGTGAGTGGACCGACTTTTTACAAGCCCATCCGACGCATGGATTAATCTTACCCTTTTGACAATGACAATTGCCGCTAACCACTGCGCCAAGCGGGTCGTCAAAAAGCCAAAATATCAAAGCCAAATAACATAATAGCTTAAGTAATATAAAAAAAAAAAAAACCCCTAATAAATAGGTATCTGCTTGTTTTCGATCCGATTCCAAATTGCAAAGTTTCCATACCCGACCTTGAAACACGCGTTGATTACCGCGTTTTGGGTGCTAATAATCTTGCATTGGAAAATATCCATCCATCTACTGTTGATGCTGAAGTCTTAATTATCCCATAATGTATTGATTAATTGCCTCCCTGGTCTAGCGGTATTGGCCCTTGTTTTATAAACCGGAGGTCGTGAGTTGAATTCCGCGTGGAAACAAATTTGTGTCATCGTTCATTTCTGGTTAGTTAGATATTGCGCGGTCATCGATTGCCTAATGCCGAAAAGTCGGTTT
Organism: Lamproptera curius; assembly: GCA_029286875.1. Lineage (NCBI taxonomy): Eukaryota > Metazoa > Arthropoda > Insecta > Lepidoptera > Papilionidae > Lamproptera > Lamproptera curius. The sequence continues at coordinate 543,613 of JAGSMT010000153.1, forward strand.
ACCCAGCAACCCGCATTGGACCAGCGTGATTGGATACGGTCCATAAAGTCCCTAATGGTGAAGGCGTGCATTAAGGGAGGCATATGTCCAGCAGTGGACTAACACATGCTAATGTTGATTGTTTATGACTATTAAATTTACTTATTAAAATAATTCAATGTGTCTAACTTTGTAAATATTTATTTTTTTAAGGTGTGTATACTATTTACAGATATTTTTAATTAAAATTACGTGACTTAAAGATCAAAACATAATGTGTTCCTGTGAATAATACCCGTTAATTAAAATTGTTGCATTTATAGCTAGGTAGTAAAGTTTCAGATTTATCGTCTGCGTCGATTACGTTTCAAATTTCCAGCATAAAACGTATTATGAGCGTTATAATACCATAAATAAGACAAAGTGGAACAAAACGCAGCGTGCTCTTTGTTTCGCCGATTTTAACTTTCAACTTTTACCCGCGAGTTATTATAATCAATTTAACTTTCACTTTCGTGCTACCAAAGCAATTGTTTTCTCCTGAATCAAGTGCCTTTGCCATCTACTAGATATTAAGGCATGCGCCAATACTGTTTTAGTTACACTTATATATAATTAGCAGTCCGACTTGCGCTTTGCCTGTTTGAATTATAGATTTTGACGTGACAACGTATTATTAATTGGTTCAAGATAGGGAGGTACTCTCGAAAACTGTGTGACAGCGCCGCTCACGTAACGCTCATAGCAACTCAGAGAAGTGATAACGTCTCTCTAATCGTGCAGTTGCCATGTAAGTGAAGAGATCAGAAGATAAAGAGGTTGATCTTACTTCCCTACTATACGAATTAAAATTCACATTACAATCATTCTACTACTAAAAGACGTTGTCACGTATTACTTTCGCCCGTATACAGATTTTACATGCAATCAATTTTTTTAGAAAATATTTTTACTGGGTAAAATGTAGCTTATCGGTATTCGAACCCACGACCCTTGATTGATAAAGCAAGGGCCAATACCGCAAGGCAATGGAGGCGGCCCTTTTAATGTTACCAAGGTTTATTCAGTATCAAAATGAAACTGGTAAAGATTCTGCGAAAAGCAACAGCCGCAAGCTTCTGACACATTTTAATTTATTATACAGTTTATTATCAGCTATGGAGTTTCTATGACTTAATTACCCGCTAGATATTAAAAAACGGGAAGCGACAAACGGACAATTCGGGTCATGAAACTGTGCCGCAACCGATTGTGGTTTGACTATTATTTTCTAAGCTCAAAAACTCTTATTAATTAGCACACCTATTGTTAAACCAATTTATACTCGGAGTATACATACACCCTGTGAATACGCTGGCTACAGTGCGCCTCGAACCGGAACACGGTAGTGATTGCATACTACTGCTTCGCGGCAGACATAGGTATCGCGGTGGTACCGCCGCAGACGGCTGGCTACCATCTTTTAAAGCTATTTCTACTATGTTTGGCCTTAGATATTAACAAAAAAATCTTTACACTATGACCAGGTCTTACTTGAGTATGTAACTGAGTTATTTTTATTGTTAATATTTGATCAAAGGCAAAAGTGAAGGTCATCTCTTTCATAATTCATTTAAGAGCAACGTAGGAGGTAACTATACTACTGCAATGAAATAAATCACATAAAGTACGTAAATTAAAAAAATATACAAAAGCTGCTCAGCTTAAAAAAAAAACAATTAAAGAAATACGAACAGTGAATTGAATCTATTGGATTTAAATTTATCAAAATTTGTAAGTGAGGCAGTCGGCGCTACTTCAAACAGTAAAAATGGTTCGAAACGTCAGCGTAACTCCTGAGATTTGCTCTGAATGGACTGTCACGTCTCGTCCACCTTATAACCTGTATGGTGGTGACCGTCAAGCTGGAAGTCAGTAGTGTTCACACACTTTCGGTCGAAATAGGCACAATGTTGGTGTTTTCCAAATAAGCCCATGTATAGAGACCTACCATTTAAAAAAGTGTTTAAGTAAAACTAACTTTTTTGAATATAAACCAGGTTTAATTCCTAATATCAGTCATCGTGTAAAAACAAGAAACCATTATTGTTTCTTAGAACTAAAACTGCTAAACTTCACTATTTAATGGTCACCCATAATAAATGAAAAAATTAAATATGCTTCATTTATATGTTGTATAGGCGTAAGTACAACAGATTAAAAAGAGTGTTAATATACAGATTAACTAAATAACTAGTCATACTTACCATCAAAATTCGCATCCGGTATACTCTGCTCCATGGCCAATCTGAACGCCTCCAAATGCAATTTAATATTACCCTCTTGGGGTACTCCGCCATTCCTGAACTTTAACTGGCCGCTAGTCTCGTTCTTCAAAAGCGCGGGAAACAGACCAGGGTCGTACAAAATGGCGATCTTTTCGCCGCGAAAACTATCATTAGCGTTCTGTATTATACCGTATTTCCCGTAAAGATCGGTGAACGGTATCCGTTTTGATTTGCACTGCATTGTCGGCACGTTCCAATATACGTTAAATGCTTTCGGTTGCACTTTTCCTGTTAGCCCTTCGGGCATTTCTATCACGTAGTAACTGCTGCTGTAAATAAAAGACATTGTTGCAAAAGTTCAGATGTTCATTTTCTTATGGTATCCTAAATCATGGTTTAAGAAAAGGAGGTCGTGGGTTTGAATCATACGGGTTAGGATTGTATGACTTTTAAGATCGGATCCTTTCGATAGATATGAAATATTAACCAGCGCTAATCAATATTCAACTTGTATATTATTTGTCTGACTTTTGACAAGTGCTTCCATTATCGTTTACTTCTTCGTCTGCGTATACACTTGCACTATAATATAGGCTGGCTAAAATCACTGATATGACTTACTATCCATACTATAGTATATAGAAATACATTTTTGTTAAAAAAAGATGCAGATACCTATTGATATGCAAGCAAGTGATAAACTAGTTAGAACGTCTTTATTCTAGGATGACAATTATCCCACAAAAGCTTATGTATCAACGCCCAGATTAGGAAACAAAGTAAACATTTGGTTCGTCTTATTCCTCTAATATGGATTATCTTAACAGTAATTACAAGTGAAATTTTGACAGAAAAATATAACGACTGGTGACAAGATCCTCTTTGTTTTGTTTCAGCAACTGCATTTTAAATCTTTAATAGCACATAGAATAAAGGGTTTTTACATGCAGAAACTTTTATGTAAACTTACTCTATATTACCTATTATATTGAGGTTTGAATATGCCAATTTTAACAATGTCTATAATTGGCATATTATATTAATTTATTAGGATTATTCTTAAAACATAGATATATGCGCTCGCGGAATTTATTATAGACAATTTTAAAAATTTTAATAAAATGGGACCAAATGACAGCTATCTACCTATCATTAAAAAAAGAATGAACAAAATCGGAGCACTAGAAGCGAAGCAATGAGGTACTAGGTTTATAAAGCTATGGCCAATACAACTAGGCGGTTGTGTAAAAATATGACATTCTATTAAATAGAAAATACCGAAAAAATTATTAGTATTTGCTTTATTTTACTAATTTATACAACTGTTTATTTTTTCATGTTGACTCATATAACGAACATGTTTTAAATAAATAACTGAGATGTGAACAATAAAAATGTATACATAAATATTTTCCTTACGCTTAATATTAAACAACAATAAGGAAACATTCAAAACCTCACAATTTATGACAGCATCAATTTTGCAAAGTGTTACGCAGCCGATTTTATTACCGCTGACCAATATAGCTGTACTTTTTTATGTCAACCTAACAGTATCTGATATTAAAAGTCCATTCGTTGTAATTGTACTTCATTAAATGGTGACATAAAGAGTGACAGATGACATAACAGTTTTCGCGCCCAAAGTAACGTCACCTTGACATTGACGTAGGTCGCCGCGCCCCGTCCATTGACCCGTGACGAAGCGGGCGGTGTTGCCAGTTAGCGGTAAATATTTAAATGTTATCAGTTTCGATTTACCCACGGTTGTTGTGGTTTTCGTTCTTGTGAATAATAAAAATAAACGTTGTTGGATAAAAAACAGCTTTTTTTAAGATTTTATAAATCTTGATTGATTGTTCCGGCATTTTTTTTGTGTCATAGGTTTTTAAAATAATCCAATAATAATATGATATAGTTAAATAATATTTTTTATGAAAAGAGAGTCGTTTTTGTAATTTGAAAATGATGTAAATTACAATCAATGTCTTTAGGAGGTAAATCAATACCATAAAGATGAACAAACACAGACTTTTGTATTCAACAACATACGTTTTCCGTTGGTTTATTAATCATTAAGCATGTATTTTTAAGACACAAAAAAAATGTATATCCGTTCTTAGAACTCATTTTAATATCAATTATATAACAATAGTTCTCTGCCTCCGTAGCCTAGTGGTAAGGGCGTATGCTTTAGAAACTAGAGGTCGTGAGTTCGAATGCTGCGGGACTATCGACAAATTTTTATTGATGTTTCCTAGTTATTTAGGGAAATTTAGGCCGATCACCCTATTGTCTAAAAAGTAAGATAATCCATGTGTCGGATGGGCATGTAAAAAGTCGCTCCACCCATTAACCCGCACTGGACCAGAGTGGTGGGATACGGTCCAGAAACCCCCTAAAAGGGAGGTCTATGTCGAGCATGAATATTAGTTACTTTAATTTTAAGTAAATTTGAAATAGGAAACAGGCAACCCTGAACTTTGTTTATACGCGCCATAACCTATATTGAACAGACTGACTCTTGAAATAATAACAGCTTTCATTATTGTTTGAGTATTTGTTTTGACTGTAACATAGCTTTGTTTTGGTTTTTTGAAACTTTATTCAATGTCCTTGCGTGGCATGTAAATAGTCGGTCCACCCACCAACCCGCATTGGACCAGCGTGGTGGAATACGGTCCAAGGCTCCCTAATGTTCAGCAGTGGACTATCACAGGCTTATGATGATGATGATGATACAATGTCCATCAGGCATGTTTTTTTGTTTCGCTTTATGCTTTCATGTTTTTTTTCTTTCTCACATCTAATTTTTTTATCTTTACGGCCTGTTGAAATTTAAAAAAAAATATAAAAGAAATTCCCACCTATACAATGACTCAACGATATCTTTGGAACCATAAGGCGTAGCGACCTGAAACTTGGTAGGAATATTCCATTCGCCGAGTAGAGTCAGCTAAAGATTTTACGAAATTCACCCACGCGAGGGGTTGGGGTTGTTGGTTGGTTGTATGATTATTATAACGCTTTATTAAATAAATATAAAGAATTAACTCAAAAGATCTGTTAAACGGGCAAAAGCATTGACAGTTAGTGCCTACAAATAAATACCTGAATATAAAAAAAATATCAATTCTATATTAAAAAGATAAATTAAAAACATCTGTTGTTAATAATTTTCGTGATATCATATAAAAGAGGCGTTTCGTCAAAAAACTGATCTGAAACCCGTTTCGAAAGCCATTAAGAATTGAGCGCGCGAAATTAAAAAGAATAAAAATTTCTCCCGCCAGGACCTGAATGCAGAATATGTAGTTTTATTTTAAGAAAGAGTTATGGGTACATTGTGAGGTTATCTTTATTTGTTTGTGTATTGTGATTATTTAAGTCGAACATCTTTATTCTACTAATATTATAAATTCAAAAGTTTATTAAAATACGTGGTATATTTGCTACACATTCGCGAAAATTTTAATAGATCTTTACATTAACATAGAGCATACATTAAAGTCTGTAGTATTTATGAAGTTATGGTGTGAATTATTTAAAATATAATAAACGATGTCATGTTATAACAAAATGCACTGACATCAGCATCATCTAAAAAAAAAAAATTCAAAATACGCACCAACGCAATGCATAATAACTATTATAAAACAAACTGTCTAACAACCATTATTCCAAATTACTATCACCAAAAGGGTGAATGATATTAAAAAACATAGTTAATAAACTTGATTGTAAAATATTGCTTCTGGTTCTTAAGATACAGCCAGTAACGTCATTGACGTATATTACCGACATATTTTTTTAAATTTTTGTCTGTCAGCCTGTTTGTTCTGGCTAATTTCTGTAATGGCTGGTTCGATTTTGACGGGACTTTGCTAGGAGATATCTGATGTAACCGGGAGTAACTTTGGCCACTTTTTCCTTACAAAAATCAATTGAATATATCTTTCGATGTATTACCACGCGGATGAATTGTGCACAACAGCTGGTTAATTAATATAAATTACTCGTTCATCGTCATCAGCCTGCTTCTTCTGCTGCAGTAGGCAGTGGACTACTGGTGGACATATCCCCCCGTAATATGCACGCCTTCTCTATTAGGGGGTCTTTGGACCGTATCCCTCCACGCTGGTCCAATGCGGATTGGTGGGTGCACCGAATTTACATGCCCTTAATACATGCCCATCCATAAATCATCTTGCTTTTCAGACAATTGGGTTATCAGCCCAAGTTGTCCTAACCAACCAGAAAACAACGATAACACAAAGTTGTTTCCCCGCGGGATTCGAACTCATGACCTCCGGTTTATAAAGCAAGGGCCAATACCGCTAGGCCACGGGGGCGGTTTATTACTCGTTAATGAACCCTAAGAACCACAGTTACTTAATAGTATTGATGGCGGCATATTTTTATGCATTAAGAATTGAACCCCTTTCTCCGAACTTATGTCGTGATATCGCAAATTAGGGTCAGTTTACAATATAGAATTTGTAGTATGTTTAAGTACTTGTTATCACTCAGTTATTGACGACACTGAAATCATTTCTCAGGATATATATATGTATGATATGCGATGCACTGATAAGAGCTTACAAAGCGATACTGTTATAATAAGAGCTCTTCAAAATATAGTATTCAAGCAGTTATATGATGCATTCATTTAACGGAGGTAAGCGTTATAGAGGAACCCATTGGTATGGTGGTTAGTTACTAGCATTGTTGTCTGTAGGGTATCGCACTTTGATTTTCGTAACAAATAAAGATGTTTTTCCAATATTTTCTTTTTAAAAGTGCCGAAATCTTCGATTGTTTGCGAAGTAGACGTTCTTTGGTAAATACCACTAAGCTTAAAGGAATATTGGTCTCCCTTTGAAGGTAGTGGTCGAATCTTACGGGAAAATAACTACATGCTTTTGATGTTTTTTCTTTTATCTGCGATGGTGATGCATATCAAATCCACTATTTAACGGAGTTTTCGCGTAAATTATATACATAGGTACTAGAAACCCCGCAACCCCAATGTAGGTAGAATTTCGTAAAATCTATGTATATTAATTGTGGACTCTTTCCAGCATCCATGATAACGGACAGACTAAGCTGGTTGTAAACGACGGGAATAAATATATATAACTAACGCAAAAAATCCGTAAAATAGTAGATTTAATATTTTTGGTTACTCAGAGTACCCAATTGCCTGAAAAGTCGGTCCTGGTCATCAACAATATCTTTGGCAGGTCTATGATTTCTTTGAAGATGGATAGGAAGAAGGAGAAGGATGTTCTTGGAAGAGCATCCTAAAAATCATGTCTTAGGCCCAGTTTGTTACAGGGTACATCAGAAATAACACATATAACTGGTGGTAGCACCCCTTTTTACAAAGGATCGTCTGGTTGGGCACCACCGCGGTGCCTATTTCTACCGGTAAGCAGTAGTGTGAAAACACTACTGTGCTCCGTTTTGAAGAGCACCGTAGCCAGCGTATTTACTGGGCAAACGAGACTTAACATCCTATGTCTCACGGTTGGCAGCGCGTTGGTGATACCAGTATTGCCAATGTCTATGGGCGTCGGTGACCACTTTCCATCAGGTGGCCCGACTGCTTGTCTGCCTGCGTAGGCTTTCAAAAAAATAAAAATATATATTATTGATATATGTTGATTACTTATAACAACTTTTTTTCCTATCATAGAAACTCTATGACGTCATGATGGTATGATTATCAAAACAGTTAATATTTTGAATAGTGTACAAATATCCCAATATATCTTAAATGGCGTATATATTTCGTATGGCATTTAAAGAAACCTAAACTTGACAGATTCTAACAGAAGTATTTCTAAGCTTGTTTTATTGATAGTGCTTCAAATTCTGCGAAAATGCTGATTAATATGATATCAGTGCAATGCGAATTGAATCCTGTTACTTTACATTAGAGCATGCATTAGACAAACGTAACAACGATAGGTCTTAGGCGATTTGAGTTCGAGATTCCAGTAAGTCTAATATTTATGACCATGGGATTTAATAAAAGAATATTATAGCAAAAGACAAAGAGGAAGATAATGTTTTGTTTTTATAATAAAGCTAGACTCTTCCATTCGAGAAATAGATGTTTCTTCATTGATAATAGGTGATACGCCCGGCTCATAAGAAAAGCATCGTAAGACGCCACAAATCTCAGATATTATACTGAAAATGGTGCCCTTCAAACCGGAAGACAGTTAAGTTTACACAGTACTGATTTGAGGCAGAAATAGGGCCGCTTCCGTGGTCTAGCGGTATTGGCCCTCTCTTTATAAACGAATTCGTTTAATTCGAATCCCGCGGGGAAATAACCTTGCGTTATCGTTGTTCTCTGGTTGGTTAGGACAATTTGTGCCGATCACCCAATTGTCTGAAAAGTAAGACGATCCATGAGTCGGGTGGGAATGTAAAAAGCCGGTTCATCTACCAACCCGTATTGGACTTGCATGTTGGGTTATGGTCCAAAACCCCCCCTAATGGAGAAGGCGTGAATTAAGTGAGGCCTATGTCCAGCAGTGGAATAACAAAGTCGGAGGATGATGATGATGGAGGTACCTGAGTGTACCTCTATCATCAGTACCTGAGGTGGATTACATGTATGCCTCAATACATGTTATCTGGGCTTAAGTTTTTAGTATAAATTCTCTCTATTACGACAGAAAACTTGCAAAAACCATCCCCAAACTACAACCACTGAAGTATGCATAAGCATCCTTTCCTTCTAATAAACTTATTAAATTCTAAAGTCTATTAAATGATCAAAATCGGGTGATAGAATCTTTAACAAGATGTAAGATGCTAGGTTGATCTGGTAGCAAATTATATGGTCTGTAAACTTAGGTGAATCAGTGGACTCCAATTCACGAAGTACCAGATTAAATGAATTTCCATTAATGTGTCAGACACAGAGGTCAGCCAATTATATACAACTAGCGACCCGCCCCGGCTCCGCACGGGTGCAATACTGATATCTGTAAAGTCTATGGAAAAATATATAAATTTACCAGCGTTTATCTGCAATATTAAGCATGTGCTATACATATAAACCTTCCTCTTCAATCACTTTATCTATTTAAAACAAAACGCATCGAAAACTGTTGCGTAGTTTTAAAGATTTAAGCGTACATAGGGATATAGGGACAGAGGAAGCGACTTTGTTTTATACTATCTAGTGATTAGTAATTTGTTTTGAAAATGGAAACGCACTGTTTTCTTAAAGTCATTGTGTTATTCTGTTAATAAACGAATTTACTGGCTTTAACATATTGTTAATTGAATCTTTTGAATTGAGATAATCCTAAAATAATATATAAATAATATAGCAAATGAATATATATTTACACCAAATTCGAATCTGTATTCAACTTAAAGTGATACTCACTTATTGATTGTCAAAACGCTACCACCAGCTAGGAAAAGGTAGCCTCTGACCTGAGAAGAACCGGCGGAAGAAAGTCCGCTTGACTATTACTTCTTTATTATCTTTTACAATAAAATTAAAACAATAAACACACAAGCATAAAATTATCTATCAAATTCACTAATTTACGGATTTTTCGCGTTACTTAAATATATTTATTCTTGTCTAATGACCAGACATATACCAACTTAGTCTGCCCGTGAGCATGGACGCTGGAAAGAATCCGAAACGTCGGGAATAAACAAATTTATTTAAGTTACGCGAAAAATCCGTAAATCAGTGGATTTGATATGTATAATAATAAAGAAATAATTAAGCATAAAATTATCATCTTATTGTGAAAAAAACCTGGAGCGAGCATTCCATTATAAGAATACGTTATCGTTTAAACTGCCTCCGTAGCCTAGTGGTATGGGCGTGTGCTTTAGAAACCGGAGGTCGTGGGTTCGAATCCTGCGGGGACTCGACAAATTTTCATTGTTGATTCCTAGTTGGTTAGGGCAACTTAGGCCGATCATCCAATTGTCTGAAAAGTAAGATGATCCATGCGTCGGATGGGCATGTAAAAAGTTGGCCCACCCACCATCCCACATTGGACCAGCGTGGTGGGATACGATCCAAAACCCCCTAATGGATTGGGGTGTATTAGGGGAGGCCTATGTCCAGCTGTGGAATGTCACAGGCTGATGATGATCGTTTAAAAACTCATTTGCCTTGTGATAACTTTTAACAAACAAGCGTCCCATGACCACTTTTTTTATTTAGTAATAAAAAAAAATCCGAAACGAAAAATGAATCAGATAAAAGACTGGAATAAGCACGATGCTTTTCGATATCTCATAGCTATAGGAATATATGTAAACTATATGTGATGAAGAAACTACGTATTAAGTTCATTCTCCTTTGCACATTATTTTCCTTTTTAGTCATTGCCTTGAGTCATGCGGTCGGCCTAACCACTAAAAAATGCCTAAAAACCGAATACAAAGCGACTGGTATTCGACCTTTACAGCAAAGGGTCACTTACATTGTATATATAGATAAGATGACAATAATTAACCTCATTTATATACACTATAATCGAATACACCTTGCTATTCCTCGCGGGCAAAGTCACGGGTACCAGCTAGTTAGCGGTAAAGGAAATAATCACCTCCTTCCATAAACTGAACAGATGTACTTCAAAATAATTAATATTTAGTCATCATCATCATCATCAGCCTGCGTTAGTCCACTGCTGGTCATAGGCCTTCTCTAATGCACGCCTACTCAAATAGGGGATTATTATGCGTTTCCCACCACGCTGGTATGATGCGTATTGGTGGGTGGACCGACTTTTACATTCCCATCTGACGCATGGATCATCTTGCTTTTCAGACAATTGGGTGATCGGCCCAAATTGTCCTAACGAACCAGAAAACAAGTTCTTTCCCGCGGGATTAGAACAAGAATACTGCTAAGCCACGGAGGCGTTATTTATTTAATGTCCTAATTAATTTGTATTATCAGCATACCAGTAGATATTTAAACTAACCGAGATTGTCAATACGGGCGTAGGTGGCACACGGAGCGAACGATCATGACCTTAAATGATTACTTTTGAAATACAACACGTGTTTTGAACGGAAGTAATTGTCATAAGGGTTAGATAGGAAGTTGTACAAAACCTTGTAGACTGCATGTCTATTGAAAGTAAGATTAGATTATTATTAAAAAATTGCAAAAACTGTACGAGGTGACAACTGCCTCCGTAGCCTAGCGGTAAGGAGGGTGTGCTTTAGAAACTGGAGGTCGTGGGTTCGAATATTGCGGAGACTCAAAAAAGTCGGTCCACCCGGTAATTGAAAAAATCGAACCTAATACTTTTAGTAACGAATAGTATTTATCAAATATCTTTCTTCGGGTCAAAAATAACTTTAACTGCTTGGTAATTATCGTGAAATATCAAACAGTCTTATCGTAAAAGTTATTTACTTTCACTGATATAGATACTTTATATAGATAAACTTTCGTGGCTGTTATCAATATCTTTCAGTATGTTTGTTTAAAACTTACGGTTCACTTTTATCGTTAGCAAATATATGATATCAGTTAATGGGTGAAAGTTTGTTTGTGTGTTTAAACGATATTTCCGTTCTCTATATAAAGATATTAAGAAATCATATCAAAATAGCACCGCCCTGCGGATTCACCCGTAATTTTAGATAATATTTGCATTTCGTGCCAGTCGCCGATAGCAGATTTTTCTCCACATCCATGACACTTTATAATATCTTGTAAGAACTACATTATATCCTTAAATATTAAAGTAAGTTAGTCTGATATATTAGATATATATATATATATACTATACTATACCATATTAGACATATTATATATATATATATATATATATATATATACATATTAATATGTCACCCATTTGTTACGAGCATTAATTGACAGTTCGGGTGTCATCGTATTCCGATAAAGATCCGAGTTTCTACATTTTTTTCTTACATCTATATATTTAATGTCTTCTATTGGATGTAAAAAACAAAATTAAGGTTAACGCACGCCTCGTCCATTAGGGGTTTTTTGGACCGTATCCCACCACGCTGCTCCAATGCGGGTTGGTGTGTAGACCGTGTAAGTAGTGAGTAGACCAACTTTTTACATCACCATCCGACGCATGGATCAACTTACTTTTCTTAATTGGGTGATCGGCCCAAATTGCCCTAACCAACTAGGAAACATCAATGCAAATTTTTTGAGTGCCTTCAGGATTCAAACCGACGACCTCCGGTTTTCAAAGCACAGCGCCCTTACCACTAGGCTATGGAGGCAGTTACAATGCATTGCAATCTTTCAATGTTTGTCTACAAACATGACACACCTGAATTTTTCACGTTATCAAAATATGTTTGCGTTTACTTGCACATTAATAGGGTTGCCAGCTATACTGTTTTAAACAATATTATACTGTTCTTTAATGATTTATATATTTTTATTGTTGAAAAGTATACAAAATATTGTTTTTAGCATTAAAATGCAAACTACACATTATTATTATTTATTCTACTTAGACGCTCACACAAATTAGTTTTAATCCAAGCAGAGGGCTCTATAATATGTATTCTAAACTATAGATATGTAATATATTGTTTGATATTCTTTATAGACCTAAATATATTTTATTTAATATAAAAAAAGGTGGCACCCCTAGTAATAAATCACTGCTTGTAGTAAAAATAGGTCACCGATGTATGCTTAGTTGCACCTGAGGAAATATGTGATAATATGATATTAAAAATGTTGTACGATGAAGTTTTGTATATTTTCACACTGGATTAAATAAAGTTAATAATTCTTTATATCAAAAATTTCTCATGCTATTTAAAAGTGAACGGTTTTTATGATATAATAATTACTCAATTTACTTGTGGCATTGACTCGATCTATTGCTTTTGATCAATGAAATTTTGTTAGTTACAGCCCTCTTTATATTGCAATTCTTCAATTGCGCACAAGTAACAATTAAAGAGTAATGTACATATAGATAAATAAGTGCATTTACGCAAATTTCTAGTGCGTTTCATTGAAACACTAAAAGGGTTTATCTATTCAATAGTGTGAAAGCATTACTGTATTCCAGTTTGAAGGGTAACGCAGCTAGTAAAATTATTACAATAAGACGCAGTACCTTTCGGGTGGAGGTTATGTTTGTGGTATGTGAAGGTCCCTTCAAAGAGACGGCATTGGCTATGTTTTAGGCAAATAAGTTGACATATTATTAGCATAAGGTTGAGCTAATAATTAGTAAGACGTTATTGGTTATGCTATTAGGATTTAATAAAAGATTTTACGGTTTCCATCGCGCTTATTACTTTTGACCGACTTCCCCGTTATTTTTCAGTCTTGTTGCTGGAAGAAATAGTCTATGTTTGTTCCTAGTATTTACATTGATATTAAAACACCTAATTAGGTTTTAACCTGTGGCTGACAAAAAAGATAACAACGACTCTTTATGCCACAAAATATTTTTAGCACAATATGGAATATTAAATGATCCGTGAGAGAACTGGAGTCACCGACATAGCCTTCTGCTGAACCTGAAGGCATTGGGCCGGTCATATAAGCCGCATAACTGACGACCGCTGGAGTTGGAAAGTTCTGGAGTGAAGACCGAGGATCGGCAAACGTAGTATATGACGCCCTGCGGCAAGATGGAGTTGACGACATTCGCAAAGTGGCCGGTGTGGGCAGGATGAGAATAGCCGAAGATCGGAAGCGGTGGCGTACATTAGGGGAGGCCTATGTCCAGAGGTGGACTGACACAGGATGATGATGATGTTGAATACGTAAAAGGAAACTAAAATGATCTAATGATTGAGTTGTGGCTAAGCAGTTTGTCTGGAGCTCTACATTATGCATTAAAATGTTATGTACTCTTACATTCAGTTCCTAATTTTAGTCTATTCAATTAATTGTTATACTAACTTTAAATATTCATTTTATTAACGCGATTATTATACATATCAATATATATTTATTCCCGACGTTTCGGACTCTTTCCAGCATCCATGATCACGGGCGGATTGATTATTATCACGTATTTGCTGTATTAAAATGAAGATATGATAGAAAATCATCTCTACACAACAATATGGGGTTGTTTATAAATCCTGAGTAATGTTAGCTAAGCTCTAATTCTAGGCACCCTAGATCGATTGCCCTGACCTACTAACCCACCCTTACCAAGGTTCAAGGAAACTCATTCTAATGTTGATAATCGATAACTTGTAACGTCTCGTATATATATATTAAAGTAGTGTATTTATTTATTTATTCTTTTTGCACAATAATATAACACCCAGGCGGCCTTGCCATTAGGCTTTTTCTAACTGCAAACATTAGGAAGGTTACTAAAATTCAGCACGATCTACTGGCATAAACGATAAACGATTTAAGTCTTGAGTATTTATTAAATTTTGTTGTTTTTTTAAATCATTGCACCTACTCACCATTCTCTTCACTATCCATGGTTGCATCATCAGCCTTTGATAGCCCACTGCTGGACATAGGCCTCCCCTAATACACCCCTTTCCATTGGGGGGTTTGGACCGTATCCCACCACGCTGGTCCAATGCGGGTTGGTGGGTGGACCGACTTTTTACATGCCCATCCGACGCATGGATCATCTTACTTTTCAGACAACTGGGTGATCGGCCCAAATTGCCCTAACCAACTAGGAAACAACAATGAAAATTTGTTGTGTCCCCGCAGGATTCGAACCCACGACCTCCGATTTCTAAAGCACATGTCCATACCACAAGGTTACGGAGGCATTGGTATCCATGGTTAGTTGGTAAAAAGTCCGCCATTGTACTGCATACTTGTACACAATGTGTTAATAAAGAAAATAAGTAAACATGAATTACAATTAATCAATGGCCACGGACTTCTTAAAAAAATATTAGTCGTATAGGGTATAATTATTAAAATTTACATAATGTTTAAAAAACACACGTAAACATATACATTTATTTATTTATTTATTCTTCTTGCCTAGGCAGTACAAAGGCGGACTTAATTCCATTGGCATTTTCTCCCAGTCAACCTTACCTTTACTATTTATATACACACAATACCAATAAACAATATATAGAATGATTAGTTGTATAGTACAAACCTATAAGTACTTTGTTTGGAATCAGTAACATATTTCAATGAACTGATTTTTAAACAAGGTTAACTTTTGTCACAACAATTAGTCAATATTTTCTCTGAGACAATTGTGGAAGAATTAAATTTTGTAAACACATGAAAATTCTTCTGTTTTCATCATTTTTATTTAAATCTTCGTATACGTAGTGTATACGTATATATGTAGTGAAACTCTTTTTCTTACTGAGCAAAACTCGCGTTGTATATATAATATATCCACCTGTGTTAGTCCACTGTTGGACATAGGCCTCCCCTACTGCACGCCTTCTCCATTACGGGGTTTTTTGACCATATCCCACCACGCTGGTCCCATGGGTTGGTGGGTGGACCAACTTTTTACATGCCCATCCGACACATGGATCATCTTACATTTAAGACAATTTGGGGATCTTAAAAACAACGATAACGCAAATTTGTTTCCCCGCGGAATTGGAACCCACGACCTCCGGTTTAAAAAGCAAGGGCCAATACCGCTAGACTACGGAGGCGGGTCCTAGAATACTAATTATAAATTTCTAATTACTGATACGTACTGATACGTTATTACAAATTACTTATTTACCTCCGTAGCCTAGTGGTAAGGGCGTGTGCTTTAGAAAGCGTAGGTCGTGGATTCGAATCCTGCGGTGACTCAACAATTTTTCATTGTTGTTTTCTAGTTGGTTAGGGCAATTTGGGCCGATAACCCAACTGTCTGAAAAGTAAGATGATCCATGCGACGGATGGGCATGTAAAAAGTCGGTCCACCTACCAACCCGCATTGGACCAGCGTGGTGGGATACGGTCCTAAAACCCCCTAAATTATCATTAGGGGCGGTCTATATCCAGCAGTGGACAGTAATACAGGCTGATGATGAATAACTGATACTAATGTCCTTACATTCTGTAATCAATCAAAAAGATTTTGACAATTGAATAATAGAATACATTAATCTATTCAGCCTGGACAGTACTGAATTTAATATCAATTACTATTACAATTTACTGTACAATACTTGAGAAAATTTTGTTCTAAATATTATTCTAGATTATAGGGTCACCTTACCATACGCATTGGCAAAAACTCTTTTATTCCAGAGTAAATATGTCAAAAACGACGTATCTAGACTGCTCCAGATTTCAGGATGACGCGTAAATAAATAGCAATGATCATAAACAAAGACTACTTTGCGAGCTGTACGTCTTTCATTTTTTGATGTTCCTTTGTTTTCACATACTTTGAGGCCGTTCCGTAATAAAGAATTGTTACAATCCAGTTATTACATTTTTTTAAGAGACCGCATATAACATTAATTATAGCATTCATAATGGCAGGTATGCAAGTCTTTAACAGTTTCATCATCATCAACACCATCAGCTTGTGTCAGCATGTGTATCAGCGTGTGTAGTCCACAGCTGGACATACGTCTAATGCACGACACCGCTTCCGATCCTCGGTTATTCCCATCCAGCCCACACCGGCCACTTTGTTAATGTCATCACTCCATCTTGCCGCAGGGTGTATTCTTTATAATCTGAAAATATATTCTACGAAACGGCAGAACTCAAGTGAAATCGGTATTGATGCCGAATAGTTTGGACCTATCGGAGGTGCTTTATCAGGACGAGATGATGAAGGACTTACAATATATATGTTCAGTTAAATGTTTAATTAGTTTATCATCTAGCATGAATAGAAATTGTAACTTTTAAGGTATTACTAATAATGTCCTCCAGTCGAATCTGATTATATTAGAGATCAGCTAACTGCGCAGGAGACATTATAGTGCACAAGTGTACACGCAAACACAGGCGTACACCCTGTTCCTTTATACTCTTAAAGCCCGATGGGACGGATAATCGACACGACCGACTTTTCACATACATATACGACGCATGGATCGTCTTACTTTACAGGCAGTCGGGTAATCAGCCCGCATTGCCCTAACCAACTAGGAAACAACAGTACAAAGTATTCGCATCTACTTTTAGTGTGTTTTTATTCATAGCAATATAATGGTGACACATAATAGTGTATTTACACTACTAAATTACGCTTACAATAATTCTGTAGTATTGAAATTTTGAAGATACTACAACTTGGCTTAGTCTGCTTAAAATTGCTAAAAAATATATGTTGTTTGTAACTTAATGTAAGTATATTGTTAAATAATATAAGGCGTGCATTAGGGAAAGCCTATGTCCAGCAGTTGACTGGACACTAGCTGCTGTAGATTATGATGAGTAACTATTATTACCTACAACTTACGCATATATGTATCCATTATATATTTACTATCACCAAGCGCTAGGTAGATTACTAAAATAAATAATATTGATACACTACAGACATTGTTACACAAAGGGTCGTTGTATCGCAGTTAATCCGTACGCCAATATTCTGACCTTTTCAAGTGGCAGTGTGCCAATTTAATACTATACATTCAAAAAGAAACTCAGTGTACGAACATTGAGAGATGTTTTACGATTGAAAGAAATATATATTATATCATATATTTAAAACAGATACGATTTTAAAACGTGTAGTGAAATCTTTTTCAATAAACACTTCAAACAAGCCAGTAATACTCTATAACCAAACGCAAAATGGAAAATATTGGGGCGTTACTTTTATGAAGGAGTCAATAAATGATAATCGCTATATGAGTGCTGCCTCCTTAGCCTAGTGGTATGGGCGTGTGCTTTAGAAACTACAGGTTATGGTTCACATCCTGCGGGACTTCAACAAATTTTCATTGTTGTTTCCTAGTTGGTTAGGGCATTTTTGGCCGATCACCCGATTGTCTGAAAACCTGGTGGCAGGTCCCCTGTTTACAGGAGACCGTCTGGGTGGGTACCACCGCGGTGCTTATTTCTGCCGCGAACAAGTAGTGTGAAAACACTACTGTGTTCCGGTTTGAAGGCCACCGTAGCCAGCGTATTTACTGGGTAAACGAGACGTAACATCCTATGTCTCACGGTAGGCAGCGTATTGGCGATACCACTGGTATTGCCAGCTTGACTGCGCGTCTGCCTGCATATGCCATAAAAAAAGTAAGATGATCCATGCGTTGGATGGACATGTAAAAAGTCCCGTATTGGACCAGCGTGGTGTGGACGTTCAAAAACCCCCTAATGGATAGGGATGTATTCGAGGAAGCCTATGTTCAGCAGTGGATTATCACAGGCTGATAATGATGATGATGATGATGATGATGATGATGATGATATGTGTATGTACTTGGAATGGAAACAATGTGTCCCCATGGCAAAGCAGTCATGTCATACATCTAGCGTTCTTATTGATGAGATGTCAATCACTGAGTGACTCTACTAATAACATGTTTATAACCAGCTATAGGTGCCTATTTCTCCCGCAAAGCAGAGCTAAAAACGGCTGTGTTCCGGCCTGAAGGGCACCGTAGCCAGCGTATTTACTGGGTAAACGAGACGTAACATCCTATGTCTCGCGGTAGGCAGCGCATGGGTAATACCCCTGGTATTGCCGATGTCTATGGGCGTCGGTGACCACTTTTCATCAGGCCCGACTGCTACTCTCCCTTCGTTGGCAGTAAAATAAAAAAAAACAGCCCCATACGACTCCATTTTGTTGGCATAGGCACCGTTGTTATCATTAATTCATATGTTTAATTTGCTGTCGGTAAAAATAGGCAAAAAAAATGTGTTTAAAATATTATGTACGGAACAATTAACCCCAAAACAGTTTGGTATAAGGCTTAAATAATAAATTACGTACATATTTATTAAAAGACGAGTAATTATACCAAAAGTATGCCGGCTGTGTTATTCCCTTGCCAATTTTGTCTTTACTCAGAAAGTTTCTTTTGTTAACTTTGGCTCGTTCACAAATTACGTGGACTTCGAATTTAAGATCATTAGCTAAATATAGATTTCTTGAATAATAAACAAGAAATTTATATTTACAGGTGGTTGATCGTTTTAGCAATGACCATCTAGAGAACTACCACCACTGTGAGTATTACTGCCGCAAAGCAGTAGCGCTACTGTCTTCCGGTTTAAAGGGCACCTTAGCAAGCGTAATTGCTTTTGTACGTGGCCTTGACGTTTTAGCAAATAGTGTCCGCCACCTAATTCAGGGGGAGGGTAGCTTCGCAAACTCAGTGTTAGATGAAGCTCACGACATGAGTCTAAGCTTATCATCCTTACATCATCAGCCTGTAATAGTCCCCTGCTGGACATAGGCCTTCCCTAACACACCCCTATCCATTAGGGGGTTTTGGACCGTATCCCACCACGCTGGTCCAATGCGGGTTGGTGGGTGGACCGAACTTTTACATGCCCATCCGACGCATGGACATTTTACTTTTAGACAATTGGGTCATCGGCCCAAATTGCTCCTAACCAACTAGGATACAACAATGAAAATTTTTGTTGTCCCTGCAGGATTCAAACCACGACCTCCAGTTTTAAAGCACACGCCCATACCACTTGGCTCGAAGGCAGTAACATCTGAAAATCGGTTCTGATTCAAAGTTCGCCAGCCATGGATATCAGCAATACCAGGGGTATCACCAATACGGTGCCTATTGTCTGTTTATTTGTTCCTTTATTTCTATTTCTAGTGCACATACGCTGATACCTAGTCATAAGCCTAAGGTTGACTGACAGATAAGGCCTAAAGCTCAGAAGTTTATTTTTAATTGTAAAAATGTATAAAACAATACACGTATGAATACTTTTCTGTATACTTACAGAAAGGTAATTAGATTTTATGTAATAATTATATTGTTTGTCATATTCAAGTCGGTACATTTTGGGACGGTAAAAATTGCTAACCCTAAATGTCATGCTATTTCTGGACAAGTATAAGACAAAGGAGTGTTTATCTTCTGAATACTTCTTTGTTAGAAACCCCATTTTGTTGCCATAATAAGTAAAAAAAGATTTTGAAAATGTATTGTCTGTTGGTTTAAAAATATTATAAAATACACAACATTAATGCTTTAAACACGTGCCTTGTCGTGTATTTCATCTCATCCTAATAATATAAAGAATAAAGAAAGTAATAATTTACGCCAAAAATGGCGGGAAAAAGTTTGACGTACAGTGATGGATCATCTCATTATGATCACAGATTAAAAAAGAATCCTTTCATAAGAAAAAATAATTTTTAATTTACCAAAACAAAGAGGTTAACTTTTCAATCTGTTATCTATAGTAATAGATTTTCGACCTTTGACCATAAAGTAAACTGAACACCGAACCAATACGAAAGCTTTATAAAGTTTTTTTTTTTATTAAACAAATGACTTTAGTCTATGAACGCGTGATCATGGTTGCTGAAAAGAGTCCGAAACGTCGGGAATAAATATTTATAACTAACGCGAAAAATCCGTATTTTATCGGATTTAATATATAACTTCTAATAAGATTTATACTCCAGAAGAACTATACACTAAATCACTTTTACTACCTATTTAAACATAAGAACATATTTTTAATACTTTATAAAGGGCTTGTTTAAGCTTAACGTGGAAAATACGACATAAAGTTAATTCATAAAATCCATCTTATTCGAACTCATGACCCCCGGTTTGTTAAGTAAACGCACGTAATCCACAACGGCAGTCAAGTATTCATCTAAACTAAAGTTACATACACGAGTTAGTACTTTTGTATTTGACGAGTAAAAACGAAAATAGTAGATCGATTAAAACTATTTTGTTTTCTAAATAAAATTTATTTAATAAATAAAAAAAATAAAAATCCAACTGAAGAAGTGAAAAAATAGCCATAAAATTACTTCAATATCATTTAAAAATAATAATAGCTTTCTTCGTCCCTAGATTTTTTATGTACGCTTAAATCGTTCAAACTACGCAACGGAATTCGATGCGGTTTGCTTTTAATGGATAGAGTGATAGAAGATTCCTCTTCTTCCAGTTTATATGAATCATACAAGCTTAATATTGTATGTATATTTTCTATCAGCATAGCTACGTGCGAAGCAGGGGCAGGTCGCTATTATAATATAATGTTCAATCATTAAAACGTAATATTTGATAGAAGACGTTTAAAAAAGTTGAAAGCGTCCATTTTTAAAATATTTCTGAAGACCGCAACGCTAAATTAAACATCATTAGCATTCCGTTAAATTTTTACCCTGACCTCTTTATTTTCAAAACATAGATAATAATAACTTACTAAAAATAAACTGGCAACTTTAATCGTTATGTTTTAAATGTAGTATTTTTAATTGCAACCGCGTTTAATAATGTTTTCAAAAATAGTTATTTATAAAACTATTATTTGATCTCCATATATATTAATATTTGTAACATATAGTTGTCTGCAAAAAATATTTGATATATCATAAATAAATCTGTTTTGTGACAATTCATCTGTAACTTGATGTGACAACAACATATAAACTTTTAAATAAGACGTCTGTAGGTAAAAATAAACATTATCTTAAGTTAAACTTGAATCTTTTAACATATCAATGTTCATAGGTTATTATAATGATTACAAGCACTTAAATACATAAATATTGTACATTCAAAAAGTAATGAATCAAATAACAATAACAATATTTCCGGACGATTAACACAACATCATCCAGTCCCAAACTTATCAAAGCTTGCACTATAGAAACTAGCCTACTGAAAGATACAAAGACTTAGTTTTCTTTTGTAAATAAACACAAGCTATATACATACAAACACCGAGACACGAAAAAAACACTACGTTCATACACAACATTTTACCCGTGATGAGAATCGAACCCCACACCTTTCGGCGCAAAAGTCAAGGTCACTAACCACTGCGCCAAGCGGGTCATATAGCACTCTTAGTTCAATGATTTGCTAGCAAAACACACACGAGCATTAGAAAAGCAAACAATTCCTCAAACATGTCAGCTCGTGTCAAGGTTATTTGATATTAATTGATTTAAAACCAAACTGTCACGAATTATATGTCTCAGCGAAATCTTTGTTTACTAACATCGCGTGTCGTTTTTTTCGCAACGCATTCGAAACGTGTCGCATTACGTGACATTTCCGCATCAAAAAGTTATTACTTATAATTAAAAATTATTTCAAACAAATCAACAAAAGAGTATGTTCAAAATGTAATAGCTTAAATTTAAAATAAAATAAAATCTAGATTTATTTTTATTTAAATATTTACAATAAGGCTTTATGTTCAATATAATGCATAATGCGAATTAAAAACAATATAAACAAAATTTAAAAAACTTACCTGTCATCGTCGCACCTGACAGCGTTTCCCGCCAAAACTATGAACACTAGTAGCAACATTTAAACACGTTCGTATCACATACAATAACAACAGATTAAACAACTGTTATTTTAATTTATCATTTGACACACGCAAACATAATCGCGAATTGTGTTACGATTTTAGTCGTTTACAAGTCGAGACGCGTACAGTTTGCGCTTCCATACGCGACTACGCGTTCATGCCCTGTAACGGGCATTAAATAGTTGAAATACTCGGTACAAACATAGTCCGGGAGCTTGTTATTATGTGACATACATTGTTATTTTGTGACATATTTATCGGTTGTCATTAAATTTGCTTTAGCGCTAACTTTGAAAACTAGTTTGCAATAATAATGAGTTTTATTACTGTAAAAGTTTTTGCGGTCACGATTTCTCTGTTAAACGTTATTTGATTGATTATTAATTTATGCATTGAACGATCATTTTGGTTTAATTTAATAATTATATTTATAGAAGTGTTAGAAATTAATGTGCGTTTCAGTTAAAGCATATTGTAATTTAAAATAAACAATATGTTATTTGTGTTTACAATTAATGATTCGTTATAATTATTGATACATATATACTGAACCTATCAAAACTGCTCCCAACATACATTCAAATACATAAGTTTTAAACATATAAATATATTTATAATGCAACAAATACAGCATACTTCTCAATAAGTTATATACTCGTGCAGCTACATTTTCACCACGGGTAACATGACCATGGTACTTGTAGTCATGTCAAATAAACACTGAAGCAATCTATCACTCATCAGGTAATTCCCAAATATTTAAAACAACTGTATTGTAATTAAGATAATGTCTATAGCAATTAAGATAAATTGATGTTAAATGGTCCACGACCAAGCCGCATTGGATCAAGGAGTGGGATCGAGCATGAGATGTATGTGAGACCTAATGTCTAGCAGTGCACACGGCTGATGACGAATGAGAAATGTCTAATTGAAAACTAATTTGCCTAAAGATAGTTTCCACGTCCAATAAAAACTTACATGTGAGTGATAGTGTCTGTTAATAACTTACATATATTCCATATAACTGAGAGCACATTGGTCCAATGTGTATTCGAGTGGACGACCTTTACACTCCCATCCGGCTTTGATGGATCCTACTTGTCCAAATGTGTGGGTGATCGACTTTTTATAACCTCACCGGAATATTACGTTACAACAAATGGTTTTCCACGTTATTGAATAACCGATCCATACTTAAAAGTTATCAGGCTATCGTCATAAGACCCGCGGTGTTGATAGATAATATTATATAACAGGTGAGAAATATTCACAAGTAATACGAAATATTCCAAATTAAATATTTCATTCTTTTCACATACGCACACAAGGCAAGGTTGCACTAATTGCTACAGTCAGCGTCATTCAGGAACCCGCTTTTCAGGCAGCCCTAGAATCGATTCGCAATCGATTAGTCACCAATCAGTAATAATATTGATTAATCGCAATGCAATAAGATTCATTTACGGAAGTATCGGCACGTAAGTACAGATATCATTGAATATTTGCAATATATAATCGTTAGAAAGAAAAGAAAAGAAAAATATTATATCAAATAAATACTTGACGGTAGATTGAGCTAAAAGAAAGTATTTATTTCAAATAATGTGGTCTTTAAAGCTGTTTTTTTTGTACTGATAATGTTTGTTGGATTTTTCTGTATATCTCAATTCAATTTTCCTTTTTTTAATAAGTAACAATTATTTAGGAAATTAAAAACTTAATCATTATGATATACCTTTTCTAGTCCTAAAACATTTTTATATAATAACTGCTAAAATATTGTCCAGTAAATACACATACAGATATTTACAAATGTTAGGTATAATTTTAAAAAGTTACTTAATATAACATCAAAAATATTTATTTCAACAAAACTTTCTAAGGAATTACACAAATAATAGAGTTTTAATTGTAACGAGTTTTAAATGGTTTGTAAAGATTGATTTTTTAGTAAAATAAACCTCTCACATAAATCAAATCTAATAATGTGCAAACGGGGACACAACTAGAAAAATAAAACTTCATAATAAAAACAAAGGCATTTTCAACAAAAATAGCGCTTATTTTAGCCCTCGAGAAGCGTGTCAAGTGTTATTTAGGCGGGAAATGTTCATTTTACTCAAAATGACGCTTGACGTTCCGTTTTTATATTTTAAAAAGCTTTAAAAAAGACGTACAATTTGTTACCATAATGAGATTATGAGCTTAAAAGTGTTTGTTTGCTTTTGATAGATTTTTAATGTTTAAATACGGAAAGCTAAATGATCAGGTCGTTTTAGTGGGATATTTTTTAATTAATTCAGTGTATGGTTTAGCCATCTTTGACATTTTAATTGGAAACAAAGTAACCCATAGCAACGACAATCGTTGTACGTATAGTATCTGTCAACTGCCTCCGTAGCCTAGTGGTATAGGCAAGTGCTTTAGAAACCGGAGGTCGTGGCTTTGAATCCTGCAGACAGTCAACCACTTTTCATTCCTAGTTGGTTAGGGCAATGCGGGCAATTTTCTGTGAATTAAGATGAAATGTGCGTCGGATAGGCATGCAAAAGTCGGTCCTGCGCCTGATCTCTCTCCGGTCGTGTCGGTTATCCATTCCGTCGGACAACGAGAGTAAAGGACTGAAAGAGTAAAGGAAGAAAAAATAGAGAGTGCACCTGTGTCTGCACGTATTATTGCTCACTATAATGTCTCTTGCGCAGTTGGCTGATCTTTAATATAGACGGCCGCCGTAGTCGGAATCAACTTGAATTCGTCTAATCGTCGTTTTTTTAAATAGAATTATCTGTGCTAAACGATCACCGACTTCAGATATACTAAAGAGTGTGCAGGAAAAGATTCGAAGAGATGACGAACCACCTCCCTTATCTTGGCAGTCGAGATATAAATAGATGTAGGCTTTCCCTTCTTTCAGTAACTGGATACAACCACATTAATTAATTACATACACAGTTATACACTTCATCAGCCTGTGTTAGTCCACTGCTGGTTATATAGGCCTCCCCTAACGCACGCCTCCTCCATTAGGGGTTTCGGACCGTATCCCACCACACTGGTCCAATGTGGGTTAGTTGGCCGATTTTTTACATGCCCATCCGACGCATGGATCATCTTACTTTTCAGACAATTGGGTGATCGGCCTAAACGGACAGTTTAACCAACTAGGAAACAACAATGAAATTCATTGAGTCCCCGCAGGATTAGAACCCACAACCTCTGGTTTCTAAAGTAAACGCCCTTTCCACTACAGAGGTAACAGGTGCATAAAATTATACTCAATATAATGGATATTAAGTACAAAGAATATCTTTCCAGAATAATGGTCCAAACCAATACGATTATCACAAGGTTATTCATAGTAAACTCTTGACCCGTTTTAAACTTCTTTCTTTCTTTCTTTCTTGTACCCGTTAAAAAGAACTGTAGCGTCCTCTGCTTCTTCTAGCCTTTTTTATACCAACCGTGTTTCGTTTTAACCTCTGCTCTTGTCTAGCATGTTTTTTATGCCTTGCAGCGACACCTTATCAACATCATCAGCCCGTGCTAGTCCACTGCTGACATAGGCCTCCCCAAATGCATACCTTCTCCATTAGAGTGTTTTTAGATCGTATACCTTATAACACTTGTTTAATGCTACTTTGTTTGACGAGAAACTGCGTAAAAAGTTGTTTCTTGAATAATTATCAAAAGCCTCTGGAAAAAAATGATATACCGAGGTGTTAATAGATTTGATACAAGGGATAGGACACACTCAATGATACATCATCATCAGCCTGTGATAGTCCACTGTTGGACGTAGGACATAGGTTGGACTATCCAATGCGTGTTGGTGGGTGGTTCACTACACAAAAGCTAAATTATCCTTGAGTAACATAGGCTATTTCTTTGTTAAGAAAATCCGTTGCCCAATTATCACAAAATAACATGGGCGGAGCGGATAGATCTACCATCTATCCGCTAGATGTTTTTGTTTAGCAACACACTAAATTTAGTACTTAGTCTTTAGCACTAAGCTTTGTCATTAAACACAGCAAACAATCATATAAATGTACTGCAAATAAAAATAATGGACGCATAATTAACGTGACATTTATTTACAACAATAAAAACTGTTTACTGTTTTTTTATCACATCATAACGCTGCTTAAACACCCAAATTTGTCAAAAGTAAACAGCCAATGCAAACGTTATCCACGAGCGTACCTAATTTTAACCGTGGAATGTATATTTTAACTAATTTAACAATTGCCTGATAACAAACATAATAAAATATGATAAAATACGTATTTGTTTTGCATTGTGTAAATCGTATAAAAAGTTTAGTTGCGTTTTTTCCACACATTCCTCTTCATCATCTTTATTAATAACAGTTTTAACATGACGGATAGCAGTGACATCTGAATGTCAAGTAACAACGACCCAGCAGGCAACAATTCTCGTCTCTCTAATAACTATTTGCTCTGTTAATTGTTTCTTAATCAACTGATATCTGAATACAAAAATACGTTATTCAAAGTCAGTTAGCTCCTAGATTTAAAATCGAAAATTAGGCGAAACTTACTCATCGGCATCATTATGTTATAAGCTTTCAAATATCTTAAAACATATCTACTACCTCCTAGCTCATTCTAACTAGGTATTAAAATTTAAATATGTACACGGTGACATAGGTGGACTCCCTTACATAAACTATCATGGTCCGATGGGACGGACAGCCGATATGACCGGAGAGAGCAGGCACATACACTTCCAATGCCCGTCTCAGGCATGGACCACGATACTTAACAGGTAATGGGGTGATCAGCCCACATCGTCCTAATCAATAATTATGGATATTGCGCCCCGCGGTTTTCACATCTCAGATTTTAAGATCTTAAAGCCTAAATCTTAAATATATATATATATACAATATATATATATACGATATAAAGTAAGAACCTAGGCCTGCCAGACGTTACTTATCATCTGAGAAACAAAATAATCGTACATAGTTGTGTTAGGGTGCTCTGAATGTATACAGAGCTGGTGGCAGATTCACAGATACCAGGTGCTAAAGGTGCAGGGACGCAAACGACCCAGAGTAAGACCCGGAGTAAGGACAGACCAATTGCCTAAAAAGCAAGTCTTGGCGTTCATTAAAAAGGCCTATGTCCAGCAGTGGATTGCTTAAGGATCTTTGGTGATGATGATGATGATGATGATGATGATGATCAGGTGCTAAAGGTACATAAAACATTGACAGTACACAGATCGTAAAGAAACTGACAATAAAATTACTAACGATGTATGTAATATTCATTCGCAATGTGATTTTATGATTGATGTTCTGATACCGACATTGTAGCTTTAATGCTAGGCAATATGCATCGTTTAAAAAAGGATAAATCTCACATGGGGATATTGAATGTTACTGGAAATAAGCTGAGACACATTGACGTTTCAAAAATTTACGAAAACTTCATCATCATCATCAGCCTGTGATAGTCCACCGCTGGACACAGGCCTCCCCTAGTACACCTCTATCCATTAGGGGGCAAAACCCCCTAACGGATAGGGGTTAACCGTATCTCACCACGTTGGTCCAATGCGGGTTGGTGGGTGGACCGATTTTGTACGTGCCCATCCGACGCGAACTTAGGCCCGTGTTTATCTCGAAGTTCACCAGGCTTTCAGGCAGTGCGGTTTCATGCTGTGATTACAACGCAGCATTTATCAAGAAAGGTTAACAAAGGCCCTTCAGCATTTTCAGCAATAACGAAGAGTGCCGAGGAGCATTTACCAGAGCTCGGATCGGCGAGCTGGAGATATCCATTAATAGTAAACTTAACAATTGAAACATCAATACGCTGAGTATCTCACCTCCACAACCCAAAACGTACACTGTATTTTGTGTATTATTTGAAAGCGCTGATATCGTATTAAGACATCTAAAGTTGTTCTTGACAAGTAGGACTGACTTTGTACATGCTCATCCGACTAATGAATTATCTTACCTTTCAAACAATTAGGATATCGGCCCATATTGTCATAAACGTCAAGAAAACTACAATATCACAAATATGTTTTCCGTGGAACTCGAACCTACGACCACCGAATTTGAAATCAGGGGCCAATAGCGCTAGACCGTGGAGGTAGTGCAACCCATTAGAGATATATCCGGTATATAAACTATCAATTCTTTTACAGCTATTATCAGGAGAAGCCTTCGGCATTTCCTAATTCGTTTTTAAGTTGTTCTATTTCCTCCTGATAAGATATATCTAGCACTAAAAATAGGCTTAGTACGACGTAAAAGACTGTTTGGTTTTTAATGTTTTCCTCAAACAGTAGTCATTGTTTAAAACATTTAACTGAAAGAATTGCGATCAACAGTAACCGCCTCCGTGGCTAAGCGGTATTGGCCCTGCTTTATAAACTGGGGTCCGATCCGGGTTAACAACTTTTATCAACTATTATAACTTGTTATCGTTGTGTTCTGGTTGGTAAGGACAATATGGGCTGATCACCCAATTATCTGAAAAATAAGATGATCCATGCGTCGGATGTCCATTATTAGTATTAGGGGAGGCCTATCCAGGAGTGGACTAACACAGGCTGATGATGATGATGTTGATGAATCAAGAGCAATAATGCATAATCCTTTTTTTCTGTCAGAATCTTTTTATGTAATCAATCATAGTCCTAATAACTCTTTAGAAATTCTAGTAATACTAATGAGGGAGTATAGAACATTCCATAACTGTGTGTTTATTGCTGTTCATGCAAAAACTACTGGATGAATTTTATTGAATCTTTACAATAACAGAGTTTATATTTAAGAGTAACCAATAGGTTACGACGTTATGAATTATTCTAAATGCAGTAAAAAGGGTGGTATAGGTAGATTTTGTTCTTTTGCGTGTTATTTCGACTAACACTGCAATTATATTTGGCAAGCGCATATATATGCTACAAAGGTGATGCCAGGAACAAAAAGTAGTAAATAAAAGTAAAGGTTATTTTTATTTTATTTAACCATTTTATAATGTTTATCTTGGATGACGTGACCCATTTCATATTTCGGGACTTATAGACGACGGCACCAATCGCAGCGCAAAGATTTTGTATATTTATTTAAAACCTTACATCTACTGGAATTGCTCAGAGTGACTGCAAATATCCTTTTGGAACTCCTATAGAAGATAGTCATTCACTCTAAAGATTTTTATATTATTTGAAACCTTACATCTACTGAATTGAATTGCAAAGTGAATCAAATATCCTTGTAACCTCCCATAAAGATTCAGTTCAGCCTTATCTCGTTATTTTTAATAGTTCCCCATAGATGAATCGGCCAAGAGGCAGATGAAGTCGTAATAGATCCTAGATCCTCGCACATGTTCACGTTCAACCCACTCGGCATAGGTCTCGCCCTAATCCTAGAGACCAGTACTGTACCAGTAGCATCCACCGACCTCCTCCCATTTGACAGTTCACCACTCCATCTGAGATTCAGCGACACTACGTGCCACTCAGTAATGAGGCTCTGCATGGTACCTTTCATTCAACGTTGATCGATGGTTTACTATAATGGGTAACAACGATGTGACTCGAGTTTTATGTCTAATTTTGGGCTTGTGGTTACACTTGGACAGACAGTTGATGTTGGTTTTGATTAATGATTAACTAAACGATAAGCAGCCCATGTTTATGTCACTAAGTTTGTTATACATTTGACAGAAGATTAGAAAGAATTAAATTTTTGCTATTTAAGATTAATCTTGAAAACATAAGCCAAAGTTATTCTTAGAACATTTACAAAGATTAGAGCATTATCTATAATTTGTATTTTACACTGTGATGCTTTGCCTACAAAATCTACAGAAATTTAATCGTAGTTGGAGGTAACCTTGGTAATCTAACAATAAGACGGCTAATTAATAGAAATATTAAGTAATAATTAGAGGGTTCAGAGATCAGTTTTAATTTTAATAAATATTCTCGTTCAATGCTTACAATATAGTTGAGAATTAAACCCGCTATGATGAAACATCTTGATGTTTTCTATTGACCGTCGCAGATTGTCAACAAATGTATAGTGTATGTAATGTCAAGCGTCTTGTTCGCCATATGTTATATAATTGCGTCACTTACATGTGTCATCTAATATCATCAAGTACCTTACGCCGGTTCTTCTTAGGTCGATGGCCTGCTTTTGTATTCTAAACTACTAAGTGGTGACTTTTATCCAGTCGCAAGTCACGTGGTAAATAAAATTCCGATTGTTTAGATTTCTTTAGCTCTTTCAAGTTTCTTTTTCATTATATTTATAATTCTTTGCATATAAGATAAAGATTTATTAGTAGAAATTATAGAATTATTTCTTTATTTACGTGATTATACATATCAAATCCACTTATTTACGGATTTTTCGCGTTACTTAAATATATTTATTCCGGCGTTTCGGATTCTTTTCAGCATCCATGATCAAGTCTGCCCGTGATATATTTAGTAACGCGAAAAACCGTAAATAAATGGATTTGATAGAAATTAAACAATTATCCAATTGTTGAAAGCAATCATGTTATACAGATGTCAGAACTTATAACAGTTTATGTAGTCATGAAGATGATGTCCAGTATTTTCTTAATATCATTCGTTACATTTTTATAAAAGGGTAGGAGGCAAACGGGTAACCGGCTAACCTGATGGTCAGTGATAACCACCATGGGCATTCGCAACACTAGAGGTGCCGCAAAAGCGTTGCCAGCATTTTAAGGAGGAGTAGGCTCTTTTCTTGAATGACCCTAAGTTTTATCGGTCCATAAATACCGCTGGCGACATGACGTTCAAGAGTGCACACGTGGGAGTAAGTGGCGTGTGATAGGTACGGCGGTGAATCGCCAAACATCAAGGTGGTGGTGATGGTTCATGTCATTCAGTCGGGATGTGCGGTAACAGAATTTCACAGGGGGTATTGATCCGAACAACTCCATGGAGCACTCACCGTTGTACTGTCGGTAGAATATGCAAATAGATGAAACATCTCTCCACAAATCTATGGAATTGAGGCGAAAGGTAAGAGCCTGTTTGTCAATGATTCCAGCTGCTTGATCCTGAATGCTGTCAAATGGACGAAGTTGATATTTAGGTGCCTCTACCCAGAGATGAGAACAGTATTGCATACGGGGCTGGACTTGCGCATTATAAATGCACTATGCACATGCACTGCTGCTGCACCAGATGGGCCAGAAGGAAATATGGTGTCGCTCTCCTAAGCGCACCTATCTTTATGAAGCCAGTTAGGCTTCTTCTTCCAAAAGACCGCTAAATTGGACGTCACTCGGTATGTTGATGCCGAGAATACTGATCGAATCAGCGCAACACAGATGAGTGACTTGAAACCGAAGAGATACGACAAAGGATGTCTTTTTAGTGGTGAAAGCGCAAACTTGTATCTTAATGGGATTAAATTAAACTAAATTTTGCTGCCCTCAATTCGAGATTTCATCTAGTAGAATCACTAGATCAGACACAAGTCTATTCCGTTCCTCTTCGTTGCATACCCTAGTAATATTTGCTCGGCCGGTTTCCCCCCCCCCCGTACTACCTATCATCAGCATAGCAGTGGACAGTGCTGATGTGCAACTTGTCGTTGATATGCAGCAAAAATAGCGTTGGAGATAGCACACAACCCTGAGGGACGCCAGCATTCTCTGACACTGTATCAGAGCATTCACCGTCAACAATAACCTAAATGCTTCGTAAAAAAGCTGGATATCTATCTGAATAATTTCTCAGGTAGCCCGTAAGATGGTAATTTTTCTAGATGCACCCCGTGTCTCACCAGATTTGGATGTTGCGAAAGCCAAAGGCTAAGACATCCAAATCCAATCATCCAAACTAACTGCCTAACCCTTGCTCTCCACCGCCTCCTCCCACCTGTGAGTCATGTAGCCTAGGAGATTATCAGCCAAACGACCTTTTCATAAGCCATACTGGCAATCATTGATCAGCTAATGATTTCACACAACTAGTGTCTTACTACAACGATCCAAAAAAAATCTTTAATATCAATATTTTAATGTTACAATTTGCATTATTACCACGCGAAATGCATTCCTTAAATGGCTAACTGCACAACACAGAGTTCGAAAAAAAAATGGTATGACAAAAACATTATATCGTGTTTAAGAAGAAAAATGTTTAATATTTATTTTTAATAAAATTTAGTATCCAGGTCTTTGCTTGGTACAGAATTTGCTGTCAATTTATAGTCAAAATCTTTGAAGACATAAGTGTGTACTATATTCCGTATTTTAAATGCATAATCTGTATGTATGTGTCAGGCTGTATCAGTAGGGCAGTTTTAATTATTTATCTATTTCGCCAACAATAGCACTTAATAAAGACACATAAATGTACAGAAATATAAATTAGTATTCTTAAATGCACAATCAATTACAGGTAAGTGAAGAGATAACATGCAAAAATGTGGTGGCTTAGCTCATTGACAAATTGTGCTTTTGTTGCTTATTTAAAGAGACTTTAGATCTCAAAATCCTAATAGAAAACTTTAAATATCCAACTTTATTTTACAGTTATTGAAAAGGCATACATAATATAACTCTTCAAATATTTATTGTTCACATTGTCCATCGAATTTCAGTAAAAAATTTCAATTATAAATTTTAAAAGTAATTTTTAATGCGTAATTACTTCAATAATAAATGCCGCCTTTGACATAATTTTTTTTGCCAAAAATTAAGTAAACTTGCCTGCTTTAATATTAACTTCAATAATATCTCAACTGTTAAAATATATAATATCATCTTAGTTCTTATCCTACAAAGCATTAATTTTACATATAATACATGTCATAACTAAATCTTCTTTATCGATTTAACCTTCACTCAGTATTCTCTAAACCAGGTACTTCTTGATTAGAATCTGGATAGAATTTAGTAAACTGCCATCCGTGGCTCCGCTGCGTCCCTTCCCTGGTAAAAATAGGTGACGCAGGTATCGAATCCACTACCCTGGATAATGTAGAAGAATCTTGACTTTCGTTGGTGGGTGAGAGTGAGACTGAAATCGGGATTATGTCGTCAGGTTTAAGATCTTCGAAGTCCTTCAGACGACTCGCACTGCAAAGTGGAGTCTCAACTTGTTCGACTGAATTCAGGTTGTCTACGTCGACTATGTACGACTCCTCGTTCTTGCAATACCTGGAAAATATATGTAATATTTATTTAATATATCGTCTATAATAAAAGACCCTGGCCGCGTATGTCTGTCTGATCGCGATACACTCAAATAAAGCACGGTTTTAGCTATTCGATAGAAAGATTCTTCCAGTAGGTGTAGGTACATAACTCGTTTATTATAAAAGATAGGTGTGATAATGGATGTACATATGCTAATGCCTTTTGATTTTTATTTTTTCTTGTCATGAATGTAGCCTTAGTTACTCAGAGGCAAAGTACAGAGTTTTGCAATAGCAAAGGAATTTTTGATATACGTCAAATAGCGTTTCTTTATAACATTAGTATGAAAAAGGGAATTACTTCAGAACATTTTGGAAGCGATGTCCCCAGATGATTTCCTTTGAGAGGTAGGATGTCCTACTTTGAGTTACAGTGCCCATGTTCTTCGAAGCCCCTGTCAGGCAGACCACGATCTCAAACCTGAAATACACCATGTTAAAATTAAAAACTAAATAAAGACATCATGACTTCACGTAATATTCGTAGTTACTGAGGGTGGTAGGATCGAATCCCGCGGGTAAACAACTTTGTGTTATGTGAAAACAACTTGGACCGATCACCCAATTGTCTGAATAGTAAGACGAACCATGCGTCAGATGGGTATGTAAAAGTCGGTCCACACTTCAACCCACATTGGGCCGGCGTAATGGGATACGGTCCATAAAAAACACCTAATGGATAATGCACGCCGCATTAGGGAAGGGTTAAGTCCAGCAGTGGAATAACGCAGGCTGATGATGATGATAATGATTTTAGACAAAAAAAAATCAGCACAATATCGATAGCATTCTGGGCAAATTTTATTGAAATGAAGTTTACATACAAAAATATCAAAGCCGGTTAAATATTCACGTATATAGAAAACAATTGTTTGACAACTTATATGCCCAAAATAATATAGAGAAAACTATATAATTTTACCGGTGCTAGGTCCCCTGTTTACAGGAGACCGTATGGGTGGGTATTTCTACCGCAATTCAGTAGTGTGAAAACACTACTGTGTTCCGGTTTGAAGGGCACCGTAGCCAGCTTATTTACTGGGTAAACGAGACTTAACATCCTATGTCTCACGGTAGGCAGTGCGTTGGTGATACCAGTATTGCCAATGTTTATGGGCGTCGGTGACCACTTTCCATCAGGTGGCCCCGATTGCTCGTCTGCCTCCGTATGCAATAAAAAAAAGTCCTAATAGCCGCTAATACACTCCTAGTTATTTCTAAATTAATACACAAATAGAAGTGACAAATCAAAGATTCTAACTGTTTCTTCACTACTAAAAATTAATAAAACCAAGCACGAATCTTATGCAATCACTAATAAAAATGTAGTTACTTTTTATAACATAAATCTATATGTTCATAATATTTTATTACGAAGCCACGCGCTACCCGCAACCCAAACAAAATAGCAAATATCACGCGAGGTAGCCACTGCATAGAATATAATCAAAATAAGGTATACAATTAAATAAAAACATTAGACCAGATACAAATAAATACATAATTAATGAAATTAAAGCCTTACGCCATACTCCAATGAAGACAACACTTTTAACCGTAAAAAAATTGGTTGCCTGTAAAATCGGTATACGAGCGAAGTTATACGTGACAACGTCTTTTACTGGTGAAACGATTGTAATGTAAATATTCATTCGTATTAACCCATCGGATAATTCGGATTCGGATAAACCCATCTTTCATTATCTCTCTGTCTCTCTTTCACTTAAGCAGGCCAACTGCGCACGAGTGAGAGATACGCGTGCCTGTCACTTTCTCTTATGCTTGCTTATGAAGAGTGTTACGTGAGCGGCGCTGTGACACAGTGCACGAGTATGCCTTCCTATCTTAAACTAATTTATAAAACGTTGTCAAGTCAAGTTTTCACACATTATAGTTCAATGTAAAATGTTAGACTTTCTGTTGCTTACGCAAATACTATACATGACAAGTAATATAGTTTTTATTATTTAAACTGCCTCCGTAGCCTAGTGGTATGAGCGTGTGATTGAGAAACCGGAGGTCGTGGGTTCGAATCCTGCGGGGTCTCAACAATTTTTCATAGTTGTTTCCTAGTTGGCAATATGGGCCGATCACAAACTCAATTGTCTGAAAAGTTAGATGATCCATGCGTCGGATGGACATGTAAAAAGTCGGTCCACCCACCAACCCGCATTGGACCAGCGTAGTGGGATACGGTCCAAAACCCTCTAATAGATAAGGGTGTATTAGGGAAGGCCTATGTCCAGCTGTGGACTATCACAGGCTGATGATGTAATATAGTTTTACGGTATTTATCGCATTTAGTTACTTTACAATTATTTAAAACCATACCCGACTTCCACCAAGACATTAAAAAAAACAAATTTCAGTAGGCAAGATGGTTGGGTACTACCACCTGCTTGGGATGCAATTATTTAAACAATTAAAAACAAGCACACAGCACTGCAAGACCTCATGATACTGTCATCTCATTATGCATAATCGGATCACATATTTTATATTTAAGATTGATGGCAGCTAAATTAACACTGAATTTTCCCGCCCAACATCTTAGTCGGTCCCGTGACCATTGACCCTGGGAAGGGTTCAAAACATCGAGTACAATTTTAAACGATTGTACAGTAATAACACTACAATAACATAAACTCTAGGTATAGAATACTAAAATATATACAACTAGAAGTCTAGAATACAAACAAACCTGTAATCCATCATGTCCTGAGCAGAAAAGTCGTATAGAGGACTCTCAGCATCAATCACGTGGACAACAGTGATGGGCCAAATTAAGAAGGCGCGGGCCTCTTTCAACTTCAGCTGATGAATGTAGTTGTGGACTATCTCGCCCTCCAAAGTCCTGAGGAGACAATAAAAGATTTGTTCATGAGAGCTCAAGTTAATTTCCACAACAAGCGCTGTCTTCAAAAACTGAAGGAGCTTTACCTCACAAATCTCATAGAATTACATTCTAGTTTGACCAGTATTATCTATGTTTATTTATTTTTAAGATTTCCGAAACGTCGTTAGTTTCCGGGATAATTTAGGTATTCACATCATCAGCCTGTGTTAGTCCACAGATGGACATAGGCCTGCTCTAATGCATGCTTCCTCCATTAGGGGGTTGGTGGACCGTATCCCACCACGCCGGTCCAATGCGGGTTGGTGGGTGGACTGACTTTTTACATGCCCATCGAACGCATGGATCATCTTATTTTTCCGACAATTCGGTGTTTGGCCCAAATTGCCCTAACCAACTAGGAAACAACAATGAAAATTTTTTGAGTCCCCGCAACATTCGAACCCACGACCTCCGGTTTCTAAAGCACACGCACAAAATTATGATTTCTTACCACAGTGTTATCTGTATTGCTAAGAAGCATATCCCCGAGGGCGAGGATTCAAACTATTGCTAAGAAGCAATTGCCTAGGGCGAGATTCAAACTATTGCTAAGAACATGTGCCCTAGGGCGAGTTCCAAACTATTGCTAAAGCTATGCCCTGGGCAGATTCAAATTCTCGAACTAAATCAAACAGATCTAAAGTTAACTCACCTCCAAAGCCTAGTGGTGAGGGGTGTAGCTTCCACAAACTGGAGGTCGTGGGTTCATCAATCCTACGGGGACTCAACAAATTTTCATTGTTGTTTACTAGTTGATTAGGTTAATTTGGGCTCACCCAATTGTCTGAAAAGTAAGATGATCCATGCGACGGATGGGCATGTAAAAAGTCGGTCCACCCACCAACCCGCATAGGACCTAATCGCACCTAATGGATAGGGGTACAGTAGGGGAGGCCTATGTCCACCAGTGGACTATCGCTGGCTGATGACGATAATTTATTAGGTTATTTGTTATTTCGGTAAAGAAATATAACAACTTACCTTATAGGTTTTAGCATATAGGCGGTGATCGTGCTACCAATTAAGTGCAGGTTTAGTAGATCCCACACCCTGAATTGAAGGCAGAGTTCACCATCTCGAAGGCATACCTGAAAAAGTTAAATTAACTACGTCAAATCGTCTGATAGTCTTCCAAAGTTTATACTATTTATTTAATAGGTTCACCAACATACGTCTACATAAGTTATCTTACACGTTTGGTTACATGTTTCGATTTTAGGCAGTGATTCAATAAGTTGAAACATGTTGCGTAAAGGTTGAACATACTGGTAAGTCATCAGAAATATATTGGTAAGTAATTTTTCATGGCCACTAGACATTTACCTAAACTATCTCTTGTATCTTACTGGTGGTAGGTCCCCTTTTTACAGGGAACCGTCTGGGATGGTACCACCGCGGTGCCTATTTCTGCCGCAAAGCAGTAGTGTGAAAACACTGCTGTGTTCCGGTTTAAGGACACCGTAGCCAACGTATTTACTGGGTAAACGAGACTCAGCACCCTATGTCTAACCTGTTGGTGATACCACTAGTATTGCCGATTTCTATGGGCATCAGTGACCACTTCCAATGAGGTGGACCGACTGTTTACCTGCCTACGTAGGCAATAAGAAAAATACTAAAACAAGTCACAATTAATTTGAACAAAATGTTTGCAAATGACTTACCGTGGCCTTCTTACTAAAACCAACCGATGACACGTGACGGTTTGGCCTGACAAGCTTTGTGAAGAGCAAACTTGACAAGCCTCCAGATAACGCCGTACCTGCGACGATCTGAAAAAGTAATAGCTTTGTTGTCAAAAGTATAGCTATGCTGACAGAATATATAAATACAATATTAAGCATGTTTTATACATATAAACCATCCTCTTTAATCATTCTATCTATTAAAAAAACTGCTTCGAAATCCGTTGCGTACTTTCAAAGATCTAAACGTACATAGGGTTATAGGGACAGAAAAAGCGACTTTGTTTTATACTATGTAGTGATTAAAGCTGGAATTTTTGCCGTAAGATGTACAAACTATTTTGTACTTAACTAGTATGTCAGTTATTAATTATTATACTTTAACTATCCTTCTTAAAAACTTATCAAATAAATATCAAATTTACTTCTATATTACGGTTAATCGATGTATATCAATATCGTAATATGTTGACTGCTGAACTGCCTCCGTAGCCTAGTGATAAGTCCGTGTGCTTTGAATACCGGAGGTCGTGGGTTAGAATCCTGCGGGGACTCGACAAATTTCCATTGTTGTTTCCTTCTTGGTTAGGGCAATTTGGGTCGATCACGAAATTATCTAAAAAAGTAAGATGATCTATGCGTCGGATGGGCATGTAAAAAGTTGGTCTACCCATTGGAAGCGTGGTGGGATACGGTCCAAAATCCTCCTAATGAGGGTTGTATTGGGGGAGGGCTTTGACCAGTAGCTGATGATGTATGTATGTAATATGTTGACTGCATACTCTAAGTCAAGTGCAGGAATCATTAACAAACTCGGTTTTAATTATAGCAATTTTCTTTGATTCGTGTTTAGCTTTAATCTCATGAAAGGCGTTAACAATTCGTTTTTATTTAAAGGGAAACTAACAACAATTTCCAAGAATAGACTGCTTGTAAATTTATGTAAATAATCAATTTGAACAATTAATTTAAAGCTTCCATAAATCCAATACAAACCTCAAACACCATGACTATTATCGCCTCAGGGCACTCCTCGCTTGGGTATCGCACTCCGTAACCGATCGTCATCTGGAAATAATTATTTATAAATATGACGCCTCCGTATGGAATATACAGGGGTATATGAAACCGCCTGCCTCCGTAGCCTAGTGGTATAGGCGTGTGCCTTAGAAACTGGGGGTCGTGGGTTCGAATCCTGCGGGGACTCAACAAATTTTCGTTGTTGTTTCCTAGTTGGTTAGGGCAATTTGGGCCGATCACCCAATTGTCTGAAAAGTAAGATGATCCATGTGTCGGA
Source organism: Lamproptera curius (assembly GCA_029286875.1). Taxonomy (NCBI): domain Eukaryota; kingdom Metazoa; phylum Arthropoda; class Insecta; order Lepidoptera; family Papilionidae; genus Lamproptera; species Lamproptera curius. Next base: position 583,431 of record JAGSMT010000153.1, read on the forward strand.
TGGGCATGTAAAAAGTCGATCAACCCACGAAACCGCATAGGACCAGCGTGGTGGGACACGGTCCAAAATCCCCTAATGGATGGAGGTGTATTAGGGGAGGCAGCAGTGGACTATCACAGGCTGATGATGATGATATGAAACCTATTTTAACCATAGCCAAATAAGGCATGGAATTAATGTGAACAATATTACCAATGAAGTTAGAGCGTACATATACTACACTTACTTACAGTTATTTTTAAACTCCGTAGACTAGTGTAATGGGCTTGAGAAACCGTAGGTCTGCGGGGACGCAAGAATTTAAAATTTTTGTTTCTTGGTTAGGGCTATGCGCCCATTTGCCTGTAAAGTAAGATGATCCATGCGTCGGATTTGCATTGGATTTGATTGGGTCGGTCCTGTACTTTATCTCTCTCCGGTCGTTTTGGTTTTCCGTCCCCTCAGGCTATGAGAGTATAAAGGAATACGGAGAGCACCTGTGTTTGCGCGTACACTTGTGTACTAGAATATCTACTACGCAGCTATCTGATCTTTGATATAGATCGGCAGCCGTAGTCGGAATCGAATAAGTGAACATAATATGAACATGTGTGCATGTTTGTGATTAATAAACTCATATAGTAATGTGACGATTTTAAAATATGAAATTCTTTTATCCTTAGAAAGCTACATTCACTGAAGAGTAACATAGACTACTTTTAAAACATGGACTAGGACAGGTTACTATTAGTTTGTAAAAGAGTACCTATATCCTGCGGGGACTGCACAAATTTCCATTGTTGTTTCTTAGTTGGATGGGGCAATATGGGCCGATCACCCAATTGTCTGAAAAGTAAGATGATCGTCGGATGGCCATGTGAAAAGTTGGTCCATCCAACAACTCGCATTGATCCAGCGTGGTAGGATAGAGTTCAAAAACCCCCTAATGGGGAGGCTTATGTCCAGCAGTGGACTAACACAGGCTGATGATGATGATTACCTATATAGTTGCAGTAGGTATTGGCTATCCTTAGTTAAAGTAAATGTATGACTGACTAGATGGCGTTGTACATTTATCTACACGTAACAACTTACCTGGGTCTCGACAGACATCATCAGCAGACCAGCAAAGGAAGACGTACCAGTCACGCAATGCTCCTTCCCATCGCCGATGTCATCTTGGTAGGAGGAGGCGACCGCGTACCATATACCGGCGAAGATGAACCAGAAGATGAAATGGGCTACCACCATAAGCAATATGATGAAGCGCCATTTGCTGTTAATCTGGTGGAATGACGATATATTATTAGATGAGAAATTAAAATTTACTTTATCTTCCGCTTATGTGGAATGGTGGTATTGGCCCTTGCTTTAAAAACCGGAGGTCGTGGATTCAAAATCTGAGGGTAAGTAAATTAGTTTAATTGGTTAGGACAATATGGGCCGATCACCCAATTGTCTAGAATGTAAACCCATCCACGAGTAAGATGGGCATGAAGATATCCGATCCCGGTTGTCAAGACCGTCTTCAACGGTCGTTATTGGATTTCAGTGCCGTGAAAATTACTAATAACTACATCCGCTGTAAGGCCTTTGGGTTGTTGAAGTCGGATGCCAGTCGCTAGGAGTGAAAACCGTTTTTCAGGTAAAATCATAGTTAAAATATAATCCTGAATGGATTAGAAGCCGACTTATGATTACTTAAAAAGTGGGTAGGAAAAAATAAATTATTACATAGTTAATCATAATACAATTAACAAAGAAGTGATTGTTTCTAACCCAACAATGTGAATATACATTTTGATGACCAGACCTGCTACTTGAGTTCCGTATTTGCAGGTCAACCGGGGGTAGTACTAAGGTAACACTAATTGTTGCGGTGATGCAGGGCACAACTTGGCAAACGAGTGACATTTTGTGTCTATCTAACTCTAGTGAGAAAATTTGTGGTCCCTTTCACCGCATTTTTCATGGCAAGCCATCACTTACATAGGCGCCTACATTATTTTAATCAAAAAGTCACGCTGCAATACGCATCATATTATTGATAACTGTCTATAAGAGTATGCTGTATAATTCTTCAAAAATAGTAAATTATATAACGTTATATAACTGCCTCTGTAGCCTAGTCGTAGGGTGTAGGCTATAGAAACCGGGGTCGTGGGTTCGAATTCTTGCGGGGACTCAACAAATTTTAATTAGTGTTTCCTTGTTGGTTAGGGCAATATGGGCCGATCACCCAATTGTATGAAAAGTAAAATGATCCATGCGTCGGATGGGCATGTAAAAGGTCGGTCCACCCACCAACCCAAAACCCCCTACTGGATAGAGGGAGGCCTACGTCCGGCAGTGTACTATCACATGATGATGATGAATGTTATATTAAAAAAGTTCATTCAAAATTTATAATTGCGAGAAAACGTGCAGTAGGTATATTAACCCGTTGTTTCAATGCCTTTAAGACTCCTCAAATCCGTCTGCCGGCTTAAGACATTAGATAATAGTGATACTAGCCACGGTTCCCATCAAATAAATAAGATTGAATTTTATTAAAACTTAGGTATTTAAAGAAACGATCATCTACATAGATCTCATGAACAAAAGATACGTTTACCGACTCTTCCAATATAATATTATGATCATCTATATACATCCCCAACGTCTTAGGTATGTTCACTTACTCTTTTAATACAAAATTAGGATTTCTTACCACAGTGTTTACTATATCTCTCATATATTTGATCGACTTGGCGGGTATATTGCTTCGCACTGGTACGTTCTCCTCGCCGGTTTTGTTAACTACTCTTCTCGAGCGTATTGGTCTTCCGTGCTGCCTCCTGAGTGAATGCACTATTTTTGAGCACTAGGATTACAGGCTAGGGTATGTGTACATATTTAGAAAGACTCAATTGGTAAGGTGTGCAGTCTATGAGCATTATAACCAAACAAGAAATCCAAATTTAAGTTCGAAAATTCTTTATGAAATTGAGGCTCTAGCTGTTGTGATCGTCAATCTACCATCATCATCATTATTATCAGCCTGTGTTAGTCCGCTGCTGGACATAGACCTCCCCTAATGCACACCCTCTCCATTAGGAGGTTTTTGGACTGTATCCCATTACGCTGGTCCAATGCGGGTTGGTGGATGGACCGACTTTTTACATGCCCATCCGAGGCATGGATCATCTTGCTTTTAAGACAATTGGGTGATCGGACCAAATTGCCCGAACCAACTAGGAAACAACAATAAAACTTGTCGAGTACCCGCAGGATTCGAACTCACGAACTCCGTTTTCTAAAGCACACGCCCTTGCCACTTGGCTACAGAGGCAGTTAAGGCAAATATAATTAATAAAGATTTTTATAAATATATGCGTGCACGTGTTTACTACAATCTATTCTCTAATAATAGGATCAAGGTAAGCTGATTTTAGGTTAAGTTTTATGTCATTTAGTTAATAAGATAATAAACTGTTTCGGATTAATTGAGACATGAGATAAAGTCTAAGATGAGTCTATTTTACCTAGCTTAGATAACAAGAGTACTATGAAGGCATACAGATAAGTCAAATATTTTTAATACCACACGCGTTGTCATCTCGAATAATGAAACGTCAAAAGTCTCTAGTCTGTCATCTGTCACCTAGCTAGGTGACAGGTACATTGACAGCTGTCACTCACCGAGCTCCACCAATAACAATATCATATGTAAAACCTCATTATTGATCGATATTTTAGTGCAAGTTAGTTTTTCGGCAAAAAATATATTGCTGCGTATTCTAAAAAGAAGTGGATTTAATCATTATGCTTATTTAACAATTGTCATTTTAGAATTTGTTAAAGGTTTGGTATATTTACTGTAACGGAAAATATCGTTAGTATAACTAATAAAAAAAAGAGGTTCTGGTCTTTAACGACCGTCAATTTAGTAGTTAGTGTGATTGGTTGTGAGAAATTTTGTCATCGCAATGACCCATTTAAAGATTACTTTTTATACTAGTTAATTTCTCAAAATCTTAAAGTGTCAGCTTTTACTCTGTCTAGTAACCCCTGAATTATAGGAGTGACTGGTCTACGCATCGCAGATAACATATAATATCCACCTAGTCGAATTGTATTAGGGATCAGCCAAATGCGCCGAAGATATTATAGTGCACAAATGTGCGCGTAAACATAGGTGCGCTCCCCCTTCCTTCACCCTCATTGTCCGATGGGACGGATAAACGACACGACTGGAGAGAGATCAGGCGCAGAACCAACTTTTTACATGACCATCTGACTTATCGATCATCTTAATTTACAGATAATCGGGGTGATTAGCCCGCATTGTCCTAACCAACTAGGAAGCACGTTGGAAAATTTGTTGAGTTCCCACAGAATTCGAAATCACCACCTCCGTTTTCTAAAGCGCACCCCCTTACCACGAGGCTAAGGAGGCAGTTAACATAACCTATAAGTTAACTGCTATGAGTAGTCAGTAAATGTCAAAGCACTTACGACTGCCAATGATTTTCTTGATCAGCGACCTAACATGTTCGGAGGACACCTGAATCATCTTTCTTTTAGGTAAACAGCCCCTATTGCCTTAACTAATCAGAAAACAACGCAAAGTCGTTTCCCCGCATGATTCAAAACCTTTTTGAGCATGTGCCATTCATATTCGGACACGCACGTGAAGGACGGATGTCTTAGATGCCCTTGACTAGAACCAACTTTTTACAAGCCTTTTATCATTCATGTTATTATTTATGTCCGGTGTCTTTATTGTAGTCCAAGGACTTGACCGCGTCAAATCTTCCGATTAAAAACAGTCGCCAGATTGTCGGTGTCCTGGTGCGCAAAACCGATTGTCGACGATCCTTAGGAGACACAAAAGAATGCCTAACGTACCGTCTGTACGTGTGGCCTTCACTATAAGTAGAAAGTGTCGGTCACCTAGTTCGTGGAAGCGGTAAATTCCCGCGAACTCTCTGTTAGATGAAGCTTGCCATAGACAAGAGTCTGGAAGCATAACTTAAAAAAAACGTTATATCTTATGTGTCTAAAAAGGTTTTACTTTATTAATTATATGAGTGTATGACTGCATCCGTAGCCTAGTGGTAAGGGCGTGTGCTTTAGAAACCGGAGGTTGTGTGTTCAAATCCTGCGGGGATTCGAGAAATTTTCCTAGTTGGTTAGGGCAATTTGGAGCGATCACCCAATTGTCTGAAAATAAAAGTGCTTCCAAAAAGTCCAAGCTAACCAGCATTGGTGGGATTCGATCCAAAAACCTCCTAATGGAGAAGGGGAGACCTATGTCCAGCAGTGGACCTAAACAGGCTGCTATTGATGATGATGATGAATGAATATATATAAAAACCTATATGAATTTATTTCTATTTTCTTTTAAAAATAATCTTCCAGATAAAACAATACAGTGACTAGAATTTTAGTTTTAATTCTAGTGATTTCAACATTACTTATTTGGAATCGATAAATACAGATAAGAAATTTCGGATAAGATAACGAGGGCCCATTTTTTTAAAAACGTTGACAATTGACAATATTTTTATCATGAATTGTTTTTGCAATATTTGAAGTATGAAGTTATCTTTTATTGCGCATTTAAAATGAATATCTAAATCAAATCTAAGGCTGAAGGCTACATACCTTCAACACAATATAAATAAATATATAAAATACTAGCTGCTCTAGTATTTTATAAAAAAACTTTTTAAGAACTTTTTAACAGCTATTGGTTATAAGCAAAAACTACAATAAATTGTATTTAAAATGGATTGACAGCGTACGATTTATTTTATATTTTATACTTTCATTCCCATTTTTACATTTTGAGCTACCATTGCAGTTCAAAGGGCCAGACTATAGTGAAATATTTGAAAGAATGTTTATAAAAGCTTTAATAGACAATTTCTTAAACGTTTTAAAAGTTTAACTAATTTTTTTAAATATTAAGCCTTAAAATCTAAAATGAATCTAGCAACGAGATGATTTGCTGTTTAATATTCATAAAATGTTACTTTTATTTTTTTTATTATACTTCAACATTATTAATAGATTTTCTCCTTTAACTATTTGATGTATTTCTGTCAAAAAGTATACTTTTTTTAATCTATTCTTTATACAATTAAAAAGAAATGAATACGTAACTTTTTGAGATTTCGTAACAACTTTTCTCGCAGATACGGTTCAATTGTAATTTAAATTTAAATTTCATGTTATATACAAATAAATAAAATTGTAGTTTCTGTTAATATACCTAATGGATAGGTGTATTAGGGAGGCCTATGTCCAGCAGTGGACTAACAAGGCTGATGATGATGTGTTAATAATACCATTAAAATAGCTCTTTTAAATGATAACATTGTGACAAGATGGAGTGACGACATTCACAAAGTGGCCGGCGTGGGCTAGACAAGAATAGTGGGCTATATAAGATCGGAAGCGGTGGCGTGCGTTAGGGGAGGCCTTTGTCCAGCAGTGGACTGACACAGGCTGATGATGATGATGATGATGAACATTGTGATATATAACCGATACATATAACAGAACTAATTTGTTTTGTCTGTCTGCCTGTTTGTGCTGGCTAATTTCTAGAATGGCTGGTCCGACTTCGACGGACTTTAACTGGAAGATAGCTGATCTTATATAGTTTTTTTTAATGAAAAATGCTTTTTTTTTGTATATTACCACAGGGATGAAGTAGGCAACAGCTAGTAGTTTAATAAATATCTTGTAGCAGTTTGTCCTGACGACGTTGTGTAATACAATTTAATCTAAAGTTCTTGTACTCTTGATTACTTACTATAAGTACTTTAACACTTGTAATTATTGCTTTTTACTTCAAAACAAGAAGTAGTATGAGAAAGCGGGAACGATAACATTGCATAAGAAAAGTTCAATAATTGATTTGTCATTATTATAGTTATCAATATTTTATTAGCTTTCATTTATTTACGTTTCGGTTTTATCACTCTGTTATATTAAATACCTGTTAGCTGTTTAACTGCCTCCATAGCCAAGTGGCTTGCGCTTTAGAAACCGGAGGTCGTGGGTTCGAATATTGCGGGGACACAACTACGTTTAATTGTTGCTTCCTAGTTGGTTAGCGTAATGCGGGCTGATCGACCGATAGCTTTAAAGTAAGATGATCGATTCGTCGAATGGGCATGTAAAAAGTTTGTCCTGCGCCTTATCTCTCTCCGGTCGTGTCGGTTATCCGTCCCATCAAGCTTGGAAAGTATAAAGGAATAGGGAGCGCGTCTATGTTTCCGCGTACACCTGTGCTCTATAATATCTATGCCACAGTTGGCTCAGTATTAAAGACCGGCTGCCGTGGTCCTAATCGACTGGAGAACATTATATATTATATGTTAAATAGACTTCGTGTGTATGATTTAAAAGAAAATATTTATATTAATCAATTTAAACAAAGTTAACCTTTGCAAAGTTGTACTTTATTGGCGGCAAATCGTTAATACGTTAATCGATTATTGGTTTATGCGTTAGGATTGCAAATGGCGACAGTCTATCAATTCTCGTGTACTTTGAGTGCCATTAGTTTTTAATATAAAATTTTAATAAAATAAACTCTGTTTTAGTTAAAACACCGATGATTTGCACAAAATCTCATATTCGACATACAGGTAAATTGATGAAGTGGTAACATAAAAATGTTTCGATTGTACATTCCTTTATTCCGCACCGAAGGGACATTTAAAACGAATTAATTACTTTAATAGAACCAGTAGTTCCGTGTTAGGCGAACAAACAGACGCACAATCGAACCAGGTCAAAGAGGCGAAAAAATATATTTAAATGTATATGTAGAAATAGATTTACAATAAGCAAAACAGTTTTACGGATTGTATCTATTTCATCAACTGCCTCCGTAGCCTATTTGTATGGGCGCGTGCTTTAGAAACCGGAGGTTCGAATCCTGGGGACTCATATTTCATTGTTGTTTCCTAGTTGGTTAGGCAATTTGGGACGATCACCCAATTGTCTGAAAGTAAGATGATCCATGCGTCGGATGGGCATGTAAAGGTCGGTCCACCCACCAACCCGCATTGGACCAGTTTGGTGGGATACGGTTCAAAACCCTATTCAGCCTGATGAGATGATGAGATGAGAGAGATCTATTTCATTTAATTGAATGACATTTAATTTTACTCGCCATTTTCGACCATTTTTATAAGTTTACTAGCTTTTGCCCGCGACTTTGTCCGACTAGAATAGGAAAATGTCCGAGGGTATTAAAATATTCTCTCAGTATAATAAAATAAGTTAATATAAGATTGTATGTGTCTATCATTAGCCACAATGTTATATGGCTTTTGCTTCGATGATGACTCATTTCTCGTTAGACTTTCATCCTTATTCAACCTTATTATAATAATAATCATTAGTTTATATCCTTTCTCGGAATCTCTTGTCTCTTGTTTAGAGAGTAAATACGGTCAGACATACAGACGGATAGACAGACAGAGTTACTTTCACATTTATAATATTAGTATGGATTTATAATTCTACAGAGGATTCATCCAATGCGTCATGCTTTTTAATATTCAGGAAAGATATCCCTAGACCTAGCCAGAATCATAACGAAGTTTATCCTACGTTGTGTTCATGATAGATAAATACATAAACTTCCCTGTCGTTTCTGGAAAAATATACTTTGCGTAGAAAAAAATCATAAAAACATCATAACACTATTCTGCTCGGCACGTCTATTGCGAATTGAATCAAACCGACACCCTTGGTCAGCAAAGTCAGGTACACTTACCATTACGCAAAGGAGATCGTATTTAAAGTAGTATGTATTACCCATACCGTGTATTATAAAGTGCCAAGAAGCTGTGTCATCGCGGTGCATATTTCTGCAAAGCAGTAGTGTGAAAACACTTCTGTGTGCTGGGTTTTAAGGGCATCGTAGCCAGCGTATTTACTGGGTAAACATGACTTAATATCCTATGTCTCATGGTGGGCAGCGACTTGGTGATTCTACTGGTATTTCATTAACAATACCAACGATGGTTACTACTCTCCATCAGGTGGATCGACTGCTACTCTGTCGGCGTAGCCAATAAAAAAAAAAAATATTGGTGTATTTTTGACGTTCTTACGTGCTCAGTAGAACGTATATTGAATAAATATTTTTTTACCATAATTTTGACTTAAAAATGACGTTTTACTCTACCATCTTACCTGTGTTTCTTAACCCTCTTCGATCTTCTAGTATACGGTGTGGAATACGCGTGCGCTGGTGACCCAATTGTGTCGTCATCAGTGTAAACACTCTCAATAAAATCAATCCTATCAAAAGTATCTTCAGTCACATTAGAACTTGTCACAGGTTGGGTGGACGCATCCGAAACATGTTTCACATCGTATCTAGCATCATCAACATCTATGGTCATAGTCAATCCATTATCCGTCGGGTCGCCTTCACTGCTGTAATGGGAATCTGACATTAAACTGTCAGCGGGTGGCACTGTCAGTCTGCTGTCAATATTTGTGACGTTTGTCGGGAAGGTTATCTCCTTCCCTTCAACGTAGCTCTGCGATATCCTGTACTGTTTCTTCATCTCCTCGTTAGTGTATACCTCTGAGTTGACCATCGCTGGTATCTCTATAGACGACCGACCGGATCCATTACCGATAGCTGCCGAATAGCTGATGGATCTCTCCAACGCTCGGTTCTTGCTTCCGCGCCTCTCGCCTTCGTACTCCATGTTTGCTAACAATATTCACTAGTAAGTTGTCACTTAATTAATTTACTTCTGCATCGTAATCAAAGCGTTCGTTATTAACAACTCTATTTATAGCTATATCTTCTGCAGTTGTTTTATTTATAAATATTGTCGATTTGCGAGCAAAGACACTGGTTCACTTCTCAAGTGAGTTTCACAACTGACTGTTATTATCTTAGACGCGATAAGGCCTTTATCCTGACTGATGATAAGAGACAGATATATGGCGTGTAACGATTTTGTGTTTTGATCAGAACCTAGAAATCTAGGCGCTGTCTCTTGTGCAAATATTTGCGAGCGGACAAGTGTGTATGCTTGCTCGTTTCTTGTGTGTGTTTAACGTATTGTTCTTCAGTTTACTAGGAATTTACTAAAACTTGTTTCGGTGAACTTATAATTTTTGACCGGAAAAGTTTATAGACGACATTTTTGGACGCGCCAATAATTACGATTTGAAATTCTTAAAAGGCTTAGCATTAAGCCTAATATTTGTAATATAATGCTTCGTGGGTTTTCAAGGTTACCTTTTTTTATTTGAGTTTTATATCTATACATTTGTGCCCTAAGTCATCCTTTCCAAATGGTATTGTTATGGAATAGCAGATATTTTATCAATGAAATAACAGTTTAAAGTAACTTTTAATTATTATACACTGAGCGTAAGAAATCATATTTAAATATACATACTGGATATAGAACACCTCTGCCGCAACGCGTTTAAATAAAGGTCGTGAATTCGAACCCCACACCTATTAACCATTTGGTAATTTGATTTTAAACTATTTAAGGTATTGCCATCAGTATTCTTATTAAAATATCTTTAAGATAGTCCAGATCACAAACAGATAAGTAAAATTTCGCACCCGTACTTAAAGGCGCCATGGAAACATTGCGGACTTCTAATAATTAAGTTTTCTAATAACTGCCTCCGTAGCCTAGTGGTAAAGGCGTGTGCTTTAAAAACCGGAGGTCGTGGGTTCGAGTCCTAAAGGGACGCAACAAATTGTCATCGTTATTTTCTATCTGGTTAGGGCAATTTGGGCCGATTACCTAATTGTCTGAAAAGTAAGGTGATCCATGCGTCAGATGGGCATGTTAAAGTCGCTCCACCAACCAACTCGCATTGGACCAGCGTGGTGGGATATACAGCCCAATTCTGATGATGATGATGATGAATAATTAAATTGTCTCAAAAAACTGATTACTTCTGAAAATGATCCCTTAAATCCGTTTAAGTTATGGTAAAACACAAGTAGATTTAATAAGAAATATTGACTTAAACTCTATATAAACGTATTAAAACCAAGAATATTTCTAAATGTTTATTATACACTTCGAGGCAACGATATATTCGTATATAATATTTGTATAAAGTGGCAAGATCCTTTTCAAGACTTATTATCTTTTCTCTTGAAAGATGATTTCCTCTCTAAATGGAAATGCGAGAGCTTTTGGTGAAGCTTCCAGGAGTGTCAGGAGTTTGCGAGGTCCTTTTGCTGGATGTACTGGAACTGAAAAGCAATAATATTCAGTAACTACAGAAGTATGTAAGAGGTCTAGAGGAACCTGTCAGTTTTACAGGTGGACATCCTTTGCAGGGGCTGTCTGTTGTACTACACGGCTGCCTATTTCTTCCCAAAGTAGTGTGAAAACTCTACTGTGTTCCGGTTTAAAGGGCATCGTTGCCAGCATAATTGCTAGGTAGAGCATCTCATGCCTCAGGGTAGTAAGCGGATTTGTGGCGTCTCCTGATTTGCGGTAGATATAGCGGAGGTTTTGTGCAAAGCTGTATCCTGCGACTTCGCCCTAGTGGTAAAATATGAAAAAGAATCTATAAATAGTATCCTAAGTTTCTACCAGTTACATCAGCTATTTTCCAATGGAATTCTAGCCAAATTCGGACCAGCTATTTCAGAGATTAACCAGAACGAACCGACTGACAGACAAAAATTAAAATACCGGTTAAAAAAACGGTTATTTTAATGATACAATTATATATTGTCATTACCTATAAAACTCGCTGGCGCTGCACATCGGTGTGTCCACCTTCTCCGTCAGATCCAACTTGGCGTGTTCCACTACGTACTTCTGTTTGCGAAAGTCAAACCTTAAAGAAAAGATAGCATTAGTTGTCAATTTAAGTATTTTATAACTCAAAATAATCAGAGTCTTTGTCAAAGAATCATCATCATCATCAGCCTGTGATAGTGTACTGCTAGACATAGGCCTCCCCTAATACAACCCTATCCATTAGAGGGTTTTTAACCGTATCCCATTCATTCGTATTTGTCAAAGAATTAAAAATTATTAGAGTAACTCTAATTTATTTTTATTGGCACCGCAGGCAGATGAGCAGTCGGGCCACCTGACGGGAAGTGGTCACCGACGCCCATAGTCCTACTATGTACCACATAGGATGTTAAGTCTCGTTTACCCAGCAACAAATGCGCTGATTACGGTGCCCTTCAAACCAGAACACAGCTGTGTTGAAATAGGAAAAAGTAAAAAGGCCTACCACCTACCAAATAAAAATATGGATATGATTTTTTTCAATTACATTTATTTGTATCAGTAATTGAATACTACTTTAAATGTGATACAAAAAGGGTATGGAAAATTGCAGTTTTAGTTTCTTCTCTACAGTTACAATCATCTGTGGTACGAAAATGGTAGGAGAGTCTGTAAAAGAATCTTAGTACGGTCAATTAGTTCTGTATTGAGCTTTTTAATACGTTATTAATAGAACATTGTTATTAGCAATTGTGCGAAAACGATTTTTGTGTCTGGAAAGTAAAGTATTGCTATGTATTTATCAGTCATCTAGTATCCATGCTACAAGCTTTGCCTAGTTTGGGACTAGATGATGTTGTGGTAATCGTATATATTATTTATAGATATGTAGATATTTTACTGACTTGACCACAGGTGGGAAACGGTGACCCCAAACCACCTCTCGAGGGACGTATGAGGTCTGACTTTGAGTAAAGGTCCCCATTGACGCAGAGGCGCCCTTCAGGCTTAGGGTTATTTCGTAACTGGAATATGTGACACGCTAAAGCTTAATAATATAAATAACAAAACGTAAGCCAAACCTCAAAGTAATTAATTATTTTTAAAATATGTAAATCAAAATTTTATAAAAAAAAAATAAGATATGTAAATTGTTTACGCAAACGAAAACACATAGCTAAAGTCGAGCATAGAACAAGCCATTTTTTTCTTACTATCATCATCATCATCATCCTCAGTCTGTGGTAGTCCACTGCTGGATATAGGCCTCCCCTAATGCACTGCCTTCTCCATAGGGGGTATATGGACCGTATCCCACCACGCTGGTCCAATGCGGGTTGGTGGGTGGACCGACTTTTTACATGCCCATCCGACGTATAGATCATCTTAATTTTCAGACTATTGGGTGTTTGGCCCAAATTGCCTTAACCAACTAGGAAACAACATTGAAAATTTGTTGAGTCCCCGCAGGATTCGAACCTACGTCCTCCGGTTTCTTAAGCACACGCCCTTACCACTAGGCTACGAAGGCATTTTCTTTCTCTACGTATTATTTAAACTTACATCTACTGACGTTTTTTTTTTTTTAGTTCCAAACTTATGTTCAAGTTTACCTAAAAAGACGGTCCAATGCCTGATTTCTCATTGGTCGTGTCCTTCTATAGTATCGTAATAGTAAAGAAAAGTGTACTTGTGCACTATAATATCTCCTGCGGCTTTTGTCTAATTTATATCGGGCGTTTTAGTCGAAATCGCCTCGGTGATCATATCAATCTATATATATAAAAGAGATTCCCACCTATATATTGACTCATCACGATATCTCTGGAACCATAAGGCGTAGCGACTTGGAATTTGGTAGGAATATTCCATTCGCCGAGTAGAGGTCAGCTAAGGACGGATTTTGCGTAATTCCACCCACAAGGGGGCTTGGGGGGTTGCTAGCAATTATTATAGTATAGATCTATTATATTTATTTACTTAATTACCTGTTGTTGCTGAAATCTTGAGGAGTGAAATGGTACAATGGACTGTCACGATCAATCACGTGAAGAAGGATCACTGGCCATAGTAGGAACTGGCGTTGCTGAAGTGTCAGATTTCTCGCCATATATCGGACCACCTCACCTTCTTTCGTACTGGAAAAATTCCATGAAACAATGGACAACGAATCTATGCTGATAGATTTTTTTATTTTAAATGAACTCAATTCGTTTATAACACCAAAATAACTCAGGTACATATACAAGATAAATTCCTACTAATAAAATAAACACGACACTGTGAAAGATTGTACGGTTGCGCATGTTTGTGACCCTTTTACGCAAAGACTAATAAATGGAAATTGATTTAACTTCAAAACAACTTAGCCTACACGCCAGAATAGTTGATAAGCTAATTTTTTTTTAATATTTTGTGTTTAATATTTATTGTTAACGTTTATTTAAATAAGGACGTGAATGCAAAACTTGGTTTCGATTTATCTAAGTATTTACTTAAAATATATAGTTTTGTTCATAATCTAACTGTATAATGTAAATTTGTATATAATTTCTACATAGACATATTCTTTAAATAATATTTATTCACAAGTAATTTATTAATCACTTACCGATACGTACTGACGAAGTGGGCGTTGAACTCAGAGCTGATGATATGGTCATAGTTAAGGTCCCAGGCCCTGAACATAAGGCAGAGTTTTCCATCGCGAACGCTTATCTGAAACAGTCAACTAGTATGCACTTGGCCTAAGACCATATTAATGTTTAAGTAGCAATCGAGTTCCTTTCACCGGTTCTTTTTAGATCAGAGGCTAGTTTAGAATCGGTGATAACGTTTGTGATCAACATGCAAGTGTAACATTTCAATAATTTTATTTAAATTCAAATAACCGCATTCATGGTAAAGTTGGTAGGTCCCCTTTTTACAGGGTACCGTCTGAGCATACTACCGCAGTGCCTATTTCTATCACAAGGCAGCATTGTGAAAACACTACTGTGTTCCGGTCTAAAAGGCACCGTAGCCAGCATATTTACTGGGTAAACGAGATGTAACACCCATAATCACAAGCTAGGCAGCGCGTTGATGATATCACTGCTAGTAGCAATGTCTATGGTCGATGACCACTTTCGATCAAGTCACGTGATCACTCGTCAGCCTTCGTAGCCAAAAATTATTTCTTCAATATATAGTCTTTAAATTAAACTGCCTCCGTAACTTAGTGGTATGGGCGTGTGCTTTAGAAACCGGAGGTCGCGGTTTCGAATCCTGCGGGGAGTCAGCAAATTTTCATTGTTGTTTCCTAGTTGGTTAAGGCAATTTGGGCCGATCACCCAATTGTCTGAAAAGTAAGAGATCCATGCGTCGGATGGGCATGTAAAAAGTCGGTCCACCCACCAACCCGCATTGGACCAGCGTGGTGGGATATGGTCAAAAACCCCCTAATGGATAGGGGTGTATTAGGGAGGCCTACGTCCAGCAGTGGACTATTACAGGCTGATGATGTGTGTATGTATGATGTCAATAAAAGATGTACTTACAACCGCTTTTTTGCTAAAACCCACACCATCTCTTGACAGTTTCTCCGGTCTTGTTAGTTTAGCGTACACCACGCAGGTGAGGACCCCAGACAGGCCTGTGCCTAGAATTAACTGAAAAAAATCATACTTCACTAACATCTTGGATACGTTACGACAAACGCAGTATAATAACATTACATCTAAATTTAAATAAAATATTTGTTTTTTTTATGGCATACGCAGGCAGACGAGCAGTCGGCCCACCTGATGGGAAATGGTCACCGACGCCCATAGACATTGGCAATACCAGTGGTATCGCCGACGCGCTGCCTACCGTGAGACATAGGGTGTTAAGTCTTGGTTACCCAGTAAATACGCTGGCTACGGTGCCTTTCAAACCGGAACGCAGCAGTGTTTTCACACTACTGCTTCCGGTAGAAAAAGGCACCGCGGTGGTACCCACCCGGACGGTCTCCTGTAAACACTTACCACCTATAACCATAACCTGTTTCTTATAATATTATCTGTTTTTATTTAAATGTCTCTTGTATAAACGTAATCCCGAATTATTAAAATCAGGTAAATTATTTTTTAAAGGTTATAGTAATTTAGAGTCGTTGTTGAAAATATTTAAGTGATCTTCAACTTTGAAAGCGCTTTATAGTCATATAGTTAGTCACAATTCGTAAATAATAGTATATGTCATTTTAAACCTGCATAATAAACAGGAATATGGACTCCGGGCATTCTTCGTCTATTGCTCGATCACCAAATCCAATAGTTGTCTGTAACAAAAGTTAATTAATAATCAAAATAAAATGGTGTAAGAGATTAACAGCGCCCTCTAGATTATAGCTACGCAACTAAAAACCACCCTGTTATTGTGGACTAACAATGTTTACAATAGATGGCGCTGTATTGAAGGTATGTGTATCCAGAAATATTGTTTTTAGTTCTAAGTTCTTACCTCTTCCCATCTTGTAAAAAAAATAAATGAACTGACATTAATGGGCCAGATCAGATTATAGTGAGATGAAAGTTAAATATTAAGTTGCTAATTATTTGGTGATTTTATAATTGGACTACAAATGTTATCTGCTTCAAGTTTTAATTGAACTAATTAAAGAGATTTCCCTCTAAAAAAGAACTATATTCATTTTGTCCAATATATAGATAATTAAGATTGAACACTGGGCTCCTTCTTTCTTGATAAAATTAGATTAAAAACCATTTTTAATTAATACATACAAAAAGTAGATACATAGGACAATGATGCTTGTTTTATCTTTAGAAAAGTTTTTGAGATCGCTT